>CAIGQZ010000379.1:8752130-8791963 GCA_903798205.1 Danio tinwini
GTGTGTGTGTGTGTGTGTGTGTGTGTGTGTGTGTGTGTGTGTGTGTGAGTGTGTGCGTGCATGTGTGTGCATGTGTAAGTCTGTGGACAGGCCCTTAGCACTCACAGTGTTACTTAGCAATTGACTGGTAACATTTTTGTTTATTTGAACAATCCGAGAGAACACAGTTTGGTTTAATAGGGTCATCATATTTCAAAGACTTTATTGTTGTAATATCAATGTGAGCAGCTCATGATTGACAGTGTTTTCAGTGTATCAGTTTGCAGAAAACTCCATCTATGAAGGTGCTGTGAGTTTGAGGGTATGTTCACGCTTGATTAATTCAAATAAACTCTGGTTTATCTAAGTAAGTGTAAACATTGTGTATCACACCCTGCTGCATACCAAGCAGATTATTGGTGCTTTTCCACAGGACGGTACAGCTCAATATGGCTTACTTTTCGAGGTTTTCCAGGGTACGACACTTACTATCTGGTACTTTCTTGAGTACATCCTTAGTTGAGGTTCCAAGCAAGTCGCACCAATACTGTGATTTGAAAACACTGCAAATCACTGATTGGCCAAAGAGAATCATCATCACCTGTACCATTGGATTTGTGACAGGATCTTAGTTCTCAGACAGTGTTACTTAGCCATTGACTGGTAACATTTTTGTTTATTTGAACAATCCGAGAGAATTAGTTTAATAGGATCATGGTATTTCAAAGACTTTATAGTTGTAATATCAATGTGAGCAGCTCATGATTGACAGTGTTTTCAGTGTGTTGGTTTGCAGACAACTCCATCTATGAAGGTGCTGTGAGTTTGAGGGTATGTTCACACTTGACAGGTTTGGTTCAATTAAATCAAACTCTGGTTCATCTAGCAAGTCGTACCAATACTTTAATGTGATTTGAAAACACTGCAAATCACTGACTGGCCAGAGAGAATCATCATCACCTGTATCATTAGATTTGTGACCAGAGATAGGAAGTAACGAAGTACAAATACTTTGTTACTGTACTTAAGTAGTTTTTTCTGGTATCAGTACTTTACTCCACTACTTATTTTTTTGACAACTTTTTACTTTTTCTTCTTACATTTTTACACAAATATCTGTACTTTCTGCTTCTTACATTTTTAACCACGGTCGATACTTTCTTTTTCATGTGTCAGGTGGCGCGATCTATAATATTTCTTGTCATTGCGCAACATGAACGCAGTTTTGATGGAATCAATCTATTTTTCCTCATTGCGTGCCTGCGTGCTGCAGCGCGCAGCTATAGAGTGGAGGAACTATAACGTCACCTTGTAGGCGAATCAGCTGCTAGCATAAAACTGGTTCCCTCGATACAATCCCCATAGTATTTTCCCATAGGCTTTTCGAAGATTGCAAATAATAAGCTCAGTGCTCAAACACTGTTCATTACACTTACATGTTTTGTCCAACCGGATAATCCTCACACGAAAACATAACTTTTAGCACTTTTGGATCTTAAATGCAAACACAAGAATGGAAAAGCTAACATTAGGCTATAAACGGACTACAGCGCCTGGGGCGCTCGTCTGTGATGTCAGCACCACCCTGCTAACGACAACTTTTCAAGCTTATTTTTTTAGAAATTTGGTCCATGACAAAGATTTAATCTCTCGGTTTATCATACTTTAATCCACGCTAAATATTATAAACACATGAATACACAAAAACACATATACCTACGTGCCTTTTGGATAGTCTTTTACATGGGAAATGCATTTTGTTTTGCTTTACGGTTGTAAAAAGTTGTAAAACTATGTATAAATGTGCCTACATAGTATTATCATAAGACATATAAAAAAAAGTGTAATGCTCACGTGCATACAGCACGCTTAGTAACAGATGACATAAATGAGGCGTGAGGGACAAGTCTGTCAAATGCCTGCCATCATGGACACAGAACAACGTTCAATATTCTTTTTTTTTGTCACGAAGTACAGCGAAAAGCAGCCCATACAGTCACATATGCTATACATTTTAAGGAGTGTAAATATTGCTGTTATGACAGCGTTAAACGTGTTCAGATGAAGAAAAAACAGACGAAAAATACTTTGATCAAATAAAATGACAGTTAATATGTATGTATTTTTTTACACATTTATTCACACATTTGCATCACTGAGAGCAGTAAAGAGACAGGCAGTATCTTCATAATATCGTTTAATTAAAGAGCCCCTATTACACATTGAAAAGGGTCATATTTCGGTTTTATGGGTCTCCAACAACATACTGATATATATGCAAGGTCAAAAAACATGTTCATGGTCTTATAATATGCATTTATTTTTACCTAATTATCCCAGCGACTCCCATATGAATCGTTCAGCGATTCATTTGTTCCCAAACCCCTGCTTAGCGGGAAGCTAATCTGCGCTGATTGGACCGATGACAGCCTGTTGCCATTGGTCGACAGCGTTCAGCGCGAGACAGTAAAATGGCCAGCGTGGTTATCAAGCCTGCGGGTCGCCAACATTGGTATAGGATCCGATTGCAGCGGACGCCCGAAACACGCTTCAAAGTAAACTTACTAACACCACAGTAAACAGTACCCGGTTCTCAACAGTGTTATTCAGACACCTCAGCGCCGAAAGCAGTGCAGTTAAACACAAGCATATTGCTCTTGTTAAGTGTGACACACATTCAGTTTTAATCCACACAGCAGCAAAAGCTGAACTATTCTGAACCTTGACCGCTGCACGTGTGCAGGATCAGCTAACGGTGGCCATAGCAACGACAAATGGCAGTGGAACGAGCTCACGAAAGCATTTAAATCTGTAAACAAAGCAGCACGCGTCGCGTTTACAACATTGCATTAGACATGCTATGAGAATATAAAGAGTTAACCTGATACAGTACACGCGGTTACTATTAACAAAACATGTAGATCATTTCTATTTGCAATCATTGCTGTGGCACCTCGTCCGTGAACTGCTATATAAGTTCTAAGTGCTTACCTGTACTCTGCTTTTCTAAACGATCACATCCCCAGCCGGGAGGTTGTAGCATCCTCTGTCCTCTGACAAGCTATCTCCGCGGGCTCCCGCTCTCCATTGGCAAGCCTTTTCCAGCGTTCAGCAGCCAGCCTCTCTACCTAATAATTTGTCTTTATTTGGCCTGCACCCCTGGTGTCATCTGTCCATTACAAGATGGAGGCAGAAACTAAGCGTGCAGATTTCTGAACGACTCCTTTCCCTCACAATTCCATTTATATTCAGGTAAAAACAGCGTCTTCATGAGCGTCTTGCTGCTGTGTTAGTGGGCGGGGCCGCAGGTTAGAATTTTGCCAGGTCTGCACGCGCAACCATTATGTTTCGCGATGACGTAACGACGAAACAGCTGAAGATTCGTTATGAAGACGATTCATTTAAACCACTAAGAGTCGACTCCTTTATAGATGAATCAATAGTTTTTAAAACTGTCCACTTTCAGATTTAAGCTTTAGCTGGATATTTCACTTCACTAAGAGCTGTGTTACACTACATGGAAGGTCATTTTCAAAAATCCATAATAGGGGCTCTTTAAAATAAATGATCAACAAATTATTCTGTCTTGAGAGTCTTTACAAGTGAAGGCATTATCTACACAATATCAATTCCTACTTAGAAAAATATTACAAACAATAAAATACTATTCATGAAAATACTTAAATAACAGACAAATCCAAATGCCCAACACAAGTGAGCTGCGTTTCAGACCAGATCAGCTCGATGACGTATAATGTCTCCGACACCTGCTGTAGTCCCATTTAGCAATTTGATAGCAACCGTCTTTTTAAAGAAGCATAACCGATTAAAAAAAAATCATGAGTGTGATGAAACTGATGTGTTTTATGTCATAGAATAAAACGTGAAAGTATTTTGAGTTTGTGTTAGCCACAGACCTTATTTAAGCGTTTTAACTGAAATCCCATTCAAAATACCCATTGACTTTGGGACGAGGGAACCGGAACTGCTAAAATGCTAACTCGATTCCGGGTTTTTGCATACAAATTGATGTCATAGTTCCTCCACTCTATTTCAATTCTATCTTGCACCGTACGTGGGCTAGTTCATGAACTAGTTCTATTAGAAAGGCTAGGATGACTAGGCAGATGTGACAGAGGGAGTCAGCGAATATTACATGACTGATGCTGCCCTGTTTACATGGTAATAAGACACCTTATGCTTGTTCGGATCACAGGTAAACGAGACACATTCCAGTCAAAAATATGCTGTTTAAATCCTTAAGCCTTTTGTCCACTTCCGATCATACTGCACCGGCTCATACTTCAATCTAATACCGCAATAAATAGTGCTTTTTGTAAAGATTAGTACATTTAGTACTAAAACAATCAAATACTTTATAAAAAAAAAATGTATGCAATGCGATTTATTTCCTTTATTTCTGATGAGTTGATAGAAGTTAATATTTCCTAATACAGAATTTATGCTGTTTTTCAGTTTTTAATGATTTTTTTATTGACTATATGATTTTACATAGGCCTATACTGTTGTCTTCAATTAATAATTTTAATAAATATTTTACAACAACAAAAGTAACTATACTGGCCAATTTATGACTGAAAATATAATGCAAAAGATCCTGAATTTATCATACGCAAAATGATCATGCACATGTTTTGTAGGTTGTAGTCATGCCTGTATGTTGCTTTTCGCATATAATAAATGTTTTACAGTTTTTCCCAGTCACTTTGGCACATTTCTCAGATCAGAATTGAAATTTGCAAAACAGTAGGCCCAAGTGCATTTCTTAAAACAACACGTATATTTAGCAAAACACCATGGATTACCTGCAAAAGCCAGTCTCCTGCTCAAAATCCTTCAGTTCATCTCTCAAAACTAAATTTATGTGTCAGTGAACATGTCAGTAGCGTCAGTGACATGTCCTTGTGTCATTGTATATGAATAAGACTCAAATTACTTAGTAGTCATGTTGTCAATAACAGTGTACTCTGGAGGGCTGTTCTGGTGTAAACTATGGCATTATTTTTGCTGTTTGTACTGTAATTAGTTGCCAGATCATGTCATTCTGATACAGAAAGGAAAAAAGAGCACTGCATAGCACACAGGAAAAAAAAAGTAAAAATGTGAACATAGGACAACCTCCTTTTAGACCTTCATTAGAAAAAGTCAAGATTCATCTGGGAGTAATGTAAAAAAATATGCATTATGATTAAATATTAAGACAACTTGTTCAGGCATTTGAACAATTAAATGTTGTGGGGGTGAGTCTATTCAACAGAGATAAAAATAATACATGTTGATCAACATGACTTAAGCAACTGATAATATAGGAATAACCATTTGCATGGATGAACAAAACATTTGCAACTTGTTCATAAAGAGAAACTGCTTTACGGATGTGCACAAGTGACACAATGATGATCTGAAGATTAAACAGGGGTTTTGACAATTTCAATTCTGATTTGAGAAATGGATGAAAGTGACAAAAAGTGAAAGTGAAAAAACTGTTACAGAATTAATGTTCATTCATTAAATAAAATAACCACAATACCAATACAAAAATAGCGGGTTATGTATGAGAGATACTCTTTGAAGAGTCTCACTTTGTTTTCAGTCAAATATTATATTTATTTTAGCAACAAAAAAAATTGAAATATTTTGGACAGAGTTTAGTGTAAAATGTAAAACATTATTTATAAAAATAGACAGAGTGTATCAACACCAATGGCAGCTGTTGTTTTTTAATCTAATTTGATACATGGGCTGACTTTTTAAGCAATGTTGTTAGGCTATATTACAGGTTGTGATGCTGCTTGGCTACTTTCATAAAATTTCACAAACATTTTACATAAAAATTCAAATGTAAGTTATTTTACATTAATGTATCAATAGGATGTGAGGTCTAGTTACCTACCTATCTCACTCGCTATCCTTCAGCTTAGTCCCTGATTTATCAGGGGTCACCACAGCAGAATGAACCGCCAATTATTCCAGCATTTGTTTTACGCAGCAGATACCCTTCCAGCTGCATCCCAGTACTAGGAAACACCCATACACATTCACACACACACTTATAAACTACTACAAGTTTAGTTGAATTGTTATTCGCCTATACGCATGTCTTTGGACCGTGTTTGAAATGGGTACTTTTTACTTTTTTTTAACATTTTTGAGCCGGTACTTCTTTACTTTTACTTAAGTACAAAAGTGTAGTTAGTACTTCTACTTTTACCAGAGTTGTTTTAAACATGAGTATCTGTACTTCTACTTAAGTAAAGGATGTGTGTACTTTTGCCATCTCTGTTTGTGACAGGACCTTAGCTCTCACAGTGTTACTTAGCAATTGACTGGTATCATTTTAGTTTATTTGAACAATGCGAGAGAACTCAGTTTAGTTTAAGGATCATCATATTTCAAAGACTTTATTGTTGTAATATCAATGTGTGGGGCTCGTGATTGACAGTGTTTTCAGTTTTCTTGCTGTATACCAAGCTGATCAATGGCGCTTTTCCACTGGATGGTACGGCTCAATATGACTCACTTTTGGGGGGTTTCCATTCTGTACGGCACCTACCTGGTACTTTTTTTCAGTACGAACTCTGTTCAGCTTCCAAGCAAGCCGTACCAGTGCTAAAATGTGCAAACACTGCAAATCCCTGATTGGCCAGAGAGAATCATCATTATCTGTATTGTTGGATTTGTGACACAAAAGAAAACAAGACGTGGTAGATTTTAATAAAATGTCAGCAACGGCCACAGCAGGATCATTTCAAATGACAGTCACATGCTACTTAACATTTATCATGGTTAGCAGAAAAGATGCAGACGTTCCTCTTGCTGGTGCAATCTAGAATGAAAAAGACATTTAGTAAATCACACAGCACTTGGTCCAAGCTATATCAGCTACCACAATGTTGCCATGGAAATAGAGGTGGCAAAACATGAATGATATATCTGTAATCCTACCCACTTTAAATTGGTTCTGAACTGCAGTGGAAAAGCCAGCTGAACCAAGGTAGAGCAAGCTGAGCAAAGGCATGCCATATAGTAGAAACACTGCTCAAAACCACTGAAAAGTTGGGTCTTAGTCCACTTGCTAATTTGCTTTGGTGTGGTTCAATTAAAATATGAATGCAACACAGACTAAAGACATCTAACGAATCAGAAAAATCATCATGATCAATTGTCATGAGATACCTGGATTTTTGCCCAACAATACAGTTCAACGTTAGTGTCAGTTGTCCTCAGTTGACTATTTCATTGATATATTGTGTCTGTATAAATTGATGTTCTGTAATTACCATAGTAAAAAAAAAGGTTATGCATGTATAGGTTTGGCTTTCAAAATTCTAAGCACTAAGCAAACCTTTTATTTTGATTAGAATGGAAAAAATGAAACATGCACCAAACATCTTTATAATTTTGTATTGCCATTTGCCAGTATTCATAAATCTGTTATTGACAAACGAAGCCCTTCAAAATAAAAGTTTCCTTGTTCTTTTCTATCAAAACAAAAGCTCCACATCCATTAGTATTAGGTTTTACTGTTTTTATATATGAAATAACAAGAACAACCATTATTTTCTCTGGGTGCTCCGGTTTCCCCCTAAGGTCCAAAGACATGCGGTATAGGTGAATTGAATAAGCTAAATTGGCCTTAGTGTATGTGTATAAATGCAAGAGTGTATGGGTGTTTCCCAGTGTTGGCTTAGAGCTGAAAGTGCATCCTCTGCATAAAACATATGCTGTATATGGCAGTTCATTCCGCTGTGGCGACCCCTGATTAATAAAGGGACTAAGCCGAAGAAAATGAATGAGTGAAGTTTATTTATAAACTAATTTCGAGAGGATCACGTGATTATGATTGAACATGGCTGGATCTGCATTAACTACAAATGATCCACCAATCAGACGATTTCTAACCCACTATAAAGAGCCAGGGTTTCTCACTACAGTCATCTTCGATTTGAAGAATCCCCCCTCCACCCCTACTTCTCCACCTTTCCCTTCATAGGGCGGCACGGTAGCCCAGTGATTAACACTGTTGCCTCACAGCAAGAACGTCACAGTTTCTAGTCCTTTAACAGGCCGGCTGTTGTTTCTGTGCAAAGTTAGCATGTTCTTCCCGGGCTCGCGTGGGTTTCCCCCGGGTTCTCCGGTTTCCTCCCACATTCTAAAAACATGCACTACAAGTTACTTGATAAATCTAAATTTAGCACTACAGTCAAACTCCCATCCAATAGCATATCTCTTCTTTAGCAATCATTTTCTGTGATCAGCTCTTATCAAAAAAGGGCGAGTTCTCAAGATCTACCTGAGCTCAGAGCTCCCCTCTCGCCCTGCAAACGGGAGGGAGCCCAGGGCTCGAGGATCTTATGAGCTCAGGGTTCTCTCCCGAGACAGCATGCCAAACTTGCTTTATAATCAATCATCAGCTAAGTGTGAACTCTTAAAATGAATTTCAAAGTTCATTAGTTCTTCAAATATTAAAATAATATTTAAATATAAATTAAATTGTAATTTTAAATGGCTTTAAAATAATATATATATATTTTTTTTAAATATATGTGTTTTCCAAATTTGTTCTATAACCAATTTTGTAAATGTTAATGTTAGGGCCCTGTGTGCAGCGTTCCCTCACAGCTTTGTTATGTAAAGTTGAGTAGGACATGCTTATTGTGTATAGCTATAAATCGCCTCAGCTCTCCCACAGCTTCCAGTGTTTACAGTAAACAGTGGACTGGAATGTAAAGTTTTTTCAGTCCGTTGGCCAGGACTCGTTGTAGTGGTTGTGCTACAGGCCGTTATTCCAGCCCTGAGCCCCCCTGTACCTCATTATCTGATTAGGCGTGTTTGCTCTGTTGCAGCGCTGCACTCCTCCCTCCTCCCACAATAGACAAACACAGACACAAACACAACAAGCCCACTTCCTCCAGGTCCATTATGTCCTTCTTTTCACCCTCAACAGCAAACTCTTGAAATCCAATCAGCACCCATTTTACCAGTACACTGATTGATCATGACAGGACGCAAGGTCAGCTTGGAAAACATAAGACATTGAACTCTTGGGAAGTACACCGAATTGTCCAGGGAATGACCTTTTTGTTTACTACTTTGAAATAAGTTCAGCTATTGTATGTAAATGAGAAAGCAGGACTCTAACATGTTTTGGCGGGTAATAAATTTTTTTGGAAAGAAAGTAATACTTTTATTCAGCAAAGACACATTGCTTCAAAGAAACTGTAAAGACATTTATGTCTATTTGGAATAAATGCAGCTCTTTTAAAATGTATGATAACTTTCTGATAATAAACAAAACCACTGATATTGTTATTTTAAAGGGCACCTATGATGAAAATCAGGCGACGCAGTGGCACAGTAGGTAGTGCTGTCACCTCACAGCAAGAAGGTCGCTGGTTCGAGCCTCGGCTGGGTCAGTTGGCGTTTCTGTGTGGAGTTTGCATGTTCTCCCTGCGTTCGCGTGGGTTTCCATCAGGTGCTCTGGTTTCCCCCACAGTGCAAAGTGTGTGTGAATGAGTGTGTATGTGTGTGAATGAGTGTGTATGGATGTTTACCATAGATGGGTTGCAGCTGAAAGGGCATACGCTGCATAAAACATATGCTAGATAAGTTGGCGGTACATTCCTCTGTGGCGACCCCAGATTAATAAAGGGACTAAGCCAAAAAGAAAATGAATGATGAAAATCAACTTTTGTAAGCTGTTTGAACAGAACTGTGTATGTTGGCCTGTAGTGTATCCACTATTATATTCGAGTGATATAAACCCATCAAGTCTCTTTTTTTTTTCTTTTACTGACATTAAAACAGGATCCAAATCCCAGTGATTTTGAGGCCCACCGCAATGTGACATAGCAGTGCGGTTTTCCCCGCCCACCAAATTGATTGACAGGTGCCATGTTTCTATATTAAGATGTATACACATATCCACAGAACATTTTTTGCAAAGAAACTGAGATTAAAATATCTGTGACCGCTCTCTGTGAGTTTTATAAGTGTAACACGTTTATAAAACAGAACATGTTTGTAATAAAGATAGCCAAATCGCTCTCTTATTCTTAACCGATATAATCACCACGGCTGTGTGGTGTCAGTAAACACTAATGAGTGTGTGTTTGTGTGTGTACTGCAAATGGCATTTGAGTGAGACTCATCATTTCAGAAAGACTTGAATAAACCACCACAAATACAGAACAAAACTTGGAAGCGGTGGGCAAAGAGAAGCATTTAAAGGCACAAGCTACAAAAACAGCTACAATGTAGTTCGACACCAAATTGGGCAGATTCCGGAGACTATAATATATAATCTGATGGGTATTTTGAGCTGAAACTTTACAGACACATTCTAGAGACACCAAAGGCATATCTTACATCTTGTAAAAGAGGTAAAAAAGGTGCTCTTTACACACACACACTGAACAATAGGTGTTTTAACCCAACATTGGATTAATTTTTTTTAATTAAATTAAATTCCACTTTTAAGTTAGGTTTGTACATATTTTACCCCACATTTAGGTATTTTGGATATTTTAGAGTGTAATATTTCACAATATTAAGATTTACTCTGTATTATAAATGTATAAAAGCATCATTGGTGGTTATAAGTTACTTCTTTCAAAAATATATTGTTAAAAGAATTGGCATAAGTAAAGATATGAAAATATATCAATCATAAACATTGTATATTTAGTACTTTCACAAAAAAAATTTGATCGTACTAGAGTATTGTCTATAAATAATATATTTCTGAAATATTAAATATAAAACCATTGTGTTACAGCAGTAAAACTCAATTTGACACATGGTCCTAACCAAGATTCCTAGACCGAGACAATTATCTGTCCACACTGAACTCAATAACACTACATGATGCAACAACTTGGTTTCTGTTTCTGCAAATAAAATAACTTAAAATCTCATAACTAAACAGCAAAAAATATTCAGGCTGGATGTTATTCACACATTACTTGTCGCTGGAAAGTTGTTAGGACGATTTAACCGCATATTCCCACTCTTTATAGTATAAACAGGCACTTTATAACCATAAGAGAGCAGCTTTTATCCTGACCTCATCCACCACACTCTGAACCCAGTGAAAGTGAGACAGAAAAAAACAACAAAAGGCGTGTCTGTTCCTCTCTGATACGCCACTGCTGAGACACTGAGACATGCTTGAGCTGGAGTAATGTGAGCAGTGGCCTTTATCTGTCAGAAGGGGGGGGGGGGGGGGGGGGGGGGGGGGGGGGGGGGGTGAGTGAGGAAGAGAGTGCAGAGACAGAGCCCTGTGTTGTGAAAGTGGAGATTAATACAAATACAGTGGAAAGGAGGAGGAGGGGGATCTGGGATAAAGCAGAGCTCTAACTCTCCTCCTCTCTGCTCTTGTTCCCTCCCTCGCTCTGCTCCCTCCCCCGGGCTGCAGGAGTTGGAGGAGGTTAACGTGACTGCGAGAGCTGTACTTTAAAACAGCACGGCGGGCTGAACACACACCCAGACACACTTACAGAAGGGAAATCACACTGAAACACAAAGGTCTGTAAACTCACTCTGTTTTGACCTTTAGTACTGCATGTTGTTGAACTTTAGAAAACTTTTTATTCATTCTTCTTTTTTTGTATCAACAGGTCACTGGTGTCAAGACTTCTATATGGATCTAAGACTGTAAACAATTTCAAGAAGGGAGTTTTTTTAAAAGACAAATCTCAGTTTGTAAAGGAACTTACCTGGACTCAGGATGGACGCAGGCCCATTGGCATCAGTGGCCGAAGGCTCTCCTGAAGGGGAGACGGTTTGTGCCGCTTTAGCCCGCTATGAAACCACATTGCGGGATGCCGTGCGTGAGATCCACGTGGATGTCAGTGCTTTTAAGCTAGGAATCGAACGTAGACTAGAAGAGGCCATTCATGTGAGTGGACCTCTGGGCCGAGCTGTGGCACAGCTGCAGCAGGAGAACCGGCAGCTCAGGGGTCAGCTAGAGGCCCTGACCCGACAGGTAGAGATGCTGACGGGGTCGGTGTGTGACAGAAGTGCACTCCTCACTGGAGGGTCACAGAGCAACAACAGCAACAGCACAGGGCATCAGTCTCCACCGTCTGCCGCCCCCAGTGTAGCAGCCCTGACCGGCTCCGCCAGCGGCTCGGCCTCCAGTCCCACCACCACACGCTTCTCCAGCAGAGCCACCTTCTCCGTCACCAGCAAAACTAACGTGAGTAGACATTTGTGAGAGTGTGTGGAAGCGTGACCCTGAGTGAGGTCATTTTGTGGAAATGGAAAGGATGAAGTGATGTGAGGAACTTTTTAAATATTTAGACATATAGACAAGCCCGAAGCTGGGAAATATATACAAACTAACTGAATGTTTGAAAAGGCAGAATTTGACTCAGACATCTGGCACAGTCTCTGATGAATGTGGATAGATCAAGTTTCCAAAACTTCTAGTCATTTATTGCCACTGTTTTGCAATTATTTTTATGGGCTTTAGCCATGTATGACGCACATCATAGTCACTGTACTGCGGTTAAGTGCTGTTCTTAGTCACAATGTCAAAAAAAAAAAAAAACATTTAACCACCAAAAATATATAAATATTTGACATCCTTTTGGTTGACAGGTTACTAAGTAACGTTTTTGCATTAGTTTCAAATTTGTTGGCATTGTTAAGCATTCTTTTGACTATAAGTAGTGCCAGACAGAATCTTTTTTGCTATTTCTGCTGAGAATTTTGTAAAAAAAAATCTGTGGTTTTATGCAGAATGATTTTAGGAGTTTCATAACTAAAAACTTCATATATGCAATAAAAAATAATACTTTTTTAACTTTTATTTACTGTTTACAATGCAAATCCAATTAGATCCACTTATTTGGTAAGCAAAGCAAGTCTCTAATATAATATATCTACTAAAAGACAGAAAATATTACTTTACAAACACTTTACAACTGTATTGTAGATAAATCTTGAACATTTTAATATTACTATTATTATATCACAATAATATTAGTGAAATAAAAAAATGAATAAATATAAATTTACACACATTTACACAAGTAAATACATATCCCAATGATGGGCTAAAAATCAGCGGAAATCTGCAGTGTGGGCCAAACTATAAGTAACTTTGCAGCTATCACCATTCAGTCATAGGAGCTTGTTTGCTTAATTTCTGCAAACACTTTATTATCTTCCTCAACATACATTACTATATGCTGACTATATGTAACTTTGTAACTACATATCAGCTATAAGGAACTTTGCAACTTCGTATCAACAAGCAGTCATTAGAGTATTAGTAGACGGCAATTAGTTACTTTAAAAAAAGTGATGCATTAAAAGCAACAAGTTGCCTTTACTTAAAAAGCATCAGTAAACCCATTGACTTAAGTTTTATAATTATGCAGTTTGTTTACTTAATAATTATAAGGCAATGAGTTTACACTTTTTGGTAACACTTTATTTTGATGGTCCATTTGAGTATTAGTAGACTGTCTGCTTAATATCTGTTGATATTGCTCCTTCAACAGACATTTAACTGACTATAAGAAATTTTGCAGGTACATGTCAACTTACACTAACCCTAACCCCAACCTAACCATCTACTTATAATCTAATGAGAATTAATTGGCAAGTAGATGTAATGTAACTAAATTCAACAAACGGACCATCAACTTAAAGCGTGACCCTCTTTTTTAAGTAGTCAACTAATCGCTTTTTAAAGTGTACTGACATTAAGTAACTTTGCAAGTACAGTGTACAGTGACAATGAAGTACGTCATACATGCACATATACTAACCCTAACTCTAACTTAACAGTATAGTAATACTCTAATGAAAGTTTGCTGGCATGTTGTTCCGAATGTACCTATAGTCAAATAAATGTTTAAAGGTTACTATTAAAATTAATTGTAACCTAATTTAAACTTAGAATCAAATAAAGGGTTGAATCAATGTTGCAGAAATCATTACACAGAAATTGAATAATGATTCATAGTGTGACTAAAAATAGAAATTATCGTAAGTAATTGATAAAGCATCATATTTTAGTTCAGCTTTTATGCAGCTTTTTCCCATCCACATCGTTTGAAGCAGGAACAAAGCCACTTTCGATCAGATTAGCTCAACATTTTTGTTAAATGACAGGTTTTTACTTATTAAAACCAGTCACTTTACAATCCTTAAACAACTCAGATGTTCAAACCAACATTAAAAGGTTTTTTCAGAGATGTCTCACACACAAAGCATGTTTTATGTGTATATCTCATCGTTTGCATATTTATACTGCAGATCCACAGAGACGCGCTTCTTGACATGACAGATAATGGCTCTATTCAGGATTTAGAGCCTACAGCTCTATTTTGTTTGAGGAGTCTCTCTGTTGAGTTGAACCTGTCAGCTTTAAGCTTTTAACAGCTACTGCCGGTGACAGTAAAACACAAACGCCATGCAGTCGTCATTTTAGAGCTCTGTGCAACGGAATATAAAAATAAATGTCATTTACATTGCATGCAAATCAAAATGGCTCATTTCATAAGGTTGTTTTACATTTCAGGTTTGTAATGTGCATTTATGAAACCATCATTACTGTAGTATCTGGGAGTGCAGTTGATTTTGTCAGTGAGTAAAAGTCAGTACAAACATATGAAGGCTGTTATCTTCCCTGCCACATCCACACCTGCCAACCGCATAATGAGAGAGCTGCATTCTGGGCTTGTAAAATACTCAGAGATTGTTGTGGCAGGTTCCTCTCAGTCCCTGCCTGCAGGAAAAAGTGAGCGAGAGAGAGAGAGAGAGAGAGAGAGAGAAAGACTGGAAAAAGACAGCTAGACTCCACGTGTGGATGTGTGCTGGCCTGCCTCCACGTGGCTGTGCTGTGAGCACCTGCAGATATCATGAGAATCACGCTTTATCTAACACTCTTCCCTCTAACTCTCTGTCTGTCTCAATCTTTCAGAGCACTCTTGTACTTTCCGTTCCTGGGAAAGTGCACCATGTAACAGTTTATCCCGGGCTCAATCGCAGACAGCCGCCACTGTATCTTGTCTCTCAACTATCATTCTGTCTCACACGAAACACTGTCGTCAGTCCTCTCGATATCTTTCCTTCTTTTCTCAAATTTCTTTCGCTCCATCATTCTACACAGTCTCTATCACTGCAGTTCATAGTCCTCTGGCAGGTTTTGTAGTTCAAATTTTCAGCTCTGGTTTCACATTCAGTCTCAATTTAGATAGCAAACTAAATTCGTAACTGAATTCAAATGTAGATTGTATAGATTGATGTGAGGCAAAACTTAATTTACTGCATTATTTACAGTTTAATGTGGCATAATGCAGTGGTGGAAAGAGTACTGAAACAACCATACTTCATTAAAAGTGCAATTACTTGCCCAAAAATGTAGTGCAAGTAGAGTAAAAGTATCTGTTGTAAATATTATTCAAAGTATGAGTAAATAGTAGCTCTTTTAAAGGTACTCAAGAGTAGTGAGTAGCTGATGCGTTTACATGCAATTTGTGAGTGTTTGTAAAACACAATAGTCATTGTTTAAGGTCAATTTCAGTCATCATACAGTAAACACCCTTCATCTTCTCATCAGTGAGGTCTCTCTGTTATTGAATATAAAGATTTTGGACATCCTCTTGGACACTTTTAATGCTTCCGAGTGGTTCGCTGCATTTATAAAGCTCAGTTTAGTGTGATGTGATTTAGTTTGCCAGTTGATTGGACAGTAATCGCACGGCTGATTTTTCTACTTAGTCAATCCCCATAGTCAAGAAAAAAACTTAATAGTGACTGCAGTTTGAAGGAAAATAGTGGAGTAAAAGTACCAATAAAGCACTAAAAATATACTCAAGGGAAAGTAAAACTACACATTTTAATAAAACTACTTAATACATTTAATTCTTGAGAAAAACTACTCAATTATAGTGAGTTGAGTAATTTGTAATTTGTTACTTTACACCACTGCCATAATGCTGCTACAGAACAAAATAGAGTAAACGCTTTACTTGAACGGGGGTGTTGACTAGCATGAAACCTCAAAATTAATGATGTGACACATCATGAATACTAATGAGTTTTTATGTATGCTTATGACATCTGTCATTAGCTCAGTTATGTCATTTTGAATGCATAGTTGACATTGTGATATCTTTATTTTTTTTTTAATTATCAGGACAACATATCT
Organism: Danio tinwini; assembly: GCA_903798205.1. Classification (NCBI taxonomy): domain Eukaryota; kingdom Metazoa; phylum Chordata; class Actinopteri; order Cypriniformes; family Danionidae; genus Danio; species Danio tinwini. Next base: position 8,768,299 of record CAIGQZ010000379.1, read on the forward strand.
TGTCATAAATCTGTCATAAACATGATTTTCATGTTAATTATAATTGTGCAATTAATAATTGTCTGGGCGGCGCAGTGGGTAGCATGTTCGCCTCACAGCAAGAAGGTTGCTGGTTCGAGCCTTGGCTGGGTCAGTTGGCATTTCTGTGAGGAGTTTGCATGTTTTCCCCATGTTTGCGTGGGTTTCCTCCGGGTGCTCAGGTTTACCCCACAAGTCCAAAGACGTGGTACAGGTGAATTAGGTAGGCCAAATTGTCCGTAGTGTATGTGTGAGAATGAATGTGTGTGAATGTTTCCCAGTGATGGGTTGCAGCTGGAAGGGCATCCGCTGCGTATAACATATGCTGGACAAGTTGGCGGTTAATTCCGCTGTGGTGACCCCAGATTAATAAAGGGACTAAGCCGAGAAGAAAATAAATGAAAGAATAATTATCTGATAACCTTTTTTTCAGTGGAAAAAAAATGAATTTGTCATTGAAAGTTTCAATACTTTGTTAAATAATTTTATAATAGCATGTTTAATATTTAATGTCCTTTTAGGACATTTTGATGACAACAATTTTACCACTGTAAAGGTCAAGAAACATATAACTTCACAATGGACGTCCAGTGTTCTCCAGTCCCTGGTGCCTAGACTGCAGCTCTGCACAAGAAGTTTGGCCAGAGGAGAAATGGCTGTGCCTAACTAAGCCTAATTTCTCTCTAGGTTTTTTTTCCTTCACTTTCGTCAATTGGTGAAGTTTTGTTCCTGACCACTGAATTGCTGAATTTTATAGAAATAAAGATGAGTTGAATTGAAATCCATGACAATTATGATGGCTTCATGATGACAATCATGTATATGAAAGATTTATGACAAATTATGTTGTCTTGGTAATGTCAAGTTCTCACAAAGACAGGTTAGGTTAGGCAATGTCACCTTTGCATTGAAAAATGATAACTGGCTTTATGACATAAGCATGAATAAAATCATGCTTCATCAAAAATTCATATTTTTGACATTTCATGTCATTATAAAGATGTCATGACAGTCTTATGAACACCCCCTTCAAGTAAAGTGTCACACAAAATACTAATATATAGATAGACTGATAGATACAGTATACACAGCTACAGTATATACATGACTGGACCATTCTGTCTTCATCTTACCTCTCAGAGTTCAGGCGTCTCGTGAAATGTTTTAGCTCTGCCTCATTCTGTCCGTCTTCGCAAAGGAGTCTTGTACTGCTGTTGCCAATTACCACAGAATTTCTGTGGTTTCTATGGCCCATTGTGTCGACATTCTGCCTCATTTGAAGTACGTTGGGTGAGTCAGGAATCAAATAACACTCAGGACACTTTCCTTCTTCTTTTCTTCACTGCTACATGATAAAATGGTTGCAGTGCTAGGCTCCTCTGGAGTCTCTCATATTGGGAGGACAGGTGCTTGCCTGGGAATCGCACCTGTGGAGCGTGGGGTCTTGCCGCACGTTCACATTTGGCTTTGAGCACAAAGAAGTCTCTGCCGTCCATTACTGCTGATGTGAATAAATGGTTTAGGGGTCAGTGGGTTATCTTTGATTCTGCTTTGCCTCAATATAGTCACCGCATTGTAAATGTCAGACAGTTTGTCTCCTGCTGGAAGAGGTGTGTGCGTTTGTGTTCGGCTGTGCTTCCCCAGGGTATGTGAGGGAGAGAGCAGAGATTGGGTGGGAGGAAGATAAGATTTGCACGCTGTTTATCTGTGGAAAATTTGTTAAAGCACACTCGAAATCGCAGTAAAAGGATACAGCAAGATACAGATGCCAACAGAAAAATACACTAAAGGATATGTACAATTAATCCTAGAATTTTAGACCATTTCCTCTTAGCTTGCCTGGGTCTTCTGTATCCTTTTCTAATAGGTTTTGATTTACTTTTTCAGCTGCTTGACATACCTCCCTAAGATGGCAATGGCATCAGTTTTTTTGCAGATGTTATCAAGAATATTGGTTTCATAAATCTATATAATTTTCAAAAATCTATTTTATTCTATTTTCTAGATAGTGATTTAGAGCCTTTTAAATGTAGTCCGTATAGATGTATTACTATTTCCCCATGGTATTACCACTGCTTCAGATGCATCTCTTGTTATAACTTGTGTTTGATTTTTGTCGAGACACTTCTTATGTGTATGTATCTCATTGTATGTAACTTTTGTCTGTCACAGAGTATAATGCATGTGTAGTACTCACTAAATGTTCCTCTGCTTACAAGGATGGCAACTACGATTTTGATAGTAAACCATCCTCTTGTGATTGGATATGTAAAAAGCATTCTAAAGGCTGATTTATACTTCTGCATCAATCCCACGCATATGCACTGCACCTTTCAAAAAATGTAACTACACGTCACAACGCAAGTAGCGCAAGCTCTGTGATTGGTCGGCTTGGTAGAGCTGAGGATTGTGGGCGGGACCGAGAGCGGCGTGAACCCATTGGAGCGAGTGTTTACAAGTGTGGAGTCCCGTGAAGGAGCTTCAAATGGAAACTTTTGTTTTGTTCTTCACCTTATGATTAAAGTTGTTGCACGTCCTTGGTTCCTGCCTCAAAATGAGTGAGTTTGAGCCACTTGTACATTTGAGCCACTTGTAGCGTTCACATAAAACAAACCACCTGGAAGAAACCCAACAGAGAGGAACATAAAAACCTACTGCCAGCTAGCGTTTCAGAAGTGTTATTGCAGCGCAACACAAACAGCGCACAAAAGTATAAATGCACAACAACGCGCAAGGCATGCACCGTGGGTCATGCCGATCACTTGGCGCAGAAGTATAAACCAGGCTTAATACATGTAAGCTTGTTCTCAAAAACAAAAGTAAATTGACCCATCTTCTCTGATAGATTGTATTACATACAGTACATTATAGCATTAACATCATCCAGGCCTGCAGCAAATAACAGATTCTTGTTAACATAGTGCACTTTTTCACTAGAAAAACAACATATGTCCAGAGTGTGTGTGTGTAAACATGGCATCCCATTTGACTTAGCAAGTAGCCAATAAATTAAGATGATTGTTTTTGGTGAAGGGCTCATGAATGAGCACCCTTATATAGCTTATCTTTCTTTGCAGGTCATGTTGCAAGAATCAGGAACTTACCAATTGGTAAAGAAACTTACATTTATAGTTTTGACATACAGCATTCACCATCTTACGGCATAAACATTTATACCTCCCATGACATGTTTATACACACTACACATCTGTAGCTGAGGACTTTTTCCTCCTCTACATGTACCACATGTTCTCAAGCTTCACAAAATGACCATAATAGTACTTCAAATTCCATCTTTGGCTCGGACCGTGTGAGAAATGTCCTCCTCGCTTCTGCTTGCCTCACCCCAGAGTGCCAGCACATCTAGTTTTCGGTCCACACAGCCATCTAATATTGCATAAGACAAGTTGTTTTTAAAACGATCCACTTTGGTTACATGATTCCCAGAGGAATGTCGTTTGATCTAACATGCTTTGGTTTTGATGTTGGGAGATTTCTAGATTCGGATAGCCTGCCAGGTAGCCAAGCAGGCCTCTGAAGGCTTAAAGGCTGAGCATTTGTTTGCAAAGATTCACTTAAGCGTCCACATTTGCGAGACTGCTGAACTCCAGGCCACTATATATTAGGATGAAGCCTATGAAAATGTGCCTGTTGAGTTTCACCTTGGCAGGGGGGGTTAAAGGAGCTTACTGGAACATACTACTGCGTGTTTGTTTGCATGTGTTCGTGTGCGATATGTTTGACGTTTCTAGTCCGGCGCTGGCTCAAAGCCAAAGCTCCCACAATGGAACAGATCGTTTAATCTCCTCCCATTGCACTGCCTGGATCTCCATGTCCAGCACAGATTCCTGGCAGAGAAGAAGGAGTAGAACAAAAAACCTTCGCACAGCTATTAATACAGTAGAGTGTGAGACTGAAAAAAGAGGGCGAGAAAGAGGGAATGTAAGAGGGAGGGTGGAAAAGAGAGAATAGATTGTGGATGGGGGGCTAGAGAAAGGCATCCAGCCGCTCCCATGCTGCCCCTGGCTCTCCTAATTACTTCCAGACAATGCCATGTATTTTCATCTCTGTGGTTACAGGTTAATAATTCTGTGTTTACGGGATGACCTCACTGCCCTTCAGGAACAATTGTTCTGCCTTGTAGGAATGCGTAAATGTGTCAAGAACTGGAGAAGATAGACAAGGTCATCATTTGAGTTTCTTCATCTATGGAGTCATATTTCCACCTATGTGTCACTGGAGGAGAGTAGAAGGCCACTGGTATCTCAGCTGGTGCAAGAAAGTCTAAACCAAATCTAAGCTCTTAGATACTGGTTGCGAAATTCTGTGTATTCCTGGAACAGTCCCAGGTCTCTCTCTGGCCTAAGGCATTGTGTTTGACCACTGCCCAGGTCTGTGTTCTCCATCTGCAGGTGGGGCTATAGATTCAGCGTGTCCCTCTGGGCTGCAAACCATCAGTTGTGCTGCAGATAATCATGCTGAAGTAGACTCACTGCATGGTCATGTAGTTTTAATCTGAAGAGGTTTCTCCAGAGTCCGGGAGCTTTTGCGTCAGGACACACATGGTTGTTTACAGATGAGTAAAGTCTAGTTTAGTTTTGAGTGTACTACTTGCGCACATCCCACTATGAGTAAACTATAGAGGTGTACACAATTTCCGTTAGGCAACTTATAAAGTTTTGTGTAGAGGCATTTTAACAACCCAGGGTCAATCTGAAAATGTACCTCTATATACATTTCTGGAGACCACCAAATACGTCCCAGGAGCTACTTTTTTTGCAGTTTTTGTTTTCGCAAATTCACCAGAGGTTGATGTGTATGCTTTTTGAAAATCTCAAATTTCTCACGTGAGTGCCATTCACGCCTGCTGTTCTCACTTAATTTCCACCGGAGGTCTCTGTTGACTGACTGAAAGATTGACTGACCCACTCTTCTCCTTACCTAAACCCAACCAATAGTTTTTTCAAAATCACAGACTGACCTGCCCACCCCTTCCCTAAACCCAACTGACAATTTTAAAAAGCAATCCAGAAAAAGAAAAGCCCTCGCCTGATTTTTATTACGTTTTCAGATTTTACCACATTCTCACTCTGTTATTTTTTGTTTTTCTCTTACCTGCTTTCTGAAATCGTTCATCACCGGACTCGAACCCAATTATCGTGGTCAACTCTTCTCCACTGACATACATGGCAAGCTAACTGGATGAACTGGTAGCATCGGGAAAGCCGTCCATACGGAGGTCATCGGTCAGCTGGAAAGCACAAAAAAGAATGACGTCATACCACCCAGAAGCATTCGCTTTAAAAATTAAATGCAGCCATACGTACTTCTGCCTGCATAATTTGCGATCTCCAGAAACGTATATAGTGCTACTTTATCAGAATGAGCCTATGTTGCATTTAAAACAACAGGTTGTAATAGTAAAGCATTTAAAAAACTTGTTTCTAGTGGAAATAATTCAGAAACACTTCTTATTCTTGGCACTGGTAGATGTTATTAAACTGCAGCAACTCATGGTCAAGCTTACATTCACACACACAGAATGTACAAAACACTGAATGTAATTCAGTGCCCCTGATGAGCTGTTTAATGACCTTTTAATGAGCATACCACTGTCCTACAGTTGTGAATTTGACTAATCCAAGTGCAGCAGTTAGGAACTTTAGTGATCTAGTTGAGGCCTGATTGTGATTTCCATTTTTCTCCACCAATTATTTTGAATGAATCCATTAGCGCAGCAGTTAGACCAAAATAATTCACAGATCTGGTCAAGACTTGACCAAGTAATGTCAAACTGAATTGGTTTACAAACAATAGCTAATTCATTTGTGATCTAATGCATCAGTCAGCAGCGCAATGATTCAGTGATCCAGTCAAGACCTGCTCCAATGGGAATGTCAAATTTGTGAATGAATTAAAAATTTCAGCCAATTGTTTCTAATTAACTGAATCATAAACAGCTTTAAATGATTCATGTGGGAATTCAGTAGTTCAGTTGGAGTGAATGTCAAGCTAATAAATCACTGAATTAGTCTGACTCCAATTGAGCCAAGAATTTGACGTAATCTGATCCTCCGAGCTTGAGCATGTTCACTCCTAATAATTCATAATAATGTCAGACACGACTTTACCTTAAACTTAATATGACTGAATCAACTTGACTGCATTAGATTAAAACAATGAAATTAAATCAGAGGGTCAGTTCCAGGGCTTGAATTTATATGGCCTGGAGGACATCATTCATAAGCTATTTTACAGTGTACATTTGTGAGTATGTGGGAGTGAAAATGAAGCACACCCAACTCCCTGAGAAATCAGGAGGAATTCTGTAGTTCAGTTCACTCTGTTTATCTGCACAGGTTTTCTTTCCAGTCCTGCTTCTGAGAAATTGCAGGCTTTGCTGTGCTTTGAAAAACAGGTGTTTGGGCCTCTTTCACTATAAACTCTCGAGTTTGTGAAGGAAATTACAGAGCAAAGACCCTCACAAACCAGGCATCCCTTCCTTGTCTGTCTCAACTTTACAGACTCTCAAACTTTCAAGCACCAGGAAAATAACCCGTAAATTATTGTCGGCCAAATTGTGGGGCAAGCGTGTCGATCAAAAAAGACTAATTTGCTTTTCAAACAACACATTCAAGCCAACCCTCTCGCTCCCAAAGAGAGCTCAGCTATTTGTACATTGCAGAATATAAATAGCATTATCAGCGTGGCTTATTAATATCAGAGAGGGCCTTGTAAGAGCTGGCTAACTGTATGATTTGAGTGACAGGAGCTGGAATTAGCCCACCAAACCCTCTAGAGTTCTCCCACAAACATGCCCTCTATTGTTGCTTATGTTCCATTCCAATCCCCCGCCACCACAATGTTCCAAGAATCTCAAATGTCACTAAGAGACAAGAATATCCCTTCAGATATGTTTAAAATCAGACGGGCACACATAGCGATTCATCAAAACTTGCATTCATCTCTCTGATCATACACAGAGCAGCTCTCAACAATGCTCAAGCCGCCACGCTCCAATTTCACTCACCGTCAAATCACTCAGAGATTATGTACAATACAACCTTGTGATTATCCTCGGAAAAAATCTTTTTATATGCACCCCAGCATTGCTCAGGCAGGCTGCCAGCGCACTGGGGAAATTCTTATTTTGCTGTAGAGGGACATTTAGACTCACATGAAAGGTTTTCTGTGAGTAGAGTCCATTGTCTGAGCGGACTGTACATAGTAACCGCATTTGGAGGCATTCGGTTTATATATGCCTGTTGTAGGACAGATTGAATAAACTGAGGACTCCTCAAGGGCCTTTCTTGTCTTCTCACCTGCAGGAGTGATTACTGTGTCTCTGAAGGGGCTTCATTCAGTCGTCTGGTGGTCTGTTGTGAATAGTTGGAGAGGTGACGCTGCTCTTCTCTCCACTCTCATTGTCTTTGAGTGTCCTCGGTATGAAGGAACAGTGTGTACAGGAGAAGTGTGGCCCTCCCTCAGGACAAAAGGATAGACTGTGTAGTATTTTTTCCCATCTCTTTTGTGTGGATAGGGGACTTGGGCTGAAGAACTAAATGGTTGTGTTGATGATAATTGATTATGAAAATTGTCTTTTCAATGAACATGTTGAACCAGTTCACAGAAATAGCATTGCAAGATTCATTCTTGATCACGGATGTTAGAAGATTCAGTGATTTGTCAAGTAATCCAAGCAATTGAATGTTCATAAACAAAACATTTTTTTTAAAGATTAAGGATTAAAAACTGAATTCAATGATCTCTTTGCATGAGTTATCTAGTTAGTAATTCAATAATCTGTTTGAGACCTGGTCACAATGTCTAATTTGTGAACAGTATTCCTTTCAATGAATTAGTTTAACCAGTTTACAAACCGTATTCATTCCTTCATCCATGAATGCAATTGATTCTACTGCAACAGTTGATTTGAGACCCAGTGAACATGTCCAATTTATTGAATCTTTGAATTTAGTGAATCTTTCAATGCGTCAATTGATCCAGTTCGTAAATAACATTCATCTGATCCAACTGCAGCAGTTAATTATTTTGTGACTATGTTTACATGGACATCAGCAATCAAATTATTTTCCTTAATCTAAATAAGACAATATTATGATTAAGGTGTTTACATGAGTTGCTTTTTCCATGTTCCTTTCATGATCCTGTTTTACATGTTGTAGCACATAATTCGATTAACATCATTTCTCCAGAGTTTCATGTAATTTCGGATGTTTCATTTTTAATTTGTCGACTTTAACTGCAGTTTGGCACTTTCACTTTCATTCAGGAACATTTTATGTATGCCCCCTTTGACAAATGAGATATCGGATGCGAGTATGAACTGATGGAAGAGTGTAGTTATAATGGATTTTGAAAGCGCATGCCATGTGGGAGAAAAACACTCAGCATTTCCTGATGCAGGTGTCTGTGATCCTTTACTGACTCGGTAGGTGCAGAGAAGTGTCAAACAGCTGTGTGTGTATGGAATATCCTGTCACAAAATGCGGCGAAAGTCCTACACGATGGTAATAGTTTGATTAAGGTGTTTACATGTCTGTGCTGCACTTCAGTAATGCGACTAAAATCAACATACTCCACATGTCTTAATCTGATTTCTGTTTAGCTCGATTATGACCTTAATCAGATTAAATTAATGAAAGAATGATGTTCACATTGTAGAATCTTAATCAGAGTATTGTCTTAATTGAATTAAAATTGGATTATTGGTGTCCATGTAAATGTCCCCAGTACCCAGTTTGTAATTACCAAAATGTGAGAGGCACATTATCTACTATTTTCAATATCATTTTTATGATTCATTGCACTATGAATCACAAATTGGTACAACAGATTAATTGATTATTGTCTGTTTTAGTTGCAGCTGTAGACTACAGCACTTTCCCACATGTTCTGTCTCAGCTCCCTATTTCCTGCACTTGTTTTATTGCTCCTCTCTATTAATGCAATGACGCAGTCTCTGGGATGGGGAATGTGTTGTTCCTGCAGGAAAAAAAAAGAGCAACTGGGGTGAGTGCGTGCGGTTCAGTGAACATGTGAGATGGGTGTGGTTAGATTCCCCCCTACACCTCTTAATTTAGCTCGGGGGCCAAGCAGCAGGTGACCTCTGTGCCAAAATAGTGCTTGAACTAATGCATTTGGGAGGAATTTCAGATACAAGCCCTAGCCGCTGCAGGCTATGTTTTTCCAAATTCAGGCTGTGCAAGAAAACAATACAATACAGATTGTCTATCTCAAAGCAGTCACGTGTCTGCTGATATCCCGCAGAGAAACTGACGCATGACACAGTCCAGCGGTAGACATTTGCAGTGCACCAACATATCACTGGAATGAGTTGAGAACCTGCGTGTTCAGCCAGCAAATCAAAGTTGGATATGTTTCATGGCTGGGGTGAATTTTGTCTCCCCCTATTTTTTTCTCTCAATAGGACAGGCAGCTGCTCCCCCTTTAGCATTCCTAAGATATGATGTCATTGGCCTCCTCCATGCCAATTACTTCTCAAATCTCTTGAGGAAGTGATTTAGTGTTTTAGAAATGCAATGTTTTCCTGATTGTCCATGTTGCCTGTGCATGAAGGCACATTTGTTAGCTTAGCACATTAGCATTTATGTCCTAGAGAGATTCGGCCCACACACAATGGAGTTTTTTAAAGCCCATTGATAAGCTGCCAGGTAAATAATGACAGCACAAGAGTCGAGTAAATGTGCACAGTCATTCTTCTGGTTGGCTTCCAGGCGTTAAACAACAAGTCTATTTTATAATCGTTAGCTCACTGCAGCCGAGGCCAAACATCTGTATCTGTATATCTATATGATGGTTGAGGTCTACAGGAAATGAAGCAAGGCAGAGACCTTTATGTGTCAGTGTGTAACTTAAAGGCAGTAATATATCAACATGAGATCTTGCATTTAGGTCACACAGAAGAGTGCAATGAAGGTAGAAGTGGCTATTAAAGATTAAAATAGACATATCAGCGGTGAAGGCATATCTGAATTGTTGACCCACTTCGGCCCTGATCCAGAACTTTGATTTGTGTTGAAAATTAGGATTTTTGAAACTGGCATTCATAGGGATTTCACAGTAAAGCAATTAATCAGATGTTTTTGATTAGATTACATCAGTCATTTACTTAAGCAGAATGGGCCCTGCTGAACCATTTAGTTTCTTTTGATGTCTCTGATTGAATAATTAAATTAGTTGTCTCATGTTCCTTACCTTGTTTTGGGCCTCTTGTAGGAGATATTTGTTTTTAAGGGCATCAAGGATTGATATATTCCCAGCAAGCATACTCGTGCATGGCCCATGCTGGCATTTTGCAGGCACTGTGGGCTACAGCAAATCCAAAACAAATCTAAACAAGCCCAGTGTGGGCTAGTCTAGTGGCCCGTTTCCACTAGGTGGTATAGTATGGTATGGTACAGGTCACCTTTATCAGGCTTGCGTTTCCACTGCCAAAAGGGTACCAATGGTGGCTTTTGGTGGGTGTGGTGTACAACAGAAAGTTTTAGTCAACGTCAATCTCGCTCAAGGAAATATCAAAGAAAAGCTGTACGGGTCATTCACATATCATATGAGAAGCACTTCTCACAAAACTGATGCTTTTTACACAAATACTTGTGTATAAATGTTCATTACTAACCTTTCTATGAACACGATTTGATTATAACTGCAGATCAATGATAAAAATAGCCTAATGTAATGTCTGAGTTTATAAATTACAATTAATGTTATAAATGCAACATATATGAACACAAACAGACCCTTACAGTCACTGATATGTTACCAATTACAGAAAAACTACACACAGCATACATTTAGTCCTTATTTGGCTTTAAAAATACGCAAGTCCAAAACACTCATCTGTATCTTTAATCTTTAATCATTGAAAAATTTTTTTTAGTTGAAATAATTATTTACTATAATTTATCATTATTATTTTACTATTTGTTTTTTTCGCGCTTCACTCTCAAGTTTGTCCATTTCTGAGAGGATCGGATGTCAGAAGCACTTCACGCGCATGTTATCATCATTAGCTCAAGAAGTTCGTTATTTCAAATATAGACGCGTGGTGAGTGCACGCGAGCTCTCTGGAGAAAGTGAAACCGCTCGCACTTTTAGATGACCTTGTAAAACAAAAACAGGACACGGCAGATTTTGTTATTCTTGGCTTTGTGGTTGTTCATCAAGATGACAACAAGGTTTGTTTGAGCTCAGGTCGACCATGGCTTGTTATTATATGTATAAATTATTACGATGTAATGTCTCGGTTATGTATTTAAAAATGTCGGTTCCTTTGTTTTCATTCTCCAGCTGTAGCTCCAGCATAGTGTTCAGCTGCACGTCTAGCTCCACTTTTGGTACCCTTTTGTTGTGCTAGGTACCCTTTGCAAAGGGTACCCAAAAAGTGGCACAATACAGTTCGCCTTTTGGTGCCTTTTGACAGTGTAAATGGCCATAAAAGTGCTCCTTACCATACAGTAACTCTCAGTGGAAACGGGCCATAGGTATGGCCCACAGCTATGGGCTCACTGTGGGCTGTATGTGAGTACTCCGGGCCCAGAGCAGGCTGCCAGTGCAGGGCCCTTGAGAATTTGATTAATGGTTCGATGTTGTCCCATTAGTATTGGCCTGCATGGGCAGTCCTCACCTAGTCCCAAGAATGCCCTTTCCTGGCCAACACTGGCCTTGAATCGACAGGCCCACACTTGATTTTATATTGTAATGTGATGTTTTTCTTATGCTCATACAAGGTTAAATCTTAGAGTGTATTTAAATCCAAATATAAAATCAAAACCAAGCCAAATTTACCATTCTTAAATTATTTTTGGCCATATGCCAAAATGCCATATGCCATTTGTTCATACCAATAGCCCAAGATCCACCCAACAAAAAAGTAAATTAAAATAAAAACAGTAATACTGCAATAACAGTTACAAAATTAAAATTGAAACATATCTAAACAGTCTCTCTCATATTTAACCAAAATTGTACAGTTTTCTTAGTGGCACCATTTATTTTGGCTGTAATGTATTCCAAACTAATGTCCAGTAGATAGAGCCTCCAGGATAGATTAGGAGCAGATGGATCCAGCCATATTTTAAGTATTGTTTTTTGACTGAATGACAGAATCCTTCCCATATAATAGTTCTATTATAAATTCTACTTCTCTTTTTTTCTAACAGAGCATTGAGCGAGATGAACCCATTGAAGTGGATCCAGTACCAGTTTCCCAAGGTTTGGAGAATGGGCACTTGTCATCAACAGGTATTACCATAATTTCTTCTTGACACTACTCATGGGGTGGGTGCATCATCACAATCAGCTCCCTAGTTAAACCAGGGAACAGAGGTTTTCATCTATTTTAAGAGCTGTCTAAATCACAAATCTCTTCCAAAGCACTGAAACATAAGTTCCTTTAAAAAATCCACAATGCACTTTTAATGCAATGCAAAATTTAAGGCTAATTATGAAGCATGAAACGCAATTTGCACAATTGAATTAACATTGTGACTGAAGATTTGAGAATACAGTTTCCCTGTATATATGTCAGCAGAAATACCTCATTACACATGTGATGACAATTTTGTAGTTAATTAAAATTTGGGTAAAAGTTGTTAGAGATATGTAAAAGAACAATTAATATACTTTCAACAACATACACAATCATTTAAATTATATGTGACTGCAGTAACTACAACTATAACAATACCAACAAAGACACAACATTGTTGCAATCACTTTCAAAATTATATTTTCCTGCTGAAAAACAATTGGAACATTAATAGCCAATCAGAAGCCACCATTTAATAATAACAAAACTGCAGCACTTATAATAAGCAGAACATTATGGGCCCTGTTTTCTTTAATATATTCACATATGGACTGTGATAAAAACTTATATAAACTGGGCCAAAAACATTTTAAGTTTGTCCACTTTCACTTTTATTTCCAATCACTTTCATCTGAAAATAACATGTGAACACAACTTTTCCATTGTTATCATATTTACCACAATCTATCCTTTATCCAAACAGAAAACTCTATCACGCCTTTGAGGAGAAACTCACCACCCAATGGTGTGTTACACGAGCACTCGGCCCCCGTTCCAATGGCGATGCCACACCTGCCCATCACAGCAACCACTAAAGTAGCTGACTCTACAGTTATGAAGAGTCCTGAGTCGCCCAGTAGCCCAATGCAAGCAACGCCTTCAGCCATAACAGACTCACTCACAAACAGTCCACCGGTCACCAGTGATAATCAGCCTCAACTAGAGTCTCCTGTTCATGCAGGTACACATCTTTCAGAGAATCTGTCTACAAATGACCATATTTACTGTCATCTATTTAGGATGTGTCTTGGTCTTGTGGTTACAGTATCGTCTGTGAAAACATGGGCTCCGACTCCTGCCAGGACCATGGGTTCTCCACGGCTTACTGGTAGGAAGAATTCAGCTAATCTCTGTGACTCATATTATACACATTAGGAGATTTTTTTATCATTAAGTCTGTCTCATTGTTTGTCTTATAGAGAAAGCATCTTCGGCTCCAGCCAAGTCAGTGACTTACTCTGGACTTTTCCCACACAATACAGACAGGTGGGTCCAGTGTGAATATACTTACTTGCGTGTGAATAAAAGTTTCCACTGCTCACTCACTTACTTTACAGAAGTTTTGATTTGTTAGCATTTAGGACCTAATATAGTTGAAGAGAACTGCTGTGAAGTCATTGCGAACAAAATCAGGACAAAACAAAGTTAATTTGAAGTTTGAAACAGCTTGCCAAAGGTCTGTTGTGATGATGTAATAGGTGGCTGTGTCCCTGACCTCTGCTTGATTTAGCACAGACGTTTTCTATGGTTCAATAACTCACTTCAATTAGTCAAGGTCTAAAGTAAAATCTTAAACAATGAAAAGCTGCATTTTAAAATTGAAGTGTAATTAAAAACGACACGGTTTTTGGGGTTTATCATGTAAAGCAGCTTGCTTTGTAAATGTCCCATTGACTTTACTTGACTGGAGTTGGTGAATTACAGAGCCTCTATAACCGTCCACATTGCTTTGATGATATGCTTTCTTAACTGCTGGTTTCTCTACTCCGTAAATTTTACTTGAATATAACATTTTTTTAGAGGATAAATTTAAACATTCATCTAAACACTGCTCACAGGAGCATAGGTGATGTTGGGATGTCCGCTAATAGTTTGCTACATGAATTCATATTTTTGAGAAAACATTGTGCAATTCTGATGCATTATTCAGACTAGCAGCGACTTTTGACTCAGCTGCCTGTCGCTCTGAGTGGTGACCTGCTTCAAACGCAGGTCTCTGTATGTATATACAGCATGAATACAACTGGCCTCTGAGTGAGCTGCAAGAGGATCAACTGAGCTCTACTGGTGCTCCCATTGGCTGTCGCTCAAGAAAGTTGCTCTTTATTTGCATAAAGTTGAAGGATTCTCAACTTTGTCGTGTCGCTCGACACGCCCACCTGTTCGCCAACGACGGAGGTCGCCGGAAGTCGCTCGCTCTCCGTTGGAATGAACAGTCGCTTGTCGCTTTGCTGCTGCGAGTTGCTTGTAGTGTAAATAAGGCTTGATTGTGCCTCACTCTGGTGAGTGGGCTTGGCAAACCACCTGTAGAAGACACTCTTTTACTCTCTATATGCACCAGACACTGCATGCTTCCTGAAAAACATTGTGCAATTCTGAGTGTGCCTCACGTAGGTGAGTGGGCTTTACAAACCACCTGTAGGATACAGTCTTTCCTCTCAATATGCACGGAGAAGCGAAAAAAAACTTTTTATAGAATTGATATATTGCTGCTCTGTTGTGATCTAAAGTGCTTCTTTTATCCTCACTTGTAAGTCACTTTGAAAAGAAATGTCTGCGAAACGTAAATGTAAATATTGCTTAGATATTTCAAGCTTCTTTAAAAATATACTACTACAAATATAGCACCAAAGTAAACTGTTCCTCAGCCACCTTTATCTCTTTGTTTTAGGAATGTGGATACACCAGGTGATTTATCCTTCGGCAGAGGTATTGAGCGCAGACGAGAACTTGTGAGGTCCCAGACTTTACCTCGAAATATTGGTGCCCAGGCACGAAGGTCTATTTTTGAGAGGCTGGACTCTGAGAACAACAGGTAATGAAATCATCCTGTATGTGTCAATTCAAACATGTGATTGTTCATATTGCTCTGTAATGTAATCCAGAGTAAAAACTCTTGCTTTGATTTTCCACATCTTAGTCGACCCAAGCCAGTAGATTCCAAACCAAAGCTGAAACGCTCTCAGAGTTTTGGCGTATCCAGCGCTAGCAGTATCAAGCAGATTCTACTGGAATGGTGTCGATCCAAGACAATTGGGTACCAGGTGAGCATTCCCAAGACATCATAGGTTTTATGACAAATCAGCAGAAAGAAGGAGCCTTGCATAAACATAAGGTTTAACAACATTTAGGTTAATAAAATGAGCATTATTACACATCAAAAGGCTTCCTATGCTGTTATTTTAAGATTGAGCACATTATAATGTAATTATAAAGGGCACGCAGGATGATACCAATCTGTTTCCAACCCAATCATCAACTACACACCGCAGGAGATCGAGCGAGTTGCTTACTTAAATACCTTGGTTTTGTTTGAACCAGCAATCTGCTGTGCTTTTTCAGGGGTAGAAGATCTATGCCACCAAGATCAAACACATCAACACTGCTATATACACATTCATTACCATACTAAATCTCACTGAGAGGTGTCATGATACAATTCTGTTTATTAGCTGCAACATTAAAAGTGTCATCATGACACAAGGAATCAAATTAGCTTTGATCTTTTGACCCATAAGAGGTTTTTTGTTCCATTAAAACATCCTGCGAGTTTCAAAGCTTCAACACAGCCTCATTGCAAATATGAGCTTCAGAGTCTACATTTTTGTAAAACTTCAAAAACATACATAAACATACATTTGACTGCAGTTTCTAGGTAAAATCAATGCTATAATGCATTTACTTTACAAAGACAACATTTCTGGCACTGTCGGTTTGCTTGGTAACTCACATTGTACACTATTGTACTTGTGATGCAGAGGTTTGCTACAAAAAGTTGTTAATTTCATCTGTAAATGAAAATTTTTATGGATAATTTTGGCAAAACACTTTCAGCAGTAACACTGCACAATCAGCATGGTGGCATTAATGCTGTTTACTATGCAGTGACATTAGCCAATCAAAACATTGGCCATATTTTAAAAAACTTTAAATGATCCAACCATTAATATCAAGTCTTTTTACCAAGAGCTTTAGCATTGGAAATAATAGTTTTTCTGAATATATATATAAGTTTTTTTTGTGTGCGCAAAATTCTTGATGTATTTATAAGTGGACCTAAATGAACGTATTAGAAAATATAGAAAAAGAAATATACCATGTCATGGCCCCTTTAACATGTTATGTTAACACTGTCCAGATGAATAAATATAATGTGTGTGTTATTATTTTTCCTCTGTGTGCGTGTGTGTATTCTGCTTGACACTAATGCGGCTTTGCGAAACCAGCCCATGTGGCTCTAGTTAAGAGTTAGTAATGTAATGGTCAAGCCCAATTTAGAGTTGAGAGAAAGCAGTATGTAAACATGAGAAGCAGAGCAGACGGTTGACAACACGAATGACCATTTCAATTTCCCTCAATGACACAGACAATCTTAGTTTGTCAGATTGGCCGACTATGGATGAGGATTGAACACTGTTAAATGATGAGGTGTAGAGAAAATCCTGCATTGATGATAAGAGCCAGACAACAATAAAACACTGCACTGACAAGCACAAGCAGGTCTGCAGAGTATCAGAGGAAGCTATTATTGTTCTGTTGCTTGAATGCCAGAAGATAATACTTTTACATATCTATTGTTATTCTTATTTATTATTCCCCTAGGTTTTTCAGATTTATTCTTAAATGGACACTAGCAGGGCTTGACATTAACTTTTTTGATCACCAGCCACAGTGGCTAGTAATTTTCCAACGTTACTAGCCTCTCTGCATTTTCACTAGCCACAATTTTGTTGTTGGGAAAATATTTTTTATATGCATAAATTTGACTTTGACATGCTAAAATTACTTGATTTAGATTTTGTTTTGTTTTGTCCACATGCCTCCTCATTTATTTCACGTTTTGTGTGTCATGTATAAGCAAATGGGTCATGGTTTCATAGTGTTATACTGCAAAGTTTTTATTTTACATGACTTTTCAGAACTCAAAATTAAGGATTTACCAAATTTATCTCTGACCACACCAAACAATAATTATTTTTTGCCACAAATTTTAAATGTCAAAACAAGCTGAATATCTGTATACTATACTTTTTATTTAACAAAACATTTCTTAAAAAAAAAAAAACAGAAAAACAATTGACTTTTAAAAATAATTATTGTCATGTATCAAACATATGCACAGTAATCTGCTAAAGGTCTCTCGGATCACCAGTTAACTACACATACAAGGAGAGTTAATCTCATATTAAAGCAATGCTTTTGTAAAAAAGTGAAATTAAACTATATTACCAAAAATAACCGTAGGCATAAGAAAGCAGATAAAAAACATACTGTGACAATGAAAGGATGATCACACAGTCAACAAGGCCAATTAATAATCTGTTCAAAGCGAAAGCAACCGGTGCTGCTTACAAAAAGACATATTTGGACCTCTTGAAAGCAGCAAGAATATGGATGCATTAGCATAACTTTTTGTCTGGTCTATATGAAAGAGAACCGATCGCAGTTGCGTTTTAGGCACGATTGCTTCAAGCAAGAAAACAGGAGCGCGCACGCGTTTTAGTTGCATGCATTACATCAGCTGTTAGCGCGACTGATCATCCTCTCAGTCGTTATTCATCTGCTTTCTTTTGCTCCCGCAAATACAATTATTTTTGTAAGTCGTGCTGCTTATCGATTCTAAGATCACATTTGCACGCATATTGGGTCATCTTTATAGTCGAACCCTGCTTTTAAGAAAACCACAATTTAAAATTATTTTCAACCAGCCAAAGTGGCTAGTGGGAGTGTCTGTCTTACCCGCCAAAGCTGAAATCTACCCGCATTTGGAGGGTTGGCGGGTGTTAATGTTAAGCCCTGGACACCAGTTAATGTGTGTGTAATTGAAACTGTCATTTTAGTTATTAATTAGCAGTGATTGCTAATCGATTTTAGTAATATGTTTGGTTATTTGATATTATTTTACATTTAATTTCAGTGTGTATATAAATATAAAGATATGTATACAGTATTTATCTGTATGTTTATATGTATTTATACACATCATGTGTGTTTATTTAGTTATGTTTTTTTTATTTTAAGTTTTGGTGTAATTAGTATTTTTTTGTGCTTTTCTATTTAATATCTTTAATGTCTGTAGATTTTTTAACGTTTTATTTCAGTGTAATATGTCTGCCAAGTTGTTGTGTTTATTGTGTAATTAGTTTTTTTTATTTTATTTATACACAGTATATCAGGGTCATTTTTTATGTTGATCTAATTTTAGTTTTAGTAGATCTAATTAAACCAAACTAAAAGATTGCTTTAAAACCATCTGAATAATTATTAATATTAAACAATAAAATATATATTTATATTCAGCTAATGTATATTTTTTATTTATTAATTTCATATGGATTTAATTTTACAACACAATTTATTCTATATTAATAACCATGATAGGCTAAATATGATCTATTGAATTCACAACACGATGTAAGCAGGAACGTTTATCTTAAAGTATATCTGCTTGTGTTGAATGGTATGGTGCAAAAGCCCAGTGTGGTGTGAAATATAACCGCTTGTCTATCTCCTGCAGAACATCGACATTCAGAACTTTTCCTCCAGCTGGAGTGACGGCATGGCGTTCTGTGCCCTTGTCCACTCTTTCTTCCCCACAGAGTTTGACTATAATGGTCTGTCCCCTGCCGAGCGCAAACACAACTTTGAGCTGGCATTCAGCACTGCAGAGTAAGTCACCTCTTGATAATAGCACTGAGATGTCTAAACGCTAATTTTCAGTCTTAATATTGTTTGTCATACTATCATCTCTTCATCAGACACTAAAAAGAGTAGATGGCTAAGAAAACAGAAAAAAATTACAAGTTAAAGGTTTTTGTTACTGTTTTTCACAGAAATTATCCTTTTGTTCAGCGAAGATGCATTAAATCTATCCAAAGTGGCAGTAGAAAAGATTTAGATTTAAAATAAATGCTTGATCTTAGGAACTTTGTGTTCATCAAATTATCATTTCCATAAGCATATTTAGCAGATTTCATTAATTCATTCATTTTCTACTGCGCCACTGCGTCGCCCTTAGCAGATTTCACAACTATTTAGTTCATTCGTTTTACTTTAGCTTAGTCCCGCATTTATCAAGGGTCGCCACAGCGGAATGAACCACCCACAACTATTTTAATAAAAACTATTTTCATTAATAATATAATAACTTATTTAAGGCACCATATCAGCATATTATATTTCTTATATAAAAATTGTTTTAACATATTTTATCAACATTTTAAATAGTTTGGAATGATTGTCTAGTCTGGGTTGGTCATGTAAGTTATGGCACTAAAGGGTAATGAGCTACTGATACTTTTTCTGTTGCTTTATGGATTTATTTTCTCTCTATATAGAATTTTGCAACATGGTGGCTCGTGGGTAGCACTGTCGCCTCACAGCAAGAAGGTTGCTAGTACGAGTCCCAGCTGGGCCAGGTGGCATTTCTGTCTGAAGTTTGCATGTTCTTCCTGTGTTCGCATGGGTTTCCTCCAGGTGCTCCTGATCACCCACAGTCTAAAGACATGGGCTATAAGTGTATGTGCGAATTTGAGATTGTATAAGTGTTTTCCAAAACTGGGTTGCAGCTTGAAGGACATCAGCTGCGTAAAACATATGCTTGAAAATTTGGTGGTTCATTCCGCTGTGGTGACCTCTGATAAATCAGAGACTAAGCCGAAGGAAAATTAATGAATGATTACAATTTCTTATACAATATATTGTCAAGATGTCAATAAAAGTCACTTTTCAGTTTCAAATCCACTTTGAAAGTGTAAATACAATGTAAATGAATCATGAGACAACTGTTAATTTATGGATAGTTTTTACATTGAGGATTAATAAATTATTTATGTGTAGAGCGTTTAAGTAAATTGTTACTACACTCACTGGCCACTTTATTAGGTACACCTTACTTGTACGCGTTGGACCCCCTTTTGTCTTCACAACTGCCTTAATCTTTTGTGGCATAAATTCAACAAGGTACTCGAAATATAACTCAGAGATTTTGGTCCATATTGACATGACAGCATCATGCAGTTGCTGAAGATTTGTCGGCTGCACATCCATGATGCGAATCTCCTGTTCCACCACATCCCAAAGTTGCTCTATTGGATTGAGATTTGGTGAATGTGGAGGCCATTTGAGTACAGTGAACTTATTTGAACTTATTGCCATGTTCAAGAAACCAGTCTGAGATGATTCGCGCTTTATGAAATGGGTGCATTATCCTGCTGGAAGTAGCCATCAGAGGATGGGTACACTTTGGTTAAAGGGATGGACATGGTCAGCAACAATACTCAGGTAGGCTGTGTCATTGACATTATGCTCACTTGGTACTAATGGGGCCAAAGTGTACCAAGAAAATATCACCCACACCATTTCACCCACCACAACCACCAGACTAAACCATTGATACAAGGCAGGATGGATCCATGCTTTCATGTTGTTGACTCCAAATTCTGACCCTACCATACGAATGTCGCAGCAAAAACCAGACCAGGCAACGTTTTTCCAATCTTCTAATTTTGGTGAGCCTGTGCCAATTGTAGCCTTAGTTTCCTGTTCTTAGCTGACAGAAGTGGCAAATGGTGTGGTCTTCTGCTGCTGTAGCCCATCCGCATTGTGCTTTCAGAGATGCTCTTCTGCATACCTCAGTTGTATTGAGTGGTTATTTGAGTTACTGTTGCCTTTCTATCAGCTTGAACCAGTCTGGCTATTCTCCTCTGACATCAAGGCATTTTGCGCCCACAGAACTGCCTCTCACTGGATATTTTCTCTTTTTCAGACCATTTTCTGTAAACCCTAGAGATGGTTGTGCATGAAAATCCCAGTAGATCAGCAGTTTCTGAAATACTCAGACCAGCCTGTCTAGCACCAACAACCATGCCACATTCAGTGACTTAAATCACCTTTCTTCCCCATTCTGATGCTTGCTTTGAACTGCAGCAGATCGTCTTGACCATGTCTACATGCCTAAATGCATTAAGTTGCAGCCATGTGATTGGCTGATCAGAAATTTGCGTTAACAAGCAGTTGGACAGGTGTACCCAATAAAGTGGCCGTGTATTTCTTTTCTATAAAGGTCTAATATTTCTTACAAATTTCTAACTAAAATATAATTTAGAGCATTTATTTATTTGGAGATACAATCCAAAATAAGTTTCAATTGTTGCTATCTTTTTATACCACCACTTTTTTTACTTCTCAAAGTTAAAACTACTATTTAGCTGTCTCAAAGTGAATATAAACATGTCTAATATAAATGAATATAAGATTTTCTTTGTTATTTTCACCAACTTTTTGTACCATGTTCATTAAATCATAAAGCCTGTCATAAGGCAGCAAAAAGTTCCAAAAACAATGTTGCTTATGTTGATGAAAACTGCCTAGTAAAGGTGCTTCAAAAATCTCCTTTTACATTTAATGTAAAAACAAATCAACATACAAGTTTAGAATGACATACCAACATACCGACAGCAGATTCATTTTCATTTAAAAGCGCAAATAAAGTATTAAAAGCCTTTTAATAGCAGCAGACCGGACAGTTGAGAAGCAAACTCAACATGACCCGACCCAACAAGCAGAACAGAATGAATCCAAAATAAAAGTCGACACAAATCATCCGCAGTTGTGCTACACATCACCTCACAGCACGGCACACAAGATAAAGTTACTTAGTTTCCGATGCGTCTGAGTCTAGAGTGTCCGTAACCTGCACTTTAAACCAGTAAAGCATGCCAGCAAATCCCTGCGGAGCTCAAAAAAACCTCCCCTTTCCCAACTCGGCTACTCCGACCTGACAGCCTGGAGCATGACATCATCCCAGTGTCCCAATTCCCACATCCTGAAATATTCCAACAGACCAAAAACTGCACTGTCGACGTCATCTGAACATATGTATTACACTGCTCATATTAATAGTCAACAGATATGCAGGCTGACGAGAAACAGCCGCACATGTCCAGCCCTATTAAATCTGTTTCTCTCTGTATTTCCAGGAAAAAAGCTGGCTGTGATCGGCTGATTGAAGTGGAGGACATGATGGTGATGGGCAGAAAGCCAGACCCCATGTGTGTCTTTACTTACGTCCAGTCACTATATAACCACTTGCGCAAGTTCGAGTGAGGTCTCAGCCTCTGCACTGCCCTCTGCTGGACAAAACTGAACTGTAGTTACTAAAGGTTTGGGTTGAAAAATGTCCCATGCCAATCCGATGCTTCTGTGGTTGCATTTTAGTCAAGAAAAGGTCATCGACTATTTATGCAGTCTTTGTGTGTGGCACGCTCTTTATAGAAATTGTGAGCCCTGGTTTATTAATAAATAGCGTAAAGTTAAAGGGTCAGTTCGCTACAGAAGTTCTGCCATTATTTACTCACGCTCATGTTATTTCGGACGTGTGAGACTTTCATTTATCTCTGAAACTTGGTTTGAAAATCAATTGTGACAGTTTTCTTTCAATGAAAATTGTTTAGCCCAAATTCTGACACTTGCGCTTAAGATTTTATTTACATATTGCAGTAACCAGAGATCAATGTTAACAGCGTTCAGATTTAGTTATGGAAGCTCAAACAATGCTTGCTCAACACAAGACAACCAATGAGGTTCATTCTTGCTTGTCACATGATGTAAATTCTGCCCAGGGTCAGAAATGTATTTTTTTATTAAGGGGCAATATTTGCCTCCTGGAATTGATTTCCAGAGCATTTTAACCTTCATAAGGCCAATTTGTACTATTATTGTTTCATTCATTGCAAAAATGTTGATTAATAATTGTTGTCATTACTAAAACAACCAATATTCACACAGACTTTTAATTTTCAGACAGTCAACCCAAGGGCTTCCGGTGAACTCCTTCCATTACAAAATCACCACGTTTAAGATCTTTTTATTCATTCATTTTCTTTTCAGCTTAGTCCTTTTATTAGTCAGGGGTCGCCACAGCGGAATGAACCGCCAACTTATCCAGCATATGTTTTACGCAGCGGATGCCCTTCCAGCCACAACCCAACACTGGGAAACACCCATACAATCTTACATTCACACACATACACTACGTCCGATTTCGCTTATTCTAATTACCTATACCGCATGTCTTTGGACTGAAGGGGTAAACTGGAGCTCCTGGAGGAAACCGACGTGAACAGGGAGAACATGCAAACTCCACACAGAAACGCCAACTGGCCCAGCCGGGGCTCGAACCAAGACCTTCTTGCTGTGAGGCGATTGTACTACCCACTGCGCCACTGTAATGCCCCCGTTTAAAATCTGTTTTCCTTAAAATTCAGTTATCTTCACTGTCTGATATATATA
>CAIGQZ010000379.1:8796963-8812019 GCA_903798205.1 Danio tinwini
TCAATGCTTACAGGTTTCCAGCTTTCTTCAAAATATCTTCTTTTGTGTTTCAAACCGTTTTGGGTGAACTATCCTTTTAGCCTCTTTTTAAAATATGCATTACACACTATATTTATTAAGATATTACACTAAATAAATCATTGCTTGCTAAATTAGCTTTTAGTTGAATCAACTGAACTTTTCTAGTCATCTAAACTTACACCAGTAAACTGTGGGTAACGCTTTACTTTAAATAACAATTCACACCATTTACTACTGTCTTATTACTTGCCAATTATTAAGATATGAACTGTTTATTAGCACTTATAAAGTATGATCTTATTAGACATCTCTAATCCTACTCAATACCTAAACCTTACTACTGTACATTAATAAGTATTAATAAGTAGCTAATTGGTAGTTTATTGAGCTAAAAGTCTTAGTTAACTGTTTGTTAATGAATTATTAATAGCATAAATTGTAAGTTAAAGTGTGTTCAAACTTTGTATAACTAAACATGTTGGTGAAACCTATTTAAAATAAGTTTAAATTGGTAACAAAACAAAAAAATAACGTTTGTTGTCATGATTTTTGTCATATAATTTCATATAAAAAGTGTATTGCCAATTAAATGTATACTAATACTCATTCATTATATACTACTATTTATTAGTAACGATTACCTGTTTTATGGTTATAATTCATTTCAAATGTTTGCTATTGACTTCTATGGGGATCTGTCACAGAGATATCTACTCTCCATTTTAGACTAGTATGTTACTATTTTTTAATACTAGTATTTATTCATTAGATAAGTGCTTATTCATTAGGATCTCGTACCGATTCAATAGGTACTACTGATCTTTTTATTATTATTTTACTAGTAAGACTTTTAATTGAACTGTACAGTGGCCATTTTTCTAGACATGTCATAAAACGAGTAAAAAAAGTAGTGACCAGTAAGATAAGAATTGTTATTAGTAAAAATTACAAAAAAATACTAGTGCCTAGTATTAAATGAGTGAATAAATAACTGCTAGTATCTAATAATTACTCTTAAATATGCTAGTATTCTTTTAATAACCACAGTATGTATATGAACCAGTATCTCTAGTGTCTAAAGAACAAGCATGAAAGTAGACACTCGTTAGGTCTGTCGATTAAACGTCAAAATAGCTTGCCATTGTTGAAGTTACATGTGACGTTCGTAATGTGCCTGTATTAAAGTTATGTATTTATTAATGCAATATTCTCACTTACCCTTGGAGGTGTGATGACTTCTGGAAGATGAAGCGTGCTGTCTTCAAACAGCTCGTGAAGATGCACTGGATGCCCTTCAAACACATCATATTCAACGTATAAAGCATTTATGCGTCAAAATGTTGATTGTTCGAGGAAACGTGTCCGTTTCTTACCATTGTCTTGAAGAAGCTTGTGTAGTTTCCTCACAGTCTTGAACGGTATGATGGACTGGTCTTTCAGAGTTTTCAGCTCCTCCTTCTGTTGCTCTGATATGGCAGATTCGCTTTCCAGTAAATCTCTCAACTTCTCCTTAAATCTCTCTCCGATTTTAAACGAAGAAGCCATAATAAAAACAACTGTTTAGGTTCCGCACACGTTAACGTGCATTTATTTTTTATATATGCGAGTTGTGGGGGATACTAAGTCGATAAGGAAGTTCCCCGTTTAACTTATCAAAAGGCTAAACGCTAAAGCTTCAATCGATTTACCGTCACAGTTAACGTTGAGTGTTTTGTCCGTTAAAGTGTTTTATATTTCTCTTGAATTGAGGATGTTGTGTATTTTTAGTCCTGCTTGTCAGCTGATTTCTTGTTTTTCTTCAGTGTTTATTGGCTGGTTGCAGAACAGAATAACTGTTCGCATTTCGCCGCCTACTGTCAGGGAGTTTATTTATATCCTTTAGGAAAGACCGTTAGAATTATATGTATATTTGTTTCTGTGTTTTAATTATTGACATGCCAAGATATTTATCCACACGTGTTAGATGTTAAAAATCACCACAAACTCTTACCTTCATAACGATCTTTCTTTCTTTCTTTCTTTCTTTCTTTCTTTCTTTCTTTCTTTCTTTCTTTCTTTCTTTCTTTCTTTCTTTCTTTCTTTCTAATAATTTTTTTTCAGTATTGCTTAATTTATATTTCTTTTTACTTTTAAAGTTTCATTAATGTATTTATATATTATTTGACTCGTTATTTTTTATTTATTACTTATTTATTTAGACATTGTGTTATCTTGTTTTGTGTTTTGACCCATTTTAACCCTCAATAGAATGTTACATATTACATTTTTGTTTAAATGCATTTTTTTTAATTATTGTTTCTTATTAAATTTTAAAAAGTGCAGAAAACAGAAACAATTTTAAAACAATATAAATATGAATATGTAAAACAGTCGGAAAGTTTCTAAATATGTATTTAAATAAATGATACAGAAATATAAGTCTTGTCTAAGAATTAAAAAAAAACAAAGTTGTAGAATTTTATTTTGGAATGTGTGTATATAATATTTAGTGAACGTTTAAATCAAACTACTATCCTTATTTTATTTAAGAGGACAAATTAAACGTTTTCTAAAAAAAAAAAAAAGAAGAAGAAGGAAATGTAGAGTCAATATGATCAATTATTAATTTTAGTCAAATCCTTCCAAAGTTTCCTTAAGTTGGTGAAAAGAATAATAAAAAAACAATATAGCAAATCATTTTACACACGCCACAGAAATAAACGTGTTTTTAATTGTCTATGATCACATATAACAAAGAAATACAATTTGCACAATATGCCTACATATTATTACAAGTATACATATATGACATAAATTTAATCATTCGTTCATTCGTTCTCTTTTATTCATCAGGGGTTGCCACAGCGGAATGAACCGCCAACTTATCCAGCATATGCTAAATGTTTTTTTCAAATTTGCATATAATATTAGAGATCCTAAGTGGGTTTTTGATTTACATTTATATACCACATTGCAATACTGTTTGAATTCGTTTATTAAATGAAAAACAAATTGGCTTACCACCGGAAAATTCATTTATGTATATGAAATTTCCCCATTATAATCATGAAGTGGATAATATACGTTTTATCATTTTCTTTATCGCAATTATTCGCATATATAAAAAAAAATAAACGTTGCCATACACGATATCTATGGCCATGACCTTTGTGTTGTATACCGACAACTTCCGGTCGCGGTGCGTTATGGGAAATTGTGTGCGACTTTGTACAGTTCAATATTGCAATAAAAGGATAAAAACTAATATAAGTGTAATCTCAAACTTTTGTTTTTCAATATTCCTTATTTTTGTGCATTTAGAATGTGATTTTAGGTTTTGAAAACAAATTATATTGACTGCACCCGTGTGTTCATGTGCCGATAGCTGAAGGAAGATGGCAGCGTGTGCAATACGTCGGGGCTTATTGTCCACTGCAAGTAAATATAACCAGCACAAATGCACTCACAGATTACTAAGTGCGATAGACTTCAACAGCGGGTTAGATCCGAAAAGACCCCAGTCGCTGTGTTCATCTTGCGGCTCGTCCAGTTTTCAACAGACGAGGTTCATGTCATCTCGGTAAGAACTATTAAAAAGCGAACGTCCTACCATGTCCTCCTGTTACATAACTGCGCAGAGCTGTACTTTCAGCTAACTATTTCGGTCTTTACAGTATATCTGTCAGATGCTTTCGTGTTCATTAATATTGAAATGGCAGTTGTCATTTGTTTAATATTAGCTGTTCCTGTAGTTTAAAGGCTTCACATGCTTGCAGAACAACTGCCATATTGTCTCAGTGACTGTGTGGCTGAACACTAAACAGTGAAGTTGGTTTTTGCTAAGTGTCTGAAATATGACGTGCTGATCATACAGCTTTTTAGTTGATTCCTACGAAGGCATTATAATTGAATTAATACCAATATAAAAAATTGAGGCCTACAAACCTCAGCTTTTCTTCCAAACCCCCCCAAAGCCATTCTTGATTACTTAAGTGTCAGTCTGGGCTGGAGCCAGTAGACGGTAAACAAGTTCTATTCCTGTGGTCAGTACACCTCTGTCTGTTTAGTTTAACGCTCTACAAAAATTTCAAGTTCAGCGTTGTCTGGGTACAAATCTGCTAAATGTTGCGCAATAGCCTAGCCTATATAGTCTTGTTGACCAAAAGCTGGCTAGGTTGTGGAATTTATTCTCAATTCATGCATGTATTTATTTATTTACCTGACAGAAACAGACCTGAGGGGAAAATACTGGAAGCTGTTGGAGTATTTGAAGCCCTGAAGCAGCATGGAAAATATGAAACAGGACAGGTCAGTTGTCTTTTTAATTATGAAAACCCATTTCGAGTGCTCAGGAGTATTTTTATTCTAAGATTTAAATTCTAATTTGAAATATTCATTTAATGCTAAAACTAATAGGAACTTTAAGAAAAAGCAGCTACTAACAGAATGGCAATGGCATTCTGGGGGTTATATTGCACATGCTGGACTTGCACTACTGCTTTGCAATGTTCTATAACTGTGTGTTACCACAGAATAGGCTAGTAAATTTAGGAAACAGATTAATGTCAAGGTTTCATGGTAAATAGTTATTGAATGCAACTATTAGTTCACCTCGTTGTTGTGTTGAATGATGTTTTTTTTACTAAATTCTGTTGCAGGCAACAGTTTATTCCCATTTACAATTTCATTTAAAACCTATTTCTGAAAGTTGCATTTTCTCAAGCTGTTGCTGTTTTTGTGTAAATGATTAGCTGGAATGCATAAATTTATTGTTTTAGTTAAAAACTTGTCATGTAAACACTTAATTGATGTATGGAAGGCAGATGTGGCCTGTAAAAATAGTAATAATAATAATAATAATAATTTTCCTGAAAATTTGATGCGAAAGAACTATTTGTCCAGCTGTAGTCACTGTGCAATGTGAAGTGACTTTCACAGCAGACTTAAAAAGCACTGCACTGCACTATGAATCCTATTCATTTCAATGGCCTGCGCCATGCAAGGCAGTTTGTTGCTGTGCCAACCAAACATTAAGCAGCACACACAGTTTGACTGTCAACAAGCCAATGAAATTGCTCTATATGAGACTACATTTCCAAATGTGACCATGTAGAATATACTTATACAAGCTTCATTTTCATTTTTGATGTATATATAATGATATTCTGTTAAATGTTTGTAAACATCCGACGCCATATTGCCTTGATTAAACATTGGCATCTCAAACTGTATTTCTTCACATACCAAGGAAACACATTTATAGTTTCTGCCTTGACATAGTCTTCTTGTCATAGTCATATATGTGCATTGTCACAATTAAATGTCTTGCTTCTTTTTGTTTCGATAGCCTTTCATATTAGTGTGCTAAATCTTAACCTGGCAACACCCTTGCCACCACAACAAATACAATAGCAACCGCCTATGATAGATTGTATGGCATTCAAAACCTTAACCTAATTCTTTTAAATTGACTTCTATGTCAAACCTCTGTCAAAAATCTGACTTTTGTGGACAAACGTTACTCATCTAGTTTTAATTTTCTGCAGCTCTTCCTGCACAGTGTTTTTGGATATAGAGGAATTGTTTTATTCCCGTGGCACGCACGTCTTTATGATCGCGATGTGAGTCCTGCTACCACCGACAGGTATGTAGTGGAGGGTCTTTTAGGCTTATGCATGATTAAATTCTTTGGTTTGCGTTTCAGCTCAGTGATCCTGTTTGTCCTGTGCTTTTTTTCTTCTTCAGTAAGCCAGACTCTACAGGTCATGGATCCAAAGAGGTGAAGGGTAAAATGCACACGTACTACCAAGTCCTCATAGACACTAGAGACTGTCCTCACATAGTAAGTGCCATCAGAATTACATTGGCTCCAATTATATGTAGTCTTCAAAATATATTTGCCACACTTTGAATTCATGTTTTGTTCTTACTCTGATATATTGGATTGCGGTTCAAAAATTATATTTTTAAATGAATGCTGAAAGCCATTAACTGTCATGTTTAGTATATTTAATGCAATGTTTGTTAATGTGAGTTTTAATTTCTTTAAAAAAAACTTTTAAACTTGTATAAATTAAGCAAACATTTTAGTTTTTGTTTTAATAAAATCATGCCATGCTTGTCCTGAATACTTGACATGCTGATATGAGCAATAATAAGGTCAATGTCAACTTGTTTTGACTAATTAATCTTTTTTTTTTTTTGTCACTGTTAGTCTCAACGGTCTCAGACTGAAGCTGTTACGTTCCTGGCTAATCATGATGATAGTAGAGCACTGTATGCAATTCCAGGTAAAAGAAATGGTCTACTATCCAAACTTAATAGTAATGTTTGCATATATTGAGGTATCTTATTCACTGTGTCTGTAGTAACTGTAATGAACATTGTGTATACTTTCTCATCATGTCATCTGCATCCAGTTCTACCGGTTTTTATTTGTCACGCGTCATTAGACAGACTTTTGTCGGCACCTTGGCTTTAGATTGTACTTCTGCATTTTTGTATCTAGTTCTGTTTTATGCATGTTAATGCCCTGTGCAGAATGGAGCAGTAGTGTTGGTTAACACTGATAAGTTAATTATCCCTCATAAGCATTGATCTGTCTTGAGTGGACAGCTGAAAATTACACATTTTTGTTATTAGTTATTTTTTTGCTACAAACCTAAATCACAGTAAAGGGGACAGTTCACCCAATAATTAACAACAGAAACTGAACTGTTTGACATATGCTTGTGGAATGCCCTATTTTTTAATGTTATCAGATAAAAAAATTATCTGGAAAGACTTTAAATGAAATATTTTTAAATGTGAAACCTTTCAAAATTGTAAAATTTTTATCAACATCAAACCTTAAACTGTTTTAGAATTTTATCTTATGTATTATTATTATTATTAATTATCTATTTTATCTTATGTATTATTTATTGCTGTTGATGACTTTTAATTATTAAATATTTTTATGATTATTAAAAAGTTATATTTATAAAATATGGTAAAACTTCATTTTTATTTTTGCCATGACAACCAGAGAAGCATGACAAATGTATTGCCAAAGCAGTTCTAAAGTTTACATAAAAAGTAACATGCATATATAATAAAAACAAAACATTAAACACAGTAAATAGTAGTAGTAAAAAAGAAAAAAGGTGATATTTATATAGAATAATTAAATTAAATATCAACAATACATCATATTATTCAATATATCACATTATTATTCAACATATCATATTATTTGTACAAATCAATACAAAAATAATAATAGATCAGAATAAACTGTACATTTAACAATCAACATTTTAGGATAAAACAGTAATAAAAATAATAATCAGTATATTTACAATGATTTATTTATACTGTGTGTGTGTGTGTGTGTGTGTGTGTGTGTGTGTGTGTGTGTGTGTGTGTGTGTGTGTGTGTGTGTGTGTGTGTGTGTGTGTGTGTGTTCAAATCTCTCTTTTTCTCTCTCTCTCTAAACTTTCATCAATTTGTTTTTTCTGTTGAACACAAAACAAGATATTCTGAAGAATATCTGGGGGGAAAAAGCAGCCACTGACAACCATAGTAGGAGCAAAAAATGAAAGTCAATAACTGTTTTTCCCCCAACATTTTTCAAAATATCTGAAGCACTAAAACAGACAACTTGTTGACATAATTGCAAATATTTTTTGTATTAATTAATTGTCAGTCTATTTCTCTAATTAAACCACCCCCCCTCCCTTTAAATAGAGGCCTGATTTTATGAAAGCTCGATGTATCTTGCTTTTGTATTTCTCTCATTCTTTTATTTGTATGTCTGCGTGTGTGTGTTTCAGGTCTGGATTACGTGAGTCACGAAGACATCCTGCCTTACAACTCCACTGAACAAGTTCCTATCCAGCATGAGCTGTTTGAACGTTTCCTAATGTTTAACCCCTCCAGAAGTAACTAGTCCTCATCTTCTCTTTTTCGTCAGTATTCTTATTAATCCTGGGTCTGACAATACATTTTTTTAATGGATTTAATTTATTTTGTTTCTTCAGATCCTCCGTTCACTGCGAGAGATACCTTACGGGCCTGGCAGGAGAAGAACCATCCCTGGCTAGAGCTATCAGATGTGCACCGGGAAACCACAGAGAACATCCGTGTCACCGTCATCCCCTTCTACATGGGCATGAGAGTAAGAATAGAGCGTTTTCAGTGTATTGCAGCAATTTCACATAGCAGATTTTAGTTATTACATGTGTACATTAAGTTATACCCTTTCTTTCAGAAGTTTATGGACAGTAAATTATATGTCTGTTATGCTCACCAAGACTGCGTTGTGTACATTAACACAATAAAAATATTAATATCGTGATGTTTTAAAGATTAAATCGAACAATTTTAATGTATTTAAATGTATTTTCCAGCAGCTGTTACTTTAGCCTTCAGTGTCACATGATCATTCAGAAATCAATCTAATGTTGATTTGAATTCATTTTGAGATGTTTTTTTGTTTACTTTGTGTTTTCTCAATTCTTTGATGATTAGAAATATAAGTATTTTGTAATTTAAATATTTACCATAGTTTTCGATCAATTTAATGCATCATTGCTTTGAAAGAAAGTAATTATAATTTCATGCATGCTTTAAAATGAACATGGTCTTGATTTATGTTTGTTTTTGTATGTCTACAGGAAGCTCAAAACTCCCATGTGTACTGGGTAAGCAAAATTACCTAATTATGCCATTTGTAATGACTAAATTAAAAGGCTATTTATAGGCTGGCCATCAGTGACCTGTTGGATATAATATGTTGCTGTTTTCCGCAGTGGCGTTATTGCATCCGTCTGGAGAACCTGGGCAATGAGGTGGTTCAGCTCAGGGAAAGACATTGGAGGATCTTCAGTCTCTCTGGTACTCTGGAAACAGTCCGTGGAAGAGGAGTGGTTGGCAAGGTGACCTATTGATTAGCAAAAGCATAATCCAGAATCCAAGACTACGGAAATGAGATTTGTTTGCTAAATGTTAATTCATCATTATCTCACCAGGAGCCTGTTTTGTCAAGAGAACAGCCGGCGTTTCAATACAGCAGTCATGTTTCACTTCAAGCACCTAGTGGACACATGTGGTGAGATTATCAACATGCTGACATAAATGTGTTTATTCTAGCTTCATGTTTAATAGAATCATGTCAACAAGAAATTAGCTTAAATTTTCCAGTTCAGACTACACAATATCATTCTGTTTTTGGCACAACGCCTTTGATGTAGGGCAGGGCTATTCAATTGGCAGCCCGCAGGCCGAACCCGGCCCCCGAGGCAATTTGTTCTGGCCCTCCAAATAGTGTGACCAAGACATCAAAAATAAATTTAGATCAGTCGAAAAACAGCCGATATATATGAAGTGACGTGCGTCTGCTAAATACAACCTTAGCTGCAGTTAACGGCTGCGCAAACCGTGAGTCACCTGAGTGGTGAGTGGTGCAAGCAGCTGAAAACATTTGGATATGTTTGTAGAAAAGGCCTTCTGTACAATGCACTGATATCATTAATAGGGATGCAATGATTAGCTGATTTCATTATTAACCCCGCTTTTATTCATTAAAGGCTTCTCAATGCCACATTTCTGTTGCACGGAAAAAAGCTGCAACTAAAGTTATGCCAATACGCACGCACATTGGATTAACTATAGCAGCAAGCTGTTGACATATTTCATCTTTTCAGCACGCAAGTACATTATTTCCAATGGAGACATACTACCAAGCGCATATTGGGAGTGGTGCGCGCACGGCTCGCAAGCGGGCAGAAGCACTCTCGCCCATAGACTGTAAAAGATATGGACGTAGTATCCGTGACGTCACCCATAGGTTTATGAAGGACCCAAAAGAAGCTACCAGTAGGCATGACCAACCGTTGCCATTTTGTTACTGTGTCATCGCACCAACCGAGGCATACCATACAAGGGCAAAGAGGCGGAGCGTGAGTGGAGCTACAGACGCCTGAGAAACACTTAATACTTTATTACCTGCGACTCGTTTGTGTTCTGACCACATGTGCTTGGTTGTACACTATATCAATAAAGTGTTTAGACTTTTAAAAACACTGTTTCATAAGCAACGTCATAACAATGCTTAGTGGCTCAATGTATTACACATTGAGCCACTATAAGCATGTTTCTTATGACGTTTTTCAACAGGAGGAAAGTGCAAATTACTTCCAAACACTTCAGATATAGTCTGTGTTAGTAAATGCAGGGCTATTGATGAAATCCAGGCAGAATTGTATGACAACGCTTCAGATGACTGTTCTAGAGCCTACAGTTAATAAATCTGTCAGATTCTGGAGTGCATTACAGGTCTAAAGAACATTAAAAATGATAAATGATCTTAAATAAAACAAATACATTTATAAAGATGGTATAAGTATATCATTTCATTCACCTGGAAAACAGAGGCCATGTGAATAGTTTGTGAGCACAATTAAGTGCACACAGCATGCCATACCATCTGATAATTGCAAGAAATAATTCCAAAAGGCAACTGACTGTGTAAAGCCACATAAAACAACACAAAAATACGATGAATATGCCGAGATCATCGGCTAATCAGCTGAGGTAACGTGACGGCGACCAGCAAGAGCTAGCTGTCACTCAAGTGGTCACGCCCTTAATTATGCAAAAATAATATAACCTAATATAAAGGAAATGGATGAATAAAAAAAAAAATTCACCCCCCTCACAGTTGTCACGAATGGTAATATTAGCTATATGAACCAAAATCGTTCTTTGTACCAGGCTGTAAACACCTTTTTTTCTGCTGTAAAGTTGGCCATTTTAACAGTGGGCTCAATAGAAATTTGCTCTACTATGGAGCCAGGACTAGCGGAATTTCGATGAATTGCAGTTTCAGTTACTTCCGTATGGGCTTCTCGAGGGAGAGCGGGAGGTTGCCGCTTGCTCTCGCCCTGCAGGCGCACACAATAGAAATTATCTCACGCTGTAGCGGTGAGAGTTGTGCGTAGCTTTCAGTGCAATGTAAGCAAAAGATATGTTAGATGAATTATTACAAATTATTAAAATTATTATGTATGAACACAGATAATAACAACAATTCATTTAAATACTTAGCTAATATATCGCCCAGTTAAATTAACATGAGACAAATACATTTTTTATTTATTCTTTTTTTTTTTGTTTATTCATTGTTCTTTATTGTTCATTGTTCTTTATTTTCCTTGTAAAATTATCACTCATGTTTAAATGAAAAACTATTTCATTTATTTTTAAGTCAAAATAGAGAAATGGACTTTTGTTTGTTTTTTTCTTAATATTTTGTGCTGTATTTGGTTACTGAACAGCAATAAACACCACTTTAATAACTTTAATATATAAGCAGTTTTCTTGTGATTTTTCTAAACTAGTGCTGTTTTGAATAAAAAAAAATGCATAATAATACTGATAACTGTGTAACCAAGATTACTCTTCAGACCATATAACCGTACAACCAAAATCTATAATCGTTGCATCCCTAATTGTTACGCAGTTTAAAACATAACATATGAATGTGTCTGAATGTAGTAGAAGCCTACTTAAGCAATACACTGATTTTGTGCCTCGAAATACAACATTTGGATATGCTTGTGAAAAAAGCCACAGTGTACAATGCAGTGATGTCATGTATTTTCAAAATACAACATATTAACGTTTTAATGTAGAAAAAGTCAACGTGGGTGTCTTAAAGAGCACAAGTACAGCATATGGGCTTGTATATGCTGTTGTGTCATCACTTATATTTCAAGTCATATCTCTCCGGTCTCTCTGACCCCCATGACAAACTAATTGAATAGCCCTGATGTAGGGTGTTGATGTGATTTGTGAATGACAATGCGATGCAAGAAAATAAGAACATTCATTTGTTGATTCTGACATTAGATAAAGACACGTATGCCATTAAAGGTATTTTTCACAGTAAAATGAATACGTCCAGTTACTTTACTCAGAACATCTTCAGTAGACCATTAAGGAAGATCCACATAATGGAAGTCAATGAGTGCCACCACTTTGAGATTTAAACAAAAACATTTTTAAAACAAGCTATCCCTTTAAAAAGTGCAGTCATTGGCTTGTTGGGGAAGCAGCATACTCTTACGTGTTACAATACAACAAGAATTTACCAGTCAAACTCACTTAATTCGACAAGCCTATTGTAAATTTGGTTGTAAGGTGAAAAACTATCTAAAAAGCAAGTTTTTTTGTGTAGTTTGGTGGCTATCAGAGCAGAGAAAAGAAAGCTGCTGCTCTCCAGGGTTCTCATTTTTAAATGTGGCGTATACACAAAGCTAGAGTGGAAATGTGTGTATGCCACTTCACACACAGTTTGTGATCTATAAAAAAACCTTTACGGGAGAATCTGCACAGATGTTAGTTAACGCCAAGTAAAGATATTTAACTTAAATAGTGACTTAATTGAACCACTTTAAATCATAATCACTAATAAAACTAGATTTTTCAAATATGTCTTTTAATTGATGCATTTATTTGGTGAGATACAGGATTGTAAATGCATTATTTCATTATAAATCATAAATGTGCTGTTGATAATTTTATTTTGTGCAAAGCAAAATACAGAAATGTGATATCACCAGAACAAATGTTGCATTATCGAGCTTTTCTATGAAATGTGTGATCCCTTGCATAGAAGGATTATCTCCATGAATAACATCATTACATTATTTGTGATAAACAGGGTTCACACAGGTCATGGAATTTTATGGAATTTAATAAGGTCTATTTGAGACATTTGAAGTCAGAGAGTTTAATTTGTTTGTCCTAGTCATGGCATATCAGGGATTTATGTTTGTTGCTTTAAATTGTAGTTTCCATTTATCAAAATGTATTTTTGTATGGTACATATGCTGTTTTGTTATGGTTAGGCTATTTTTCTGCTTCGTTTATACGTTTGATGCTCATCAACTGGCAGTCACTTAGACTGTACATGGTAATTAAGGCTAGAATGCCAGAATAATATAAATATTAAGAGCTTTGGCTTCACACTGACCACTTCAGAGTGTTAAAAGGTAGATGACAGAAAAGCCGAATGTAAAGTTTGTAAAACTCCCTATCGAGCTTTCAAAAACAGGAGAGCACTTAGCAGCTATACACAATCAGTAAATACAACAGATTTTTTTTCTAAATCTGAGGTAAATTATATATAATTCTCATATTGCTAAATGATAATTAAGCTAAAACTATTTTTTTATTTGTATTATTTTAATGGTATATTAGTAATATAAAAGCACAACAGTGGCTTGTTGTTCTGTTCATTAGATGTTTTGGCAATTCAGATTTTTAGTCAGGCTTAAATTGTAATCCCTGAATTTATATAGCCACTAATGTATATAAATTGGTATAAATGCACTTCTCAGAAATGAAGGAAAGGCTATTTTACATTACCCAAATAACGAAGTGTATTAGAATTATTTAACTGCTTTCTCTTTATAAAGGTTCATCCAAAAAATAAGTACATCTTATTTTTTTGTGTACAGTGACCCATGTAGTT
Organism: Danio tinwini; assembly: GCA_903798205.1. Classification (NCBI taxonomy): domain Eukaryota; kingdom Metazoa; phylum Chordata; class Actinopteri; order Cypriniformes; family Danionidae; genus Danio; species Danio tinwini. Next base: position 8,810,483 of record CAIGQZ010000379.1, read on the forward strand.
TGCATGAGCTTACTATGCAATATTGGACAGATCAGAATAATATTGTCTATGCCCTTTAATACTTTTACTATTAGTTCCATGTTCTGTTTTAATATTTGTGTGATTGAATGCTTTTATATTAGTTATCCTGTTTTGTTTTTTTCTTTCATTCTTAATAAAATGAAAATTTGTATTTACACTTCAACCTCAACAATGCAATATTGACAGTGCAACTTATTTGCCTGCAAAAGTTCCTTTTAACAATTTGTTATATGCGAGTTATTTTGTGTTGCAATGATGACTCATGCATGTCATGTTTTGTTTCCCTCTTTAGGGGGACGTTCTGCTTTGAGAGGACAGATGGCTCACACTTTGACGTGCGCATTCCACCTTTTTCATTAGAAAGCAATAAGTATGACAAAGCTCCCCCTACTGGCTATCCCTTGTAGTAAGTCTGCACCTGTGCGACCACCGTCACGGATTGGCTCAGCATCCCTACAGGCTGTTCCCTTGGAGATCCATGTTTTACCTTCCTTATCACTGTCCCTTAAAAATACAATGGTTTTAGCAAAGCATCCTTCAGACTCTGACTGCAGCATGGGGAATTTGAAACAACCACATATCTTAAAAAGAAAAGGCATAGCAAGTTACAATGAGGGTGGATCTTATCAAGTAATGTGATGCAAGAGTGTGAAGGGAACATGGACAGATCCTCTCAAATCCTCTCTTTCAGATCATCTGAAAGAATTTAAATATGATTTGTTTTCTATTTATTTGGATGGCTGTGTTGAACAACTAAATAAGCTTATTAGTGTTAATTAAGCATATTGCAATTTATCTTTAAGTTCAAACCCCCATTTAGTTAATTCCTTATATTCTGGAGAAAGACAGTCAGTGTGCATTGAATGTTTTCTCCAAATGCCTAATTAGACTAATTAAAGGCTTGCTGCAAAGATTTACTAAGGCCATCCCAAAGTCAGCCAGTGGAATGTGGTTTGACTAAGAAAGCCTAGTGGGACGAAACCATATTAGAGGTCATCTTCAAACCAACTTTTCATCATGGATTCTGATTAAACTGTTGGATGATGAACTGCTTTATTGTTCACTGTAAATATGTTTGTAAAAGCATAAATAAAATGACATTTCCAGATTCCTGTTTTTATATTAATGTGGTTTCAAAATGGCAGCTTTAGCGAGAAAAAAAACATCTATAAAGTAAAACAACAATTAAGTTACTGTAAATTTTATTTTATTTTTAGTTTTATACCTCATAGTTCAAAGTAAAAATTCTGTTTTTTTATTTTTTTATTTTATTTTTTTAAGTTGAAATTGTTTCCTAAAATGCTATTCAACAGCTACTGGCCCTTACGGCTCCTAATAATGAATAAAGTTTTTAGTTTTTTTTTTTTTTTTGGTCTGTCTTAACAGAAAATTATTTTAAATTCAAAGCTTCAGCAACGACCTGAGTCTGTTTATGACAATTTAGAATGCAAATTTCTTGTAACATGATGTAGATATACCTTTGTTTTATAAAACGACTATAAGTATTAATAAGTAT
>CAIGQZ010000379.1:8825583-8893157 GCA_903798205.1 Danio tinwini
CTGTCTGTCTGTCTGTCTGTCTGTCTGTCTGTCTGTCTGTCTGTCTTATCTATCCAGTTAATGTCAGAATTATTAGCCCCTGTTTATTTTTTCCCTAATTTCTGTTTAACAGAGAGCTGATTTTTTCAACACATTTCTAAACATAATAGTTTTAATAACTCATCTCTAATAACTGATTTATTTTATCTTTGCCATGATGACAGTAAATAATATTTTACTAGATATTTTTCCAAGACACTTCTGTACAGCTTAAAGTGACATTTAAAAGCTTAACTAGGTTAATTAGGTTAACTAGGCAGGTTAGGGTAATTAGGCAAGTCGTTGTATAACGATGGTTTGTTATGTAGACTATTGAAAAAATATAGCTTAAAGGGGCTAATCATTTTCTCCTTAAAATGTTTTTTTAAAAAAATTGAAAACTGCTTTTAATCGAGATGAAATAAAACAAATAAGACTTTCTCCAGAAGAAAACATATTATCAGACATACTGTGAATATTTCCTTGCTCTGTTAAACATCATCTGGGAAATATTCAAAAAAGGAAAAAAAATTCAAAGTGGGGCTAATAATTCTGACTTCAACTGTATATATATCATTATGACATTTTTTCAAGAAATCAGTCTACACTTTACAATTATCAATATTGTTATTTTAGGGCTGCAACATAATGAGAAAAAAATTTATACTTTCACAAGAGACTAAAACGTATGTGACAGTAAAGATATTTATAAAGTTATTAAAGATTTGTACTTTAAATATATGCCGTTCTTTCAAGATTATATTGATCAAAGTGTCCTAAATATATTCAATTATTATTTTTTGACAAAGGATTAATAAAAAAATGACAATAATAACTATGTTTTCTGGACATCATTTTAGAATGATTTTTTAATGATTTGTCATATTAGGAATAAATAAAATTTTTCTATATGCTTTAATTGAAAACTCAATCATTTAAATTATTTTAAACTCTAATAATATGTATCTATATTACTGTTTTATTACTATAATATATTATTATAATATTAATATATTAATAGTAAAATATATTAATATATTGCTATACTATTTTACTATATTTTGATGTAATAAATGCAGTATGACATCTTTTTTTTACAAATTCATTTACTTAAATTTATCTTTCTGTCATTAGCTGGGTTGCCATCACCCTGTGTTAATGTGCATTGTGAAGTATCGCATGAGAAACGAGTAATGTAAGTGGCAATTTTTTTAATAAAAATTCTTTCATTTGCCATGCAAAATTTTTTTGGCTCGTTTTGACTGGTTTAAGACTTGTGTTAAAAAGGGTTGACGCAAGCAACAGGAGATGAAAATGCATTTGCCAAATAAACTCTGAAGTACTTAAACTCTAAACATTACACCCACATGGCTCTATTATGCTTGCATTGTTTACTGTTGGTTACTAGTTACCAGTTCTACAGTCATCCACTCTAACAGCTTGATGAAAATGCACCTAATAAGCATTTGGGATTTATTCCTTTTTTTGTGCAAATTTTGAAAAGATTGCTTTACGTTAGAAAACCCCGCTATCGATTCACCAGGGTTGGAGTCAGTTCCAGTATCTCTGTCCACTAACAAGGGAAACACCCTGACCATATGTCCAGTCCACGACTTGGACATTATTGATTAAAAAAAGGTCAGCCTTAGAAACATGCATATGCAAAAACCTTTAACCAACCATGTAGACATAACAGAAAGTTCTCCCAATTGCGTAAGGTGACGTTTGCTCTAAGTGATGTTATTGTAAGTAGCAGTGGAGGGAGACAAAGTCGAGATGAGCTCAGTGATGTGACGAAAAGGAAAGCAGGCCTGTCAGAGCCCGCTGGGTGTATGATTACACTGCCAGGGGACCTACTGTCTGTCTGCAGGGGTAACCAGCCATGTGGCACTGTTAATCTCAAGCACATATCTCAATATCAACACACGCAGTTCTGTCCCTGATCCTCTACAGAGGTCACAGCCTGCTGCAACAATGGCAGGATTGATTTACATATTGATGTTTTCGGTACGGACACAGACACCTGAACAGAGACAATGTCTCCTTGATCAAATACAATGGCCAGCATTATTGATGTAAATATTTTATAATTTTATTCATTTCACAGTATATACATTTGAAGTCAGAATTATTACCCCTCGTAAATTATTTACACATTTCTAAACTTAATAGTTTTAATAACTACGTTCTGATAATTGATTTCATTTATCTTTGCCATGATGACAGTACATTATATTTTACTACACTGTAAAACCCAATAAGTTAAGGTAACTCAAACCATTTGAGGAAACCGATTGCAACAAACCATTTAAGTTCAAAAACGTATCCTAATACTGAACTTAATCCATTTGAGTAAACAGCAATTTGAGCACAGTAAAACCCAACAAATGAAGAGAACTCAAAGCAACTGAGTACTGTAAAACTCAGTAAGTTAAGGCAACTCAACCCGTTTGAGGAAACCGATTGCTACATACCATTTAAGTTTAAAAACTAATCTATATGAGTACTGTGAACTTAATCCATTTAAGTTGAAGTAATGAGGTATTTAATTAACTCATCACCTTCAACACTGAGTTCAAAACTCTTTTCAAATGCGTGTTAACTTTCAGTAAATTTTGAGTTAACTACACTCATTTCATTTGATGAAGTTGACTTGGGTTTTACGGTGTAGATATTTTTCAAGACACTAGTATTCAGCTTTTTTCAGACAATTGGAAAAAAAAATATTGCTTAAGAAGGTTAAAAATATTGGCCCTAAAATGTTTTTTTTAAAATGTAAAACTGATTTTATTCTAGTCAAAGTAGAAGAATTAACACTTTCTCCAGAAGAAAAAAATATAGGAAATACTGTGAAAAATTCCTTGCTCTGTAAAACATAATTTGGGAAATATTTAAAAAAGAAAAAAAATTACAGGAGGGCTATTAATTTTGACTTCAGCTGTATGTACTGTATATTGGTACATTACAGTGTACAGTGTGGCTCGCAATGCACATTTAAATTAAAATGAGTTGTTTAAAACAAGGCGACGCAGTGGCGCAGTAGGTAGTGATGTCGCCTCACAGCAAGAAGGTCGCTGGTTCGAGCCTCGGCTGGGTCAGTTGGCGTTTCTGTGTGGAGTTTGTATGTTCTCCCTGCGTTTGCACGGGTTTCCTCTGGGTGCTCCGGTTTCCCCCACAGTCCAAAGACATGCAGTACAGGTAAATTGGGTAGGCCAAATTGTCTGTAGTTTATGAGTGTGAATGAGTGTGCATGGATGTTTCCCAGAGATGGGTTGCGATCCGCTGCATAAAACAAAATGCTGGATAAATTGGGGGTTCATTCCACTGTGGTGACCCCAGATAAATAAAGGGACTAAGCCGAAAAGAAAATGAATGAATGAATGTTCACCACAACCTACAATACAATCTAATGAATTCGATATTTTGTATGACTTCCTTGATTTTTCTTTTTATAGAAATGCTATTTTATATTTTCTAATATTTTCAATGGGTGTGTACTTATTTTTCCAACAAGATCTAAACTTATTTTGTTAGATTAGTTCCAATTTTGGATTAGTACTGACTAGTTTAATGTACAATGACTAAACCAGATAAAAATAAGAGTGTGGTCAAAATACAATCTACAAAAAATTGTAACAAATTTTTTTATTCTTCATGGCCTCCTTGATTTTTCCTGTTTATTGAAATGTTATTTTATATTTCCGACTAACATTTTTAGTGGGATGTACTCATTTTTGCATCATGATCTTAAATTATTTGTTTAGATCAGTGGTGCCCAAACGTTTTTGTATGATAGGGCCAAAAACCAAATATCATTGATAGCTGTGGGCCAAAGATAACTATTCCAAACTATTTTACATTATAGTTGCCATGGGTAATTTCCTAATTCCTTTCATAATATTAAAAAATAAATAGAAAATATTGCTTTGAATCGTATTACCTAATGCAGTATAACTTTTTTATTTTTAACTCAAAGTTATAAATCTACTCTTTAAGTTATAATAGGTCTCTTTATTGACCTCTGTGTCGTATGTACATTTTACACTAAATCTAATTCATTTACCATTTAAATTGAAACATTTAATTTCAGACAGCTTTTTTGTAGCTTAATAAAAAAGAAACAAATAAAAAGTTACATTAAATTATAAATGGCAATTTCTAATTCTCAGATTGGGTGGTGGGCCAATTCAAAAGTTACAATGGGCCAACTTCGGCCCGTGGGCCATACTGTAGTTTTAGCGTCTCTGATTTAGATTATAATTGATTTGAGTTTTGCAATAACAAAACAATGTTGCAAAAAGAATAATAATAATTCCAATTAAAAAATGTAACGGATTTAATATTGAGTTTAACCTCGTTGATTTTCCTGGTTGTTCAAATTAAGTTTTTTATTAACATTTTTAATAGGTTGTACTTCTTTTTAACCTTTACCTTAGATTAACAATTTGATTGAAGAATTGTAGTGACCACTCCAAATGTGAAGACATTTTTAGGTTCTGTAGGTTCTTAGTTGGAGCCACTAAACAGACAAGTGGTAATACTTGAACATGCAGATAATTGGTAATCTCGTCATGCTTGAGTGGTGGTCTCACTGAACTTGATTTATTACCCGAAGCAAATGAATGTTATTACAGTAATAAACCTCTGTGCATTTAGGTTTTGATTAATGTGATAAGATGAAATTACTGTTAGAATGGATATTAAAAATTAAACATTTATGAGCAAGATCTCATCTTCGCAGCTCTTATTAATGAAATTAAACGTGTTCTGACATCACAGCAAGTGTTACTTTATGATTTATTATCATTATATACTGTTAGTTGATTCATTTATGTTCTAATATCTTATCTAGCATATTTATGTCAGTAAACAAATGTGTAATATATTTATTTTTTTAGTTAACAACAACAATACTGATCACAGCATGCTATTTCAGATTTAATTAGATTTAAGATTAAAGATTGTTTTATTTATTTAATTGGTATCATGCTGTTATTTGATAATAAATCGAGCATTCTCATTTCACATATTTTTTTACATTTAGATTACATCATATAAAGCTGGTGAGTTTCTAATTTTATATAATTATTTCATGTATTATAATTAATCGAAATGTAATCAAATGTAATTTAACAGTATAAATTTGTGAAGTCTTTTTTTTCATGTAACAAAACCATACACTACCTGACAAAAGTCTTGTTGCCTATCCAAGTTTTAGGGACAACAAATAATAACTTCTATTTGATCTTTTGGTATCAGAAGTGGTTTATATGAAAGGCAAAGGCCTCTAGATTACACTTATTTTTACCAAAATAAAATATGATCATGCCTTGATTTTTTATTATTTAATTAGGACAGTAAGGTCTAACTTTGCTGAGACATATGTCTTGTCACTTAACAGAAATAATGTACAGTATAGAAAATAAAGTCATGGTGCATTGGAATAAGAATTAATATTATGTATGACTCCCATGAGCTTGGAGGACTGCATCCATAGATCTCTACAATGACTCAAATAACTTATCGATAAAGTCATCTGGAAATGCAAAAAAATTGTTACTGCAGAACTCCCAGAGTTCATCAAGATTCTTTGGATTCATCTTAAATGCCTCCTTTATCATCTTACCCCAGACATGCTCAATAAAGTTCATGTCTGGTGACTGGGCTGGCCAGGGGCGGACTGGGACCTAAATTCAGCCCTGGCAGTTGAACACCGGTGTTGCCAGATGTTTGACCGGTTTTCACGAAAAGTGAATATGATGTAGAGACTGAAGTATGAGAAGGAGCGCTATCCTGCTGTAAAATTTGCCCTCTTTTGTAGTTTGTAATGTAATGATCAGCACAAATGTCTTGATGCCTCAGGCTGTTTATGTTGCCATCCACTCTGCAGATCTCTCGCATGCCCCCATACTGAATGTAACCCCAAACCGTGATCTCTCCTTCACCAAACTTGACTGATTTCTGTAAGAATCTTGGGTCCATGAGGGTTCCAATAGGTCTTCTGCAGTATTTGTGATGATTGGGATGCAGCTCATTAGATGATTCATCAGAAAAATCTACCTTCTGACACTTTTCCAAATGATCAACTAGAAGTCAATTTATTATTTGTTGCTCTTACAACTGGGACCGACGACAAGACTTTTGTCAGGTAGTGTATATTTCATAACATATATATTTGTTCACAACTACACAGCATGTTGGTTTAGATTAAAGCTCATTTAAAGTTAACCTTTATGTTTAAAATGTATTAATAATGCTTAATGTACATTACTTAATGTACTCAAATCTCAAAAAGAATATTCATAACGTACACTACATTATACATTTGTGAAACCTGTTTTTAATTAAGCTGACTTATTGCATTTTTTTTGTTATAGTTTTCATTTATTTAGCCCAAATAATATGGTATTTTAATATTTTTAGTCACCTTTTAATATAGCATAACAGCATTTTATCTCTAGACTGAATTATTGGGAGCCCTGTAAGAGTGTGCGGTGCTTTTTCTTTCTCAGTATAACTTATGCGTGAAACATCAGCAGAAATGGTTTCCATCTAGAGGAGTGTGGCAGTTGCTTTTGGCAGTGTGTGTGTGTATATATGAGCATTCATGTCTCTCTGCAAATTGGATTGCTCTAGGCAGTGATAAATATGAGTAGAAAATAATAAAGCTTTCCAGAGATGGCCATACAATACATCAATACGTTGCTGCTACGTTTTGCGTAAATGCATTTTACCACAAACACACATAAATCAATCACACACACACACTCCCAGCCAGATCCTCAGATGACCTAATGGTAGCGCTGGAGTGAGTTTGAAACATGTCAGTCAGTCTGTATAGCTTTGTCATCATACATGTCAGAGAAATTAGTAATTTACCTGGAGGGCTGGGATACCCTGGTCTTCTGCCAGTCTCTATTAACCTGCTGAGTGTTACGGCTTGATTGACGTGATCTCTGTGTCTGTGTATTCGTCAGGAGGGAGATGCTCTGGGTGCCATGGAGAAGGTGTGCCGTCAGCTCACCTACCACCTGAGCCCACACTCACAGTGGAGACGGCAGGGGCTGCTGAAGAGGAAACCACAGTCCTGGTGAGAGAGATCTCAGATTCAGGCAGTGAGGGTATAGCTGTCCTACATAGCAGATTTTTGCAAGAAATCAAAAATCTTCCTAAAATGATTTTCGCAAACTTTGTGTCAATATTTGCAGCATTTCTTGTGTGTTTTGCTGTGACATACAGACATTTTTTTAACCTCATTTTCCTTTCTTTAACCACTTGGCTCTCTAGTTTAATGTTTTAGTCTGCATTAACTAGACGTTAATGCAGACATTGTTTAGTTTCATTAGGTATTTTCAACTGAAACTGTGTATATTGTATAGGGTGCAGGGGTTTTTTCTTCTTGTCTTTCACTGACAGCAAACTAATGGTTGGAGGGCCGTGGCTAAGCATATTTCACCCAAGCTGTCAAACTGACATCATCTGAAAAGCTCTACCTTTCTAGACTGTAAAAAATATCCTTAAATTACCAGTTTAACATTTTGTGATTCAATTTTTTTCCCTGTTTATTTATGCTTTTCCAACAATATTTAACCTTGAAAAGTTTGAAAAAGTGACTTATTGTGACATATTGTCTGGATTGGTGTTGTACAGTAGATTTAGGTACAAAACTTTGTAATAGGATGCCAGTACATTTTCTATTTTTTTACAGACTTATTTCTCTATATATTATTTATTTTACATTATTCATTCATTCATTCATTTTCTTTTCGTCCTTTTATTAATCTGGGGTCGCCACAGCAGAATAAACCGCCAACTTATCCAGCATATGTTTTACGTAGCGGATGCCCTTCCAGCTGCAACCCATCACTGGGAAAGATCCATACACACTGATACACACACGTACATTACGGACAATTTTAGCTTACCCAATTCACCTAAAGCACATGTCTTTGGACTTGTCGGGAAAACCGGAGAACCCGGAGAAAAGCCACATGAACACGGGGAGAACATGCAAACTCCACACAGAAATGCCAACTGACCCAGCTGAGGCTCAAACCAGCAACCTTCTTACTGTGAGGCGATCGTGCTACCCACTGCACCCTATTTTACATTATATTATTTCAAACTACTAAAATGTCAATAAAGTTACTTTGAGCTGTAGAATTAAATTTTCAACATCAAAAGTTGACAGAGCAAAGATCAAGGTCCCATAAAGCATTTCACATCTGTAAATAAAAGGAAAACACTTGTAAATCACAAAATGCGAAACTGTAATTGAACACATTTGTTACAGTGTAGAGCGGAGGGAAATGATTGGATTTTGATTAAAGTATACTTAATTAAACTGATTTTTTGTGGATTAATTTACATAGATTAATTGTTCACCTTAAGACTTACAATAGCAAAATAAACATATGTTCTCAATAATAATATATATGTTCTCAATTAAAGTATTTAATTGGATGTATTTTCGTGTGTGTGTGTGTGAAGGGAAAACATTCCTGCATGCCACATAAAGATACAATTTATGAATGAATTGTTCTTACCTTCTGATTTTCATCCTTTTGAATGCAGGGGGTCCCAAACCTTTCAGCCCATGACCCCCCACTAACCTCTGAGGTGGTTATAATTGTACAACATTGCATGCAATGGTTTCCCAGTGATGGGTTGCGGCTGGAAGGGCATTCGCTGCGTAAAACATATGCTGGATAAGTTGGCGGTTCATTCCAGTGTGGCGACCCCAGATTAATAAAGAGACTAAGCCAAAAAGAAAATGAATAAATGAGTGCATGCAATGGCCCACGCGCATCAATACTGTAGTCATATAAACATGAGCATATTGACAATCCAAGAAACAATTTAACAGTCTAACAACTGTATAGTTTTTTTTTTTGCCGTTTATTTTTCATTTATTTAATTTAAACATTAACTTCACCTAATGAAATGGGTGGGCACAATGTTTGAAGTCAATTTTTCGACCATTCGGAAATCATCCTCAATATTTCAGTCATGATATTTATTTTTAATGCACACGGCGCTGTTGGTGGGTTGTTAATCTAACATTTAATTTTTATCTTTTGTATGTTATGGATAAAATAGTGTAATCATAAAAGTTATTTTATTTTTAGAAATCACCAAGCGACCCCCCCCCCCCCCCCATCCTATTGTTGTGTTGATTTATCCACTGATTTAATGGTTCATTCATTCATGATTTAATGGTTCATTCATCATTCACATCATTCACATCAATTTACCAAATATTTGCCAAGTTATTGATGAGTCAGTGATTTATTATCAAGTGGACATTAATCAAAATGATTGAAATATACATATCCTGAAATGAAATTTTGATGTACAGTATACATAGTTTTTTTCCCAGCCCTTTTTTTGTCGCCCATGTCCACTATCACATGAAAACATTATTTTCATAGTGTTTCGCTCACAAGCAGCAGTCTAGTTGCTCACAAGTGCCTTGCTTTTTGTTCATTAATTAAAGTGATTAGTTGGTTTAAAAATAAAAGCCTTTCTGACTTCGCAAAGCATGCAGTCAGAATGAATCATCGCATTGTCAGTTGTTTGTCCGTGTACTGATTTGTCAGCACTTAGGGATTAATTATGCTTTAAAAACCGCATGGCTAATGGAGCGTCTCATTTGAGGTTTAGTTCTTACACTCCAGAAATCCCCAAATTGTTTTAATACGAAATATGTCATATTATAACTCCAGTACGGCTGTGTATACCATCCAAATCTCGTCATCTGTGAATTAACTCCTCAACGGGGCTTTCAGCGGTTTTCTCTCCGTCCATTGATGATAAGAGCTGTGTTTATTCTGCAGAGTGAGTCAGTGAATGAAAGAACAGCCCCCCAGTGTGTGTGTGTGTGTGTGTGTGTGTGTGTGTGTGTGTGTGTGTGTGCGAACACATGGTTCTGTGGTGTAGACTCATACTTTTGTGGCTCCTTTCCAGCTGCCATTAATATAGTCAAAACACAGACTGTGTAATGTGTAAATGGGGAAATTCTCAGCTCTATTTATTTCCTTTGTCGATGGATACACTTTGCCCGAAGCCTCTGAACTTATTGGTGGTTCTGTTAATTGCAGGTGGATTTTGGTGTCCAAACTTCAAAGTCATTATTTCTTTCTGCTTATTTCAGTCTGTTATATTTTTAGCTATTTTAATTACTTGTGGGTGACACGCAGTGGTGTAGTTTTAAAAAAAAAAAAGGGGTGTACTATTACTATTGCCTAAAAGTAGGCAAAGAAACGACATAAGTCATTTTTTTACATAAGTTACCTGTAACTATTGAAAGAAAAAACTAATACTAAGGAAGTTAATTGTTACAGGTGTCCAGCTTTCTTCAAAATATCTTCTTTTGTGTTAAACAAAATAAAAAACGGAACAAGTAAAGGTTGAGTAAAGGATGACAATTTTACTTTTTTTGAATGAACTATCCATTAAAAAAGGAAAAATATTTAAACTAATTGGTTCATTTTAAAGCGAGATGCTAATAGCCTAATCCTATTCAATGGTTTATGCTTAGCTAATATATATATATATCAGGGAAAAAAAGTTTTTTTCTTCAATTCTTGTTTTAAATAGAACAACCACTTTTTTCAAAATGGCATAAATATAAACATGTTAAAAAATGTACAGGCTCATTTACATATTTTACTATAATAATATGTCATAATAGTAAATAATTTTTAACAAAGATACAACACAATATTTGACTCTGATCTCACTCTGATATGCAGTTAAAATGAGGACATTCACTGAGTGGTTCTGTCACTGTTTAATCCTGTGCATGAATGTATGATATATAATGCCACATGCACTGTAATGTGTTTTATAATCATAGTTAATTGATAATAAATGTTTGTTAAGATTTGCTAAAGCGATGCCAATGCTTTTTAAAAATAATTTTACCTCAGTGTTTCAGCGAGACATCATTTAGTTGACTTGTCGTCGTTATCGAAAAACTCCCAAAATTTTCTCCCAGCTGCTGCAGTCGTCAGGGGTCAAATTAAACAAAAATGCACTGATTGCAACAAATAAGAAGCAAGTAAAAAAAAACATTTGGCAAACAGTTAAAGGGGACGCGAATACACGTAAATTAGGAAAGTCTAATCAGAAAAAAAGTGATTATACCGAGGGAATAGTCGTAATGGTCGTTAGAAGTTGCAATACCCAAACAGCTCATGGAAAAAAGTAGGCATACTGAGTATACGTGCGTATAGCCCCGACTACATCACTGGTGACACGGTGACTCAGTGGTTAGCACTGTCACCTCCAGTGGTGGAAAGAGTACTGAAAAATCATACTTAAGCAAAAGTACCATTACTTGCCTAAACATGTAGTGCGAGTAGAGTAAAAGTATCTGTTGTAAATCTTACTCAAAGTATGAGTAAAAAGTAGCCCTTTCAAAAGTACTCAAGAGTAGTGAGTATTACACTGTTAAAAGCTGATGCGTTGCAACAACGAGTAACCCAGCAAGCACACAACGTCATAAGACGTTTATATTAGGTTAGATTTAGGTTGTGATGTCAGGTGACCAAAATTCAATGTCTAGCCAGCGTCTAAGGACGATTTTACTTTGATGTCCAAAAACGACGTTGATATTTGGTTGATTTTAGGTTGTGTTGAAAAGTGACAAAAATCCAACATCGAGCCAACATCTTAAACCAACATCATATTGAAAATACTGTCAAATACTGACATTTATTCGTCAGGTATGGCAACCAAAATCAAACGTCTGATAGACATCATAGTGGTAACATCCACACAATGTCCAGCTGTAACATCATTAGATGTTGATATTTGGTTGATTTTAGGTTGGACGTTGGACATTGACATCGACCTGACGCTGTGTTTTGACGTCAACCTGATTTTCATTTTTTAAACAAAATGCAACATCCCCATGACATTAGGATACAACGTCAATCAGACGTCATGTTGACATCTTGTGCCAGCTGGCTGTTTAAGGCCATTTCAGTCATCATACAGTAAACATCTGTCATCTTCTCATCAGTGGCATGCATCTAAACAGTCTCTCGGTCAATGTGTGTAAAGATTTTGGACATCTTCTTTTTTTTGGCATTTTTTTTTTTGGTTTTTGGCGTTTCTCTGTGGAGTTTGCATTTTCTTCCATGTTGGTGTGGGTTTCCTCCGGGTGCTCCGGATTTCCTCACAGTCCAAAAACATTGTGAATATTGGTGAACTGAATAAACTAAATTGTCTGTAGTGTATGAGTGCACATGTGGATGAGTGTGTATGGGTGTTTCCCAGTACTGGGTTGCGGCTGGAAGGGCATCCACTGCATAAAACATATGCTGGAGTAGTTGGCCGTTCATTCTGCTGTGGCTACCTCTGAAATAGAGACTAAGCTGAAGGAAAATGAATGAATGAATAATTACTTGTAACTCATTGTCATGAATCACAAAGATGCTACAGACTATTACTAAATAATGCTTTCTGCACAACTAAAGTTGTGTTTAGCTGAAAATCATGACTTGTTTTGTTGTCCAAATTAGTGTATCCTTTCCTGCGTTGTCAGAATGTTTTATTCTATATTTATTTTGGTTTAATTTCACTTTTTTTTTATAAAAGTACTTAATAGCCTTGAATATTTATTCGTTTCTTTTTCTTCGGCTTAGTCCTCAGTCTCTATGTATTTATAAAAATGTGTGTCCGTAAATCTTGTCAACTTTGGTACCTTAACATACTTTGCCTTCAAATTATCTCCCACAAATACACAGAAAGGGATGTCATTTTTCTCTCACTGAAAATACCTGAAGCACTAAAAGGTGTGTGTGCTCTCTGAGAATTTTTTAACTGACAAGTTCTTACACCAAGAGATATTTTGTAAAGTGTCAAAACCCTTACCACAATATAAAAGCAACACATAATTAATCACTGATCACTGGTTATTTAGATTTACACTCATAATTTCACTAGTGCCATGCCATGAACTCTTAGAAGTGGAGCTTTTTGCAGTCAATTTCCATTATTGTCAAGCTATGTTATTAAGGAAGACTAACAGTGTTGATAGTACAAATCAGAATTGGAAATGATATACAGCGGGGAAAATAAGTATTGAACACATCACCTTTTTTCTCATGATAACATATTTCTAAAGGTGCTGTTGACTTGAAATTTTCACCAGATGTTGGTAAAAATAAAGGAAATCAATTAATGCAAAGAAAACAAAACTAATTAGTTTACAAATTAAGTTATGTGTAATAAAATGAAATGATGCTGGGAAAAAGTATTGAACATATGAAGAAAGGGAGGTGTAGAAAGGCAGTGAAAGCCCAGACAGTAGCTGAAATCTCGCAGTAGTTCTTCAGCAACCCTCTGCCCTTCGTCATTGTGAATTAATATTAGCTGCTTCAGTTCAACATCTACATTACCAGGATTAAGTAGATGAAACCAGGGTGGACATTTCAGCAAGACAATGATCCAAAACACAGCCAAGGAAACTCTCAGAGGCTGTAGAATGGCCCAGCCAATCACCTGACTTAAATCCAATAGAAAATACAAAATAAAGATCAGATTTGATAGACAAGACCCGCAGAACCATCAAATGAATTTCTCTGTTGAACCCTGTGGAAAAAATCACACCTGAACAATGCATGTGACTTCATTCTTCATATGAGAGGTGTCTTTAAGCTGCCATCACCAAAAAAAAAGCCTTTTATATAAAGTATTAAATACGTTTAGTAGTTCATTACTTTCTCCTTGTGTCATTCTCTACTAAATCAAATAGTTAAGTGGTCCAATAAGCTGACCGGGGTGTCACTAGCCAGTCTAGAGGCTGTGTACACCAGGCAGCTAAAGAGAATCACAAGCTCAATTTTAAGTGACCCTACCCATCCCCTACACTCAGAGTTTCAGCTCCTTCCCTCTGATCGCAGATTTCTGGTATTAAGCTGTAGAACTAAACGATACAAAAATAGTTTTATACCAACAGCCATTAGACATTTAAATAAGGCATAGACTAAAGCAGAGGTGTTTTGGTGACTTGTATATTTTAGATTGTTTTAAACATTTATTTGGGGGGGGGGGGCACTTGAAGTGATTATTTATTTATTCTTTATAGGTGTTTTTTTATGTTTATGTTCTATGTATTAATGTTTATTTGATGTTGTTACTATGTGAGTTTTTTTGTGTGTGGCACTGTTATGAGATGAGGACTCTTGACTGCAAACCAAATCTACCTTCAGGTATAAATAAAGTTACCTACCGACCTACCTTCCACTGGTATTACACAATATTACACATTACACCATTTTTTCAGATTTGTTTGTGTTGTTTGGGTTTTTACAAAAATCTGGTATAATTCCATGTCAACAGCTTCTTTAGAAATATAATTCCCAGGAAAAAACATGATGTGTTCAATACTTATTTTCCCTGCTGTAGTTGACAAATAATATACTATAGTCCAATCAGTTTTATTCATTCAAATTAAAAACAGACTTGTGTTTTGCATGCACTAATTTATTTAATAGAATATGTTTTCAATAACATACTGCAAAGAATTTCTTTTAGTGAACATTTTTTCTCCTTAACTTCTGCGTAATGTATCTCCAATTATAGAATCGCCCGTTTATGCATGCAAGGATAGAACAGCTGCACCACCATTTTTGACTGTCTTCTCTGTTGTGGTTAAGCTGGAATGTGAAGGCATGTTTTCTGTGTAAACTGGATTCAACACATTCTTTTTTTTTTTATCCTCTCTGGTTGTGATGTCTAATCCTCACCGGGTGCTTTTTTTGTTGATGAAGCACTGCTGTTTGTCTGACTCACGGCTCTCCGTTTACTGCTGCTTGTGTTGCGCGGGTTATTGTGGTAGATGTGAATGCAGCTGTTGGAAGTTTAAAAAGGGAAGTGTTTCTCAGACGCTGTTCTCACCTCGCCAGTGGCTGTGTTGTCAATGCTCGTGTGCCTCTGAGGGCCTACTTATTCTCTGTTTGAACTTCCTTAAGCTCCTTTATTTGTTCTGCCCGAACTCTGAGTTTACTGATGTGATTTTTATCAGATCTGTAATAATGGGACTGTCCAGGAGACATAGAAGTCAAATAATTCCACAGCCTGAAGGTGCAAACAGGAAAGAGAAATTAAAAGTATGACTTTTCTCAAGAATACTTTTACATAGAATATCCAAGCTACAATGCTAGTAATTCATTCAGTTTTAGGATTTGTTGTAAATTTCAGTGGTCTCTTTCTCAAATAAAGACCTTGTGCCTTTTATTATTAACATTTTGAGATTTAATTTTAATATAATGAGTCATATGGACAAGGCTTGACATTAACTTTTTTGATCAGTAGCCACTGTGCCTAGTATTTTTCCACTGTTACACTAGCCACTCGCCATTTTCACTAGCCACAGTTTTGTTGTTGAAAAAAATATATATTTTATATGCATAAATTTGGCTTTGGCATGCTAAAATTACTTGATTTAATTTTGTTTTTCCACATGCCTCCTCATTTATTTCTTTTTTGTGTGTGTTGTGTGTGACCTTTCTCAATGTGCATGAGCAAATGGGTTGTGGTTTCATAGTGTTGCATTGCAATTAGTTGTAGTTCACAGGACTTTTCAGGACTCAACACTATAAGGATTTACCCATTTTTTCTCTCGCCACACCAAAATAATTATTTCCTTGCCACAAATGTTAAACAATGTGTCAAAATAAAGCTGCATACATACACTTTTTATTTAACAAAAATTTTCTTAAAAACAACAATTTAACATTTTAAATTTTATTTTTAATCATGAAACATATTAAAGCAATTTTAGTATGAAGGATGATAATTAAACCATATTAACAAAAATAACTAAGAAAGCATGTGAAAACCATTCCGTGTGTGATAATGAAAGAATGGTCTTGTGGACATGGTTAATGCTAGGCATATCAAAAATCTGTCCAAAGAATGATTAAAGCGAAAGCGGCAACCGCTGCTGCTTATAAAAAAATCTTGAGCCCTGGCTTGAAAGCAGCAGGACTGTTGGTAAATGAGCATCTCTTTTTTTCTAATCTATTCCAAAGAGAACCAATCACACATTTTAAGGCACGTTTGCTTCGCGTGAGGAAATGGCACGGGAGCTATTTAACACTCGCGCATGTCACATCAGCTGAGTGAGGATCGTCTGTGTCTCACCTTGTGCATGATCGTCCTCTCATTCGGTATTTACCTGCTTTCTTTTGCTCACGTCGTGCTGCTTCTCAATTCTAAGATCACATTTGCACGCATATTGTCAAACTGCCTTAAACTAAAATTCAAATTTTTTTGTGACGAGCCAGCGCTGGCAATTTTCAACTAGCCAAAGTGGCTTGTGGAAGCGGCTGTTTTACCCGCCACAGCTGAAATCTACTCTCATTTGGCGGGTAGGCTGGTGTCAATGACAAGCTCTGCATATAGACCATTTTTATGCTGTTAACCTGAAGCGTTTTCATGCAGATTTTGATCCCATTACAGTTCCATATTGCTACAGTCAATTATTATTTCACTTTTTTTAAACACTGACCAAATACAGTAATTATGAAATCAATTATTAAACCATATTTAACATTAAATAATTGGATAAAAAGGGCAACAACATTGTTTTATTATTGATGGAAAGCATGTATATTGTTTTCTTAAGCATTCTGTCCAGTATACATTACATTACATTACATGGTTACACAAAAAGTATGTGTAATAATTGATCAGTAATGCAGTTTGGCAACTTAGAAGTTATTTGACATTTTTCCATCTCCAGCTCATTTAAAATATGTGCCTCAGCATACATTTTTGCAAAACATACATATGTTGCTCCTGGTATGTTTCGTTACCCGTTTCAGATGACAAATCCAGTAGAGGGCACTGTCTGCAAATTTGCAAATGTGAAATAAGTTACTTAGTGTATGTTTTGTTGTACTTTTCAGATGCACAACATTCTTGTGCACATTTACGAGAAGGCAGGGCTTGTTATACTTTGTTGTGTTTAGTGAATGGTTTAGGTCAGTGGTTCCATTCACTACACTCTTTTAACAATTTCTTGTAGAATCTAAAGTAACTTACTGGCAGCAGTTCGCCAGTTACTATTCTTGCTAAATCAATTATAGCAAGTATACTGTATTTACAGTTACAGCACCATTTATTTTGCTCAATAGGTATTTACAGCATTGTATATCTTTACTGTAAATATACAGTAATTTTCACAATGCAACTTAATTTTGATTTAGTGGCTAATTTGTATGAATTTGTACAATCTAATTCGTACAAATTAGTACGATTTGCTCATCACCCAATGACGATTGGGGTTAGGGGTGGGGTTAGGTGCCATGCTTCCTTTTTAAAATCGTACATTTTCATACGACTGAATTCGTACAAATAACCCACTAAACTGACAAAACATAAAATACTTATGTTTCCGCGTGAGATCAGGCTGCAAAGTGAGTAAAGTGAGCAAACTGACCAATAATTATTCATATGGAGATAGATAGGTGAGGCAAACATATTTAAATACAAATCATAGACACTAGCCCCTTTCACTTTCACAGTGATCCCGATAAATATCCTGAAAATTTCTAGAATGACTTTATTGGTAAATTCATAAAAAAGGTGTTCACAAAAGCACGCACGTGGATAAGTATTGTGAACAACTTATATGAAAACATATGGAGGAACACTTTCACATGTCGAGATGTTCATAATATATGTGTGTGTGTTGGCGCTCACCGGCAGCTTCACTTGTACATACATCAAGCAACTGAAGCAGAGCTTGGAGGTAAACAAACAGTGGTTTATCATAAGCATTTTATCGATAATTATTTATACAGTTGGCATTAAGAAGCATTAAGAAACATTATCTCACTAACATCTAGCAGATAAATGTGTCTGAAAAATATTCAAAGGCTTTTATTTTCATAAACAGCGCGGATGTGAATTCTCTGATTGTTCTGATTGGCTGGAGTAGACGTCTCACGTCAGCACATTCTAGACGTGAATGCACTCTTTCCGGCAATCTTCCATCTGCGTTCACACAGTACACCATTCCGGCAAATTACCGGTAATGTTACAACTTCTCTTTCTGGAAAATAGCAGGAAAGAATTTACCGGTATTTTCAAAAGGGTCTGTTCACACATACAGAGACCTTTCCAGAAAATTACCAGCAATTTTCTGGAAAGGTCTGTATGTGTGAAAGGGGCTACTGTCTATGTCGAGGTATTTATTTGGTGTTGTACAAAGAACACACAAAGATAATGCTTTATTTGTTGATACTACATCTCTGTAAATAACATTTGGTGTTAATGTTGCCTTGTAGCGTTCATTTTAGCTAGAATTGCAGTCAAATGTATGTTTCACAAAAATGTAGACTGAGGCACAGATTCCCAATGACCCTGCACTGTAAAAAAAAATGCAAGGTATTCATGTTGTCTTAAGACAAATCGATTAAGTGAGCTTAACAAATTTAATTGAATTGAACATAAAACAATTAAGCTGTCCTGAAAAAATATCAAGAATTGAGTTTTTAAAAAAAAAAATTATTTATTTATTTTAAGTAAGTACTTTTAACTAGCCGAGAGAAAAAAATTGAGTGTGGGGTGAGGAGGGTAGGGGTGGAGATGTGTGTTTGTCTAAAAAAAACTGTTGAGGGTTAGTAACTGTGGTGTTAGTAACAGTACTATGGACTGGGTTTCGGGCGGCCGCTGCAATCGGACACTATACCAAAGTTGGCGACGCGGGGGAGTTACAGACTGTCCCAAAAAGCTGAAGACCGGGGGCGGACTGAAATTACAGGAGTTTTCTGGGAGAAATAACAAAACGGGAGGGTGGCGGAAGATGGGTCTGAAATACAGGAGACTCCTTGGAAAAACAGTGTGTTGGCAAGTATGGTCTCAACACAAATCGATTTGTTGACTTAATAATTTCACAAATTTAAGTAGATTGAACATAAAACAATAAGTTGTTCCCCAAAAAACTCAAGTATTGTGTTTATTCAGCTCATTTTAAATAAGTAGTTTGAATAAGCAGAAAACTCTTTTTTTGAGTGTGTGTTCCAATAGCAAGGTGGTAAGGTTGCTGTTCTTGGAGCAGTAATTACTGGTAGCTATTACTGCTGTTTCAACACTGTTGAGAAGTAAACATACTCGGGTAATTGACACATGATCAGTCAATCAGTCAGTTGGTCGCTCTCTCTCTCAGTTTGATATCTGCATTAATAACTGCATTTTAAATCGCTATGTCAGAGAACCACTGAGGACAAAATGAGCATGTTGGATTGCATGAACTCCAAAATGCCATTGCTTCTATTTTGAGCATTGTGGCTTTTCTGATTTTAAAATAATGATCTAGAGCATGCAAAAGACACGACATGTAAATAGGTCATTAGTCTGCTGTCAGCTGCTTAAACCTCTTGCTTGCTCTAAAATAACATTTTGGAATTAGCAATGGATGCTCAGGATGACATAAAATAGCGTATAAAACGTGTATACAATAGCATTTGATGGACAGATACCTGACAAATATAACCATAGCACAAAATGAATAGCTGTATCTAGTCTGTTTATCATTCGAAAATATTGCAGCCACTTTTTTGGGGGGAGGCTTCATCATTTAGCTGTCATCATCTCCCAATTACCATTCTCTTTCTGTCTTTTTAATGAGTCCTAGTGTTGGCTAAGTGCTAACATTACCTTAACCCTACTCCACAGGTCAGAACGAGGCAGTCTCTCAGACAGTTGTCCCATTTTCACATCACATATAACAGATGTCAGGCTGTGATGGGCTTCTATTTATGTGAGCATTGCATTACTAATAGCCTGTGTGTAGTTTTGTCTGTGTGCCTTAATGCAAATATTTACATTGAAGTGACATTGGTTTTGATTTGCAGTTGGTCTTTTATAACTTGTGTAAATTATACATCTGCTCTGTATGTGCTGATCTTTTAGTTTACCTGATTACATGCATTAAACTCAGGTGTAAATGCATACTGTGTTTGTATAGAGGAAAGCTGACATAGTGCAGCACTATAGATCAAGGGTTAAGCAGAGACACGTCAAAATTTGTTGAAAGCAGGTGGGAGAAAAAGACTCAAATGCTTTGAAACTTGCATTTGTTTAGGATGGAATTATCTTTTTGTTTTAAAATGATTTAAAGGGATACTAGCCAGTTTGCAATTGTGTGCTGCATAAATATGCTGTATATAAATATAAAAAAACATTTTTTAAATCCTTAAATTGTTCAATTTAAATTATTAAAATTATTTAATAAAATTATAAAAAAATATTAATTCAATTGTTAAATTAAATCCTTTACTAATTAGGCTAGAATATATAGTTATATACAATTATAAAAACTAATTATAAATCACAAATAAATACAAGGCCAAAATTATTTTATTTAAAGCAGAACATTGGCACAAATACACCTCCTAGCAAGAAAGTCGCTGCTTTGAGTTCCGCGTGGGTTTTCTCCGGGTGCTCCGTTTTCCCCCACAATCCAAAAACATGTGCAATAGGTGAATTGGATGAACTAAATTAACCATAGAAGGGTATCCGCTGCATAAAACAGATGTTGGAAAAGTTGGCAGTTCATTCTTCTGTGGCGACCCTTGATAAATAAGGGACTAAGCCAAAAGATAATGAATAAATAAATTAATTTGACACAAATGTTTCCATATTAGCAACGTGACAAGAGATTGCTAAACTATTACTATTGTGTTAAATATAACTGTACTTCACTAGTATTCCAAGATCCGCATACATCAATTCATAAATATGTTTGATGGAGATGGGCACACTAACTGACACAATTTGTACATTTAAACTCAGGGCCAAATTTACTAACATCTTACGTCATTGTGAACGCTCCTTTTTTTGATGTTGAAAAGTCACAATAAAACATTACTGCAGAAAAGGCTGTATTTTTTGCAGCTGACCTTATTTCATATGAATTTGCTGTATAGTTATGAGGACTAAACATACCAACACAGGCTCATTTCGAAAACGTAGCCCTATATATGTTTCTGGAGATAGCGAATTATGTAGCCAGAGGTACAAATGGCTGATATATGTCTTTAAAACGAACGCTTTGGGGTTGTATGGGGCCATATGGATGGCTTTCCCGCTGTTACTAGTTTGTCCAGTTAGCTCGCCACGTACGTCAGCGGACTTGAGACACAGAGAGGAGTTGACCACAATGACAGGGTTTGAGTCCGGCAAAGAACGGTTCTAGAAAGCGGGTAAGTCAAAAACAGAGGCCAAAAAATAAAATATAAAAGTAAATAACAGGGTGAGAATGTGGTAAAATCTGTGAAAAAAAGTACTTTTTTTTTATTCTGCATTGCTTTATAAAATTGTTGGTTGGGTTTAGGGAAGCAGGTTGGTGGGCAGGTCAATCAGTAATTTTGAAAACACTATTGGTTGGGTTTACAGAAGGAGGAGAGGGGATCAGTTGATTGGTCAGTTGGTCAGTCATTCAGTCAGTCGATAGTGGCCTCTGGTGGATGTATGCGAGAACAGCAGGCGCGAATGGCACACTAGAAAAACTTGAGATCTCAAAACACGTACACAGCGGCCTCTGGTTGATTTGCCAAAACAAAAACTGCAAAAAATGTACCTCCTGGGAGGTATTTGGCGCTCTCCAGAAATGTATATAGCGGTACGTTTTCAGAATAAGCCTGTATTGAAACATTGTTAGATGTTAGTAAAGCCGCAGTCACGCTGCACTTTTCTCCCTATAGGCTTCCATTCATACGCATGCGAATACAACAAACTGGAAACGCAAGCTTTTGTGACAAGTTTCGCAATTTGCTGTGTTGTAAAGTTCAAGCTTGGTGAACTCTGACCTGCGAAATCGCATCATGTGATAGCGTGAGACCAATAGAAGATCAAAACATGACCTCTCTGTACAAAAGTTTTAAATATGGACCAATTGCTCACTTTTTATAATATCTGATCAACTTGTTTAATTCCAACCCTTTTTGCAATGTCGTATGACAGAATTTTGCTAGTTCAAACTCTAGTGTGACCGTGGCATTAGTCTTCAAGACAAAAAATGAAATGTAATCTGATCTACCACAGACCTACTACATGACCTCTATTGTTTTGCGAGACACAACTGTTGCGATTATAAAGCACAGTGCGCTCGTCTGGTCTGCATGTGGTGAAGCGTCTGCAGTCGAGTGGACACTCTTTAGTCCATAACAATCAGCCCACAGCTGTCAGGAGCCGCTGAAGAATGTCTTCCTCATCTCAACACAGCAGACTGAAGCTTTCAGGACTATCATGTCCAGAGGCGACAAGCCTTTATCTAGCTTTAGCACACAATCTGCCTCCAGACACCCACATTAATAGCAGATTCACTCACATTCGATAGCTAAAATTGTTTCACCGTGAGGGGAGAGGAAAGATGTAGAGAGCTGTGTTATACGAAAAGAGGATTTAAGAACATGAAACAGGAATAAGAGGGTGTGGAATATGTGCTGTTGTGAAATCATACTGTCATCTCTCAGGCATGTCTGCCGAATTCTTTCTGCCTTCCCATTTCTTCCTCTATTTTCTCCTCATATGATCTCTTTAGTTGTTCTAATGCCGCCTCTTCCCCACAGATTACCTCAGTTCTGCCTTTTGCAAGATTTGCAGTTGGTTAAGCTCCCCGTTTTTTTTGGAATTAGCAATGAAGCTCAGGTTGAGACGTTAAACAAACTAGTATGAATGAGCATTCAAAGGACAAAAACCTGGCAAATGTCAAAACTATGACTTTACCTGTGGCAACCTCAGCAAAAAATAAGTAACTGACTCCAATTCAGTAAAGATGTGCATTATTGTGTAATAATTCATCAGACTGGAGTCAATTATTGATTCTTTTTTTCAGGTTTCATTTGGAAATAATCCCCACAGATTAACTCAGTTCTGCCTTTTGCAAGTTTTTTAGTCAGTTAAGCGCCCCGTTTTTCTCTTGTTGTCTTTTTTTGGAATTAGCAATGGAGCTCAGGTTGAGATGTTGAACAAACTAGTACATAAATGAGCATTCGAAGGACAAAAACCTGGCAAATGTCAAAACTCAAAAGGATTTACCTGTGGCAGCCAATGCAAAAAAGGAATGACTGACTCCACATCAGTAAAGATGTGCATTATTGTGTAATAATTCATCAGACTGGAGTCAATTATTGATTTTTTTCAGGTTTCATTGGGAAGTAATCCCCACAGATTACCTCAGTTCTGCTTTTTATGAGATTTTCAGTCACCTAAGATCTCAGTTTCAACAAGCTCTTCTTGTTGTCTTTTTTTATTGGAATTAGCCACGGAGCTCAGGGTGAAATGTTCAAGAAACTACAAATTTAACATCAACATATAAGATCTGTTTAAGAAATATAAATGAACATTCACAGGACAGAAAACCTAATAAATGACAAAACTATAGCTGCATTTAAAATCACATACACCCACACTGTAAAACCCAAAAGGTTTAGATAACTCAAACCATTTGAGGAAACCAATTGCAACAAACCATTTAAGTTCAAAAACTAATCCTAATGAGTACTGTGAACTTAATCCATTTGAGTAAATACAGCAATTTAAGCACAGTAAAACCCAATAAATGAAGAGAACTCAAACCAACTGAGTACTGTAAAAGCCAATAACTTAAGGCAACTCAAACCGTTTTAAGGAAACCGATTGCTACAAACCATTTAAGTAAAAAAAACTAATCCATATGAGTACTGTGAACTTACTCTATTTAAGTTGAAGTAATGAGGTATTTAATTAACTCATCACCTTCAGCACTGAGTTCAAAACTCTTTTCAAATGAGTAGAGTTAACTTTCAGTAAATTTTGAGTTAACTACACTCCATTTAATTTGATAAAGTTGATTGTTGGGTTTTACAGTGCAAAAAAAATATTTAGCTGCTTGTTTAAACTATTTAAAATAAGTGGAACCAACAAAATTCTTGATATTATTTCTGTTTACTTGAATGTTTTATGTTCAATCGACTTAAGTTTGTTAAGTTAACTTAATCGATTTGTGTTGGGACAACATGACTGAATTGTGTGGAACCTATAGATACTACATTCAAATTTACTTCACGACTGTAAAAAAAAAAGTATGTTCTATGTAGTATGAAAGTAGCAATTCGAATGAACTACATCTACCATTTATTATTATTATCCCATAACCTATCCACTTCATTCACATCACTTCACTTCTGTTCATAAATTTTCTCACGTGGACTTATGGGATAGTAAAGTGTCCACATGGGATGCGTACTTCAAAATCTCACCGAAAGTAGTAGGTCATATAGTTACTTCTCACCTACTGTTTTTTAAGAACTATGAATTTGGACACACTACTCAGCTCACATACTGTTTTTTCATACTATAGGGGCATGTGCAATTTTGGACTCACTGTATGTCTTTATCTGTGCTGTGGTAACCACGGTATCTGCATTATCTGCATCACTTTGAACCTATTTTTAAATTCTCTCGCATGGCCTCATGGGACAGTAAAGTGTAACGGGATGCATACAAAATGTAACCAGAAGTAGTAAGTCATACGGGTAATTCTCACTTATGTTTTTTTTGAGAACTATGAATTAGAACTACTCAGCTCACATACTGTTTTTTACACTATATAGTAGGTATGTATGCTATTTTGAACTTACTGCATATCTTTACTTGTGGTAACCATTATATAAAACGAATAACTGACTCCAGTCCAGTATAATCTATTTTTTTTATAATTCATCAGAATGGAGTCAATTATTGATTTATTCTTTTTGTTTTTTAAGGTTTTATTGGGAAGTAATCCCTACAGATTACCTCAGTTCTGTATTTCAAGAGTTCACACTTAGCTGATGATTTATTATAAGCTTGTTTGGCATGCTGTCCCGGGAGAGAGCCCTGAGCTCATGAGATCTTCGAGCCCGGGGCTCCCTCCCGTTGCAAGGCGAGAGGGGAGATTGAGCTCAGGTAGATCTCGAGAACTCCCCTATTGTGGTAATTGAAGAGCAGATAGTAATTTTCTTTAATGATATAGGTACAATATATAGAGCATATCTATAGTGTTGGTTAATCAATAACTTAGGTTGCATGTTTTTAACCGGTGGGAGGAAACCGGAGGACCCGGGGGAAACCCACGCGAACACGGGGAGAACTTGCAAACTCCGCACAGAAATGCCTGCTGGTTGGTAAAGCCTAGAACCATTGACATTCTTGCTGTGAGGCAACAGCACTAAGTGCTGGGCCACCGTGTCACCCGTCTAGAAGAGGAGGAGAAGGGGTGGATGGGGGGATTCTTCAAAGCGAAGATAGCAGTGATATGAAACCCAGGGTATGTATAGTAGCTTAGGGATCATCTGATAGGTGCGTAGTGGATTGGATAATGTGGGTCCAGCTGCTAGCAATCATAAGCACGTGATCCTCTCGAAATTAGTTTATAAATAAACTTCACTTTGAGAGATTTCGGTCACTTTCCAGCAGGCACACAACATCATAAGACTTTAATATTAGGTTAGATTTAGGTCACAACATCAGGTGACTAAAGTTCAATGTCTAGTCTACGTCTAAGGACAACGTTATTTTGAAGTCCAGTAACAACGTCAAATTACGTTGATATTTGGTGGATTTTAGGTTGTGTTGGAAAGTGACCAAAATCCAACGTCTGATAGATGTCATAATAGTAACGTCCACACAATGTCAAGGTGTAACATGATTAGACGTTGATATTTGGTTGAGTTTAGGTTGGACATTGGACATTGACGTCGACCTGATTTTCATTTCCAAACAAAATCCAACGTCCCCACGACGTTGGGGTACAATGTCAATATGACATCATCATGACGTCCTGAGCCTTCAGGATTAAGATTTCAGTTTCTCTCTTGTTGTTTTTTTTTTTTTTTAATAAGAAATGCATCTCAGAATGAGATGTTCAAGAAACTAGCATATAAAGCATTTACAGGACAAAAGGCTGATAAATGTCAAAAGTATAAATCTTTACTTGTGGTCAGACCAGTCCAGGATGTTTTCTAATAATTCACAGACTGGAGTTGGTTATTGATTACTGTTCAGGTTTCTTTGGGAAATGTGTCTCTTGTCTTCTTGTCCTTCTCTATTTGATTCTTCAGTGGCTGAAACAGAAACAACATGTTTCTGAATGTGAAGCTGCAATAGGCAATTGGTATTCATTCTTACCCTGTTCCTTTCTGCATCTTTGGGTTTTTCAATATTAATCCCTATCTGTTTTTATTCAAGCTTTGACCTTGACGTTTCAATTGGCACAAGGCCACCAATTAGTGGTATCTTTACATTGATGCTTCTGTATTGATTTGCATAGCCATCTAGACAGCAGAGCCTTTATTGTCTGTGCGGCTGAGGGAAGAAGTAAATGTTTAAAAAAAAGATTTTGGACTTTTTATCATTAAATAAAAATGTTTGTGTTTTAATTATAAGCACGCTCTTCATTCCATAGCAAATACTTAATTCTAGCAGTATTCAGAATAGCTTGTATTATAATAAATATAATATAGTTCAAATGTTAGTATAAAGCAAACAGAAATCTAGTGGCATTCACTATAAACAACATAAAGTCTAAACCAATTTATTTAAAGCAATACTAGCAGCATGAAATTCATTGCAAATATACATCTTTTTCTTGATGTTAATTGCATTTTAAAAGAATGTACACTCAAAATAAAAAAATGTGCTTACTAAAACAACACATTTCTTGAGATTTCACTGGGACAACTTAATTTTTTATGTTCAATGCAACTAAATTAGTTAAAAGTCTTAAGTTAACTTAATCAATTTGTGTTGGGACAACATGAATGAATTGTGTGGAACCCTACATTTTTTTACAGTGTAGATGATAGCAATTAATGCTACTCCTATTTTGGAAAACACAGTCAGTATTCACAGTTTCACAGTCATATTAATTGAAAAAATATTCAATTCATATTGTAATTTCTTTAAGCTTTAGGCAAGGTCCAAATCTGTATTTTTTCACTGGGAGAAATCATACTGTAAAATGCAGTATTATATTAACCATATTGCACAAATAATTTAATAGAATGAACTGAATATCAATTAAAAAATTGTCAAAATATTGACTTTTTGCCAAAAGTGCTCTCTATTGTCCTAAGTTTTACATCAGCTAACTTTTAACTCAAAATAAATTATTAATACACATATTCAGTAACCCTTGTATTCACTACAAAAAAAGGATATTTCAGGATTTATTTCAGTGACGTTAATCCCTCATTTTGCTCTTGCCGACCTTTTAAAAGTATGTTGGAGAATAAAGCAGCGTAATAATATGGTCTGCAGTTAATTGATCATAATTACCACACTTATTATACCAGAGTCTTCAACAGATTATCAGAGAGTCTAAAGGCCATTTTTATCTGACCTACATTACGTATTCTTAGAAAGTAGCCTGTAACGCTCGGCAAGGTAGTATTTATTTGATCAATACTATAAACAACTATTACAGCAATATTATATAGAAATATTAGTAATTTGTAAAACTTGGCATAAAAATATTAAACTATAAAATAATTAATATTCATCACCATACTTCCCTAAGTTGATTGATTACATTTATAAAATGTTATGTTTACATATGTAAATGAGGCAATAAATAAATGTGGTAAATTGTATACATTTTAGCACCAAAATCTAAACATATGATGAAATTTCTTATATATTTATTATTTTTTTTTTATTTGTGTATTCATTCATTCATTTATTTTCCTTCAGCTTAGTTCCTTATTTATCATGGGTCACCACAGCGCCAATAGCGCCAATGAACTGCCAACTATACCAGCATATGTTTTATGTAGCGGATACCCTTCCAGCCACAACCCAGTACTGGGACACAACTATACACTCTCTCATTCACACTCGCACTCATACACTACGGCCAATTTAGTTCATTATTTCACCTATTGTGCATGTCTTTGATTGTGGGGAAAACCGGAGCACCAGGAGGAAACCCACACCAACACAGGAAGAACATGCAAACTCCACACAGAAATTCCAACTGGCCCAGCTAGGACTCGAACCAGCAACCTTCTTGCTGTGAGGCGACCATTATACAGTATAGAAATATTGTAAAATTTAAAAAATTGGCAAAAGTAATATTAAACCGTATTAAAGGGACAGTTTACTCAAAGATTAAAATGTACTCACTATTTACTCACACTTCACTTGTTTCAATACTATAGGAGTTATTAAATTATATTCTTTTTGTGTTCATTTAAAAAAAATAATAATCATAAATGTTTGAAACAAGTGAAAGGTGTAATGAAAATGGTAAGTCATTTTTGGGTAAACTATCTCTTTAAAAATGCATGCAGATGATAAACTTGTACTCCATTATGATTAAACTCTATATTAAACTATAATCCCAAACATTGCATATCCTGCAATGGGACTATTGCGGATGCATACATTGCAATATCGATGCTGAAATGATATATTGTGCAGGCTTAACTTGAATATAAGTTAGTTGTCTTCACTTCTTTTCTGTCCTTGGCCAAAAACTTGCTCTGACATTGTTGCAAGCATAATCAAAATCAATTTTACATAGATATATAAACAAAATTAAACTAAATAGATTGTTGCCTGTTCTATGATATGCTGTAATAAATTTGAACGTCATTCTTTTTCTTATTATGTACCATGTATATGTAGACATTACATGAAACATTACGTCATGAAAATGTACTTGAAAGCTCTGGAAAATTCTTGGAAAAGTCATGGAATTTTAGTAGTAAAAATGTGTATGAACCCTGATCAAGTCGCACAGCTTTAGGATTTAGCATCTGCCTTGGCCTCTTGGTTTGCCTTGTTTCTGTGTCGCTTAAATTGGTTTTAGTGGCATCTTGTAATGTTAAGATCTTTCCGTGTTTAAAATGGAATCCGTCTGTCAACGTTTGTTGGGATGAAGAACTAGATTTTAATGAGTATTTGTTGCAGAGCTCCGTTTCGCATCCATTTAACACCGCGCCATAACCGGAAGACCTATTTACAAATTTAAATGGATTTAAAACAAAATAATTAAGTTGTCCCAAAAAACCTTAAGAGTTCTGTAGGTTCAGCTCATTTAAAATAAGTTGTTTAAACAAGCAGCAAAAGTCATTTTTGAGTGTATTTGTAAAACAGGGTTTCTGCAGGTTTCATCCAGTCAAATTTAAGACATTTTAAGACACTTTTAAGACCCTTTAAAACTAAATTTTAGACTTATATAGGTATTTTAAATGGGTTTATTACCTGTATTATTATGAGGAGTCATATAACTATTTTTTGTTTTATTTTCTTTTTTAATGGGGAATTTGCTGTAAAAAGGTCTAACAGCTGTTGTAAATTGTATCTCTTTGAAATAAAAAAACTTAATAAGGTTTTATTGAGATGGATGTTACTTGGACAAAGCAAAATTAGAACCTGTTTAAAATGATTTAAGACCTACAACACAATATTTCTGTGAATTTAAGACTTTTTAAGGCCTAAAATGTACTGTTTGTAATGTTTGTAATGTGTTTGTAATGACTTTTTAAGACCCTGGTTAAAACTGAAGTATGCTTTGGACTTAATTAGGCATATTAGTTGTATTAATGTTTTGGATGACACCTTTCCATCAAAAATTGCAAAAACAATGTTTGCGCAATAGATATATTGTATACAAACTATGCACTATATACTTTACTCACTTCTGGGCGAATATTTTTACTGTTGAAAACACTGAGGAAACATTAAAACAGTGAATTACATTAAATTACATTACAGTTCATTTTAAACAAAACTTGTATTTATTTACAATCAATTTATTTCACATCATCAAAATGATATTTGTAGATTTTATCTATTCGTAGATTTTATTTACTATTTGGAAATTATTTATATAAGTGGAGTAGCTCAAGATGCTCAGTCCCCATTTACACCAGTATTTATCGTCATTTACATGCAAAAACTCATCTTAAAACCAGGTGTAACCAGAACCAATATCTGCTTTGGTTTCATATGTTTCATCTGAAAAAAATGTAAGATACACTGTGGTGGAAATTCACAGATGGGAATTTTTTTTTAAATGGACATGATATAGTGACAGTTTTTACTGGTATATATATTATAAAATGATATGCAATATAATACAGGCCAGAATTTGGTCACTACATAAGTTTATTTGTTTTATTTTTGACTACTATGCCATCATAAATTGCGAAAATAACCGATAGAAGGCTTTAATTTTTAATTATTCAAATGGTTAAATTTGGTGTTGCTGTGACACAGTGGGTAGCACGATCGCTTCACAGAAAGAAGGTTGCTGGTTTGAGCTCCAGTTTCCCCCACTGTCCAAAGAAATGTGGTATAGGTGAATTGAATAAGCTAAATTGGCCGTAGTGCATGTGTGTGAATGCAGAAGTGTATGGGTGTTTCCCAGTGTTGGGTTGTGGCTGGTAGGGCATCCGCTGCGTAAAACATATGCTGCATAAGTTGCCGGTTCATTCCGCCGTGACGACCCCAGATTAATAAAGGGACAAGCCGAAAAGAAAATGAATGAATGAAACGGCTAAATTCTGACTGAGGAAAATTGAATGAGCTGGCCAGATTGTTATTTGCTTATAGGCTACAGTGTTTAATTTAAAAGAAATTTCTAATTGTTTTAGGTTTTTTAAAAATAATTGTTGATAATAAACTTTCATATTTCTCAAAATAAATACAAAATTATTCATTCCCGCTGTGGCGGCCCCTGATGAATAAAGGGACTAAGCTGAAGGAAAATTAGTGAATGAATAAAAATAATAATTGTTGGCACCAATAGTGAATTGTGTGGAACCCTGCATTTTTTACAGTGTTTTTCATTACTAAATTAAGTATCGCATCATTTACAAACATTTAAGTATGGTTTTTAAGGATCATTTAGAACATGTAAGTAAATGATTAATAAACTATTCAAATAAACATTTATTCAGGCATATATTAATAGTTAGTTTGTATGTTAATAAATGTTTTATTAACTCAACTCCATCCAGTTTTGTGACCTAATCTAAAGTAAGGACTATTTATGCTTTATAAATCCCTTATAAATGACAGTTAAAGGTTCAGTTCAATTTTAAACGAGGAAAAAAAAAGACTATTGATATTTATTCATACAAGATACACGAATGAAACTGTATCAAATGAAAAATAAATCTTTGCAACATTATCTAAAATAAAATGAATGTACAGTTTAAACACCGCTGAATAGCATTGAAATATTGCATCATATTATATTGTTAAATTATTATATTGTTGTTTTATGCAATTTTATGTTGTATTTTGACACTTCTGTTATTCAGCAATGTTTAAACTTTAGTCATTTTACTGTTTAGATAAGATTGCAAAGATGGTTTATTCATTTGATACTGAGCCTTTAATGGTCATTTATAAGGGATTTAAGAAGCATAAGTAGTCCTCACTGCATTAGGTCACAAAACTGCATGAAGTTGAGTTAATAAAGCATTTATTAACATCCATAGTAACCATTACTGTATGTCTGAATAATAAAATATATAATTGTTGATTTGAATTATATCTTACGCTTATAAGTCAAGAATAGAGCATTCTGCAGTTATAATCTGCTTACAAATTAATTAAAAAATAATGAATTCACTATTTGCTAATGCTTAATAAATAATTCATAGTGTATAGTTATTATAAAGTGTTACCAAAATATCATATAAAGTTTTTCAATTTCTATTCTTTTTAAAATAGTTTTCTAAAGTTATCAAAATCACATGAAAGATGTAATTGAGCTATATTAGCCAGCGTTCATATTTCTGCTTAGCATGACTCCTTCATCATCAAGAACATTTAGAAATGATCAAAATGCAGAGACGAATGTAAGTGGGTCAGATGCATTCAGGGTGAGGCTGCTGAGCGAGGGAAAGGCTTTTTCTCTTAAAGAGCGTGGGATTCGGGATCCCGGCCAGTAATATCAGGAGAGTTGATATCCTGTTCTGGTTTAGCCATTTCCTTGACATCGCTGCTGTTTTATTTGCTAGGTCAGTGACAGGATCAGAGCACAAGGAAATATATCATTCAGAATGAGCATTGCATGTCAAATCAGGATGCTTATTATTCCACTCTCTTGCTCAAATGCCAGCTCAATAAGATATATGCAAGTGCTGGAGTGAATTAGCCATGGTCACATTATGAATTAGTATTCTTGCCGTTTCTTTTCTCACTTTCACTGCTCGCGCTCCGGCAAGCTGTGGTGACACACTGAGCTTATTATGAGTCTTCTGCATGTGCAGCGGTTAAAGCAACGGATTTGCTCTTTTTTCTTAATAAATCAGCTTCTCTTCCTGCCTTCATCTTTGGTTCCCTACTATCACTCCATTTATCTGCCTCGTGTTGGTTCTTAATCCATATTAGACAATAACAACTGACATCATGATTAAATTAGCTCTTAAAGTCTGTGCTGTTCGTATTTCCACGGGCCGTTTTGAATCCTTAATGCATTTACGTAAAATAAATCCTTTCAATCAGAACTCAATTTTTCTCAGTGAGTCTTTGATAGGTTGTAATAAAAAGTGAACGCTGGCGTGGGTTTCAAAAATAAGATTGCAAAGGCTTTTCTAAAGCTCTTTTTTCAACTTTTGTAAAGGGGTCTGGTCAGTTAAGCTGTGATAGATTCACAAGGCTCTGATGCCAGTTATTGTAGCAATTCAAGTACTTTCATTTGTAGAAACCTGTTAGCAGACATTTGAGGAAAGGTAGTTCTAACTATCCAATTATAATAGTTTTTGTATTTGGAAATATCTCTGCACTAAAAGGTCTTGTGTTAAAACAGCTGTAGCCGATTTAATGTGTGAGTGGAGCTTCTCTGCAAATACAGTACACCTGTCTTTGTCAGTAAGTAGAGTTTAATGATCATATATACTTCTAGTATAATGTTTATTATAATTAAGTTTTTCTCTAAAGGGATATGTTTTAGGGTAGAGTTCGGATTGTGTGTTCACTTGAAAAGGTAGGGGTGTCCCAATTCTCTAGCTTGAAGGCGTAGGGCTAAGGGTAGATAGCCATTAAAGCAGAGATTTTTCAGGAACACACTCGAAATCAAGCGGTATGAAAATTTCCCAGAATACACCATCTACAATGACAGCATGGCTGCACACGGAAGTCAGGAGATGCACAAATTAGCATTTTTGTCATTATTATGAATTATGAATGTTTTAATACATTCATAACAGCGTTCGTGTTTTACCGTCATGCTTTAAAACAAATGCTAAAATAAAATCCGCAAAATTTTGCTATCTATAATGCATTATAATATCTCCTGTATAGCAGTCCCACAACATCCTGTCACTCGATGAAACTGGAATACCCTGTCAGAAAAGTCTAGTGGCTGGAAATTTTTACAGTGTCTGGTGTAATGTTAATGTTTTTTTGTGTGTGTTTACATAGATGAATATGGCCACGATGTAAATGCACAGTACAGTTACGATCTTATTGCCACATTAAATCATTATGATAACATAATATATGCCTTCAGTGATTTACTGAAGATAAATACCAAAAAATAACGCAACTGGATTAACTACAGCAGTCATGATTGTTAATCTCATATGAAGTAAAAGATCATGACGATGTGTACAGGTGTTGTAGTGGTGTCCCATTTCTAAGGAGTAAATTTTGAAGCCTTTCCCCTTTACACTCTAAGGGGAAGGGGTAGGGGTACAAAAAAAGAATTGGGATTGGGCCTAGTAGTGGATTTAAATGACAGTATACAGTATTGTTCATTACAAAACTCAAGAGGATGACAAATCAGACGTGTGTTTTGCTTACTAATGAATTTACTAGTGAATTCAATCAGCAAATTCTTAATATTTTCTTTCCACTGCTTAGCATTTACTCTCTGTTTGCTTATTTTTCTCTTTCCCAGTCTTAAATCAGTTCTTTCAAGTCCTCCATCTGGTGGGACATTAGACCTGTCTGGAATCCCGCTTGGAGTGAAAGACATGGAGCGTCTCTGTGCCTACCTTCACCACTACGCATCTCGAATTAGTAGCCTAGAGCTGGGCTTCACCGAACTCACAGACGATGCCTTCCTCCTGCTCCTCCCTACACTGGCATCTCTTCCTCGACTCGAGACTCTGGCCCTCAATGGCAACAGGCTGACCCGCGCTGTGCTCAAAGAGCTCACAGACACACTGAAGGACCCTGACAGCTTTCCCAGCGTCACCTGGATAGACCTGGGAAACAATGTGGACATCTTCTCCCTCCCACAACCGTTTCTGGTGAGCCTGCGGAAGCGCTGCCCCAAACAAGGCAACCTTCCCACCATCCTTGAGTTTGGCGAGAGCCAAGCCAGTGAGCCAGAGGGACGAGTGGATGAAGATGAAGCTGATGCAACCAACCGGACAGAAAGCATGGGGGAACTTCGATCCGAGGAAGAAGAAGAGATTGACGGTGAAATGGAGATTGAGGACATGATGGAGGAGTTGCTGGACTTTGACAGGGAGGTTCAGGGCAAGGAGGATGAGGATGACAGTATGTGGACCTTGGAGGAGCCGAGGTTGGTGAAAAATCCAACTGCAAAGCAGAGCCGAGAGAAGAGGGCATCCAAAGCAGAGGGAGAAGAGGACCTGCAAAGCCAGTCGTCTCATCTGTCTTGCTCCAGCCAGTCACAGCACTCTTCTGGAGCCATCGAGCCTTTAAGAGAAGACTCTGTCCCAGATCAGTTAGCAGGTCATTCCCACAACCCTACCTGATTAAAACCACTGTCTCTTTGTAACTTTTGTCCCTTTAAGAACAAAAAAAGCATGGCAGACTTGCTTTCAGACAGGGTTGTCCACAAGGTCATGAAATTCAGCAGGTTCTTTAGGGTTGACAATCACAGTGGTTGTCTGTTGTTGCTGAAGGAGAAATATATCACCTGTGATATATCAAAATATTTCATATATCTAATTCTTTCATTCAGGTTTCCCCTTCACTGTCATAACCATAAACCTCTGTGCCTATGTGCCTGTTCAGAACCCTGCAGTGGGTGTGTGGGATGGTGCACAAGATGTGATCAGTTTTAAAGTACCCCTATTTTGCTATTCTAATTTCCTAATTCCTAATTTAGGTTTGGAGGTCTGCTACAATAGGCTTACATCCCAAAAACATTCATTTTCTCTTGATATACATTGTAGCATCACCTATTTTTTCACAGGTCAGACTCGCATCCAAAGTGGTCTTGCAAACTTTCAATGGCTGTTGTGTGTCTGTTAGATTCTCAAGAATGTTTTGTGTTTCATGTATAGGAGCTTTCGCACCAGAGTAGCTGTTTTACAGTTCCTAGAATGAATACATGCCATATGAGACACTGACACGGTATTAAAGTGACACAAGACATTAACAATCAGAAAGCTAATGTTAGCTGCATTTCGAAGTTGCCTTTGTCTTGTGTTCTTTTTACCTCTTCAAAGATGTAGCACTACAAGTTGTCATGTGATTTATTACTGCTTTTACTGTTGCAATCATATGACTTATATATCTATGTTCCATCGTCATTATTACAAAACACAATGAAAATACAGCTTCAATTATGGCATCCTCAATCCTCCAATTACTGACTTGTTGTTGACCCCAGCTCTCACATATCACTTAAGAGCTTCTGTTGGAATCTAGGAAAAAAATCCAGGAAAAATTAGTTCTCTGGGAACCGTCTCTGGAAGCTAGTTCCTGTAGCTACCAAGTACGAAAGCCTGTAATTTAGCTTTCAGAAGGGTCCAAGTGCCCCCTTTGCAGCCATTAAGCGCCCTTGATGTGCACTTCTGCAAGCCCCACAAAGAAACAATCACCAAGCAGACTTTAACCAATCAGTCAAAGTGGCATTTCATCATAGAAGTGCTGACTCAGTTTAGGTTGCCATTAGGGACTGGGTCACAGTGTCTGAAACAATTATATCCTTAAACCCCTCCTCTCCGAGAGCTTAATCTTCTGATTGGTTACTCGGCCCAGTCTTTTGGGATTGGTCAACCACTTACAATGCATGTCTAAAACCAAACAGCCATTTCCATTTCTAGAATTTCTAGAAAAGAGTCAACTAATAATATGTATTATTTTAAAAGTTTTACCATATTCAGACCTTTTAATTGCAAAAACAGATTACACACTACTTGAGATTTAATATCTAAAAAAGCAAAACAGGGGCACTTTAACATGTTGGATTCAAGCAGGATGTCTTTGTAAATCGGTGTGTACATCTATGCATCTGACAGGCACAAGCATCACATTCTCTACAGCAGTGGAAAACAACTTAAATTTCATTCAGTCCAGTGAATATGCATGTCCCAAGTATCAGGTGGATGGGATGTAGATGCTCGTATTAAGTGCCCCTAATTTACACCGTGGAAAACCAAAAACTTTTGTCAGTGTTGGCCTAAAAACAACATGATTGTGGGGAAACGCAGCAGCACTGAAGCCAAAGAGAGAAGACTCACTGCATGGAATTGTTGTTTGGCTACGTATTGGTTTTTAATACTGATATTCTGTTGTTGCTGCTTGACATGGATTTTAAAGAGATGTGAGATTTCTTAGCTCTGTTTGTTATAATAGATCCTTTAACCTCTAAATGATATTAAGGTTTCCTTTCTATTTATCCACTGATAATAAAATGATAAAAGTGTTTAGTATACACCTATATTTAGTGCCTAATTAAAATGTTGCATTATTCATATACGTAATTCAAAATAGTTCAAATATGCCTGTAAATTACAGTGTATTGATTAGATTTGTCTTAATGAAAAATGTTTTTTCCCATTATTTTGAATTCACTTAATTGAAAATATTGAAGTGCGTTAACGTCATCACATCGTAACAGCTTATCAGTGTTTTTCTAAGCTCCATCTTCAAATTATGGTTTATTAATCTACATGGTTTAGTAGCCTCTGTAAAGGTAACCATAAGTTTAAAATTATCATGTCATTTCATGGTCAACAGGTAGCCTCAAAATCTCCTGCTGTGTTTCAAAGCCATAACTTTTAGACAAGTTGTGCCATTACAGAATATATATTGATAAAAGTGCACTGAAGAGCTGTGAACAATGTCTTGGTCAGTATTTCTGTACACCCACAATGATTAATGAAGCAAGGAAAATGCAAGGAATGACAAACAGGAACAGCAATATGTGTATGATTATTTGTAAACAAATCAAAATGTATTTGACTGTTGTTGGCATAAAATCCAATAAACCTTTAACAAATATACACTTAAATAAAATGTCTGTTGTTAATCTGTCAATATGTTAGATTAGACCATTTGAGACCTGAATTGTAACTGGGTAAGACTGGTAGAAAGACTACAGACTATTAGTAATCGATGTCGACATCTAGTGGTTGCTCATTTTGTCTTGCATGGACTCGATTGTAAACGAGTGTTTACGCACTTCCGTTTTTGTAATAATTTACAGCACAAGCGACCTTTAAATAAATTAGCGAACGTGGTTAGTGAAAAGCATATTTAACTTATGTTTTTAAAAGCGTGTCTAACTGGTTAAATTTAGTAGACCATCGTCCAACAAACCAGATGTTTGTTTGCTCAGGTAATTTGGGTTAGCCAGCTTGGACTGGTTAACAACCAGTTTTGACCAGCCACTTGATGAACCAGCCGTTTCAAACTAGACTTTAACGAGACTAATGTTTAGCAGAATTTGGATTAATACAAACATAAATGATATGCAAATTTATCATTATACAGTAAATCAATGTAAATTCAGAAGTTATACTTGTGTTCATATAAACAATTCCAAAATACGGGTTAATAAATAAAAAATAAAATAGTAAACTGTTAAAAAGAAACAGTGAAACTCCATAATACAGAATAAGGCCTTATTTTTAATATTGACCGCACCAATATGACCACCAATAGGCACCATCTTCGTTGGCTGTTACTGCATCACTTCCGGGAAATAAGGTCAAAAATTGTTTCCCTTGTCCGCCATTTGAAATATTTGAACTTCCTTGTGACAACTTCCAATGTACGTTTTGGTTTACACTGGACAATTATCAGAAGATCTGGGCGAATAGCCGCGGGTTTTGCGTCCCATGCACGTTGGGATCCCGACGTCGGTTGTTTTGTTACCCGATTGGACCAAAAAAGCGTTGAAAAGTGTGCGAATGCTGCGCGTATTCAAAACGTGTTCAACAACGGAACGCGGTAAAGTTTTTGCATGAGTTGAACGCTGCTTGCGGATAAGGAGAGGCGAAGGGAAGGCCTGTAAAGCCTGGGCTTTTTTCTAGCGCTAGTCATGGCCGGAAATTTTGATTCGGAGGACCGAGGGAGCTGGTATTGGGGGAGATTAAGCCGGCAAGAGGCGGTTTCGCTCCTCCAAGGGCAGAGACATGGAGTGTTCCTGGTGCGGGACTCGATCACTATTCCCGGGGACTACGTGCTGTCTGTGTCGGAGAACTCCAAAGTCTCTCATTACATAATAAACAGCATCAGCAGCAATCGCCAGTCTGGACCAGGTAAGCGTGTGAACGAATGTATTAAAATGCTACCAACGGCGGGACGGATCAATATTGCTTTAGCAAAACGCTTAGCAGCTCGATGAAACTTCTATACTACGGATAGTTGTGCACATTCAGTCTAATTTCTCGCGTCACTCTGGTGTGCTGTGTAACAAGGGCTTCGATCTTTTACAGTCTATGGGCCCCAAATATCATTTTTGTGTGCAAAATGGTTTTAAATGGTTTCGTGCATGATGCCAAATTCGTTATCTGAAAAATGAATACAAATTCGTTTTTTAATATAATATGGGAAACGTTTAGTTGCTACCTGTCATTATTTATCAGTTATTCATTTGTTTACACTTTAATTGACGTTAGCAGATTCTTCGACGTTTTTTTATTTTATGAAATTACATTTTGGGTTGTTTGAATCGTATTTCATCATTTTATGTTGTTGATTTGTTTACTTGTTTGTTTGATATTAAACTGCATGCTAAACAAAATGCTCGTTTATTTCAATTTGTCCCTAATTTTTAAACCGCTGCTTCATAACATTCTTTACTTCTACATACACGTTGTCTCACCTTATAAACTTTTAATATAACAATTATTATTTATGTGTCAGTCATTCTTATAAATTAAACCCGTTAATATGGGTCATGTGAATCACTTCTATAACAAAAACTCACTTTTTTTGTATACAGAAATGAAATAACCAGCAATGTTTAATTTCTAATCTTTTTTGCTGCTTTTTGCATAGGTTGAACCCATAAGATGTTACAATGTTATACTATGTAGTATTTGCAACACTAATCAGGGCTTCATGGATTAGAAAGTAAGAGTTCAGGCCAAACATCCAAATGTACTACCCTAATAGAAGTTCCAACCTTTAATAGTTCCTTTTTTTCTGTTGAACACAAAAGAAGACATTTTGAAGAATGTTGAAATGAAGTAGCCATTTACGCCTCTAGAAATAAAATACCTAATTCCAATGTTAAATAGCTTATTTGTGTTCAATATTTTGATGGGCAATTGTGGACAGAATGGAATTTAGTGAGCTATACCTTTAAAGTCATGCAGATCTTAATCATCCATCCATCATCTCTTAATGTCATCCCGCAGGGCTCGCTCCTCCTCGGTTCCGTATTGGAGATCAGGAATTTGATGCCTTACCTGCCCTGTTGGAGTTCTACAAAATCCACTACCTGGACACCACCACTCTCATTGAGCCCATCAGCAAATCCAAGCACTCGTCCTTCATCAGTGTCAATGCTGGGACAGGAGGAGCTCCTCCGAGGCTGGAAGAGGAGTATGTCAGAGCTCTCTTCGACTTTCCCGGCAACGACGATGAGGACCTTCCGTTTCGAAAGGGCGATGTTCTCCGGGTGCTGGAGAAGCCGGAGGAGCAGTGGTGGAATGCTCAGAATTCAGAAGGCCGTGTTGGCATGATCCCTGTGCCCTATGTGGAGAAGTACCGACCTGCCTCACCGACGTCAGGTGCACCCGGCGGATCAGTCGGAGGGTCCGGCGCTCACGGCAACTCTGACGGCCACAGCGCTCAGTCTCCACCTCTGCTTGGTGAACCGGGCCAATACGCCCAGCCCACATCCTTACCCAATCTACAGAATGGCCCAGTTTATGCCAGGGCGATTCAGAAGAGAGTCCCGAATGCCTATGATAAGACAGCTCTTGCTTTGGAGGTAACATATGTAGTTTTTTTTATTAGTTTTTTATTTAATAATGAACTCAAAAATGAAAATGATTGCATAATTTATGAACCCTCAAGGCAATCTGGATGTATACAGTAGTCAACATTTGAAGTGGATCAAAACATTTCATTAAAGTTGTCCTATTTAACAACACCCATTCTTGTCATGTTTGTCAGAATTTATTTTGATCCACTTCAAATGTGGACTACTATATTTCTTATTTCTGACCAACACAATTAGGGTTATCTTAAAGTGTCTTTCCCCAGCATTGAATTGCAAGTAAATGTAATATTAATTTTAACATTAATAAAACATTAATGTGTTATAAGTCATTGATACTACTCCGTGGGTTATTGAATCCCTTCTGAAGCAAAGTGATGAGTTTTTTTATTTTTTTAAATAGTTGCTTATTTAAAAGATTATAAGCTTTTAAAACCTCGAGCTGCACAAATATTCAAACACAATTTTCATACACTTTTTGTGAGTAAAGCTAGCTCTGTGGTCAGTATATCTCCAGCACATACTTTCAAATGGAGCACCATTTACTACTAAAGGCCGATGTATACTTCTGCGTCAAGCGCACTCGTATGCTACGATGCATAGCTCCTCGCCGTTGCCGTCGGCGACGTTGACGCGCACCTCTCAAAAAATGTAACTCGTAGCACAAGCTCTGTGTTTGGTCAGCTTGGCGGAGTGTGGGCTGAGGTGAGAGCCACGCGCCCCATGCAGTAAGTGTTTACAAGTGTGGAGTTCTGTGAAGGAGCTCTGGATGGAGACTGTTGTTTTGTTTACCTTATGATTAAAGTTGTTGCACATCCGCTTAGGCCTGTCACGATATCTATTTTTTGTTGTACGATATATTGCACCAAAATATATTGCGATAAACGATATTATTGTCATTTTAAGACCATTTTATGCCACTCATAATATAATGCCAGAATGATAATATAATATCACAATGCAAGTACACTCTTTCAAAAAACACACGATATATTTTATTCTTAAGAATGTTTAATTTAATTATAGTCATTTTAACAATTCAATTATTAGGCATTGGAATCAGAATGTGAAAACGCATATCCTAAATGAATAATAATTAGTGTTAACAAAAAAGTGCAAGGTGAAAATTTATATATCTGCTACCAGATCTATTTTCAGTTGTCAGACATCCACATGAAAATATACTATCGCAATTTATAGTAAATACTATAGTGTTTTTAACCATACCGACAACTCCAGTAGAGTTAGAGATGTTGCACAATCAGTTAAAATGTTGCTAGAATTGT
The DNA here is from genome assembly GCA_903798205.1 of Danio tinwini. Lineage (NCBI taxonomy): Eukaryota > Metazoa > Chordata > Actinopteri > Cypriniformes > Danionidae > Danio > Danio tinwini. The sequence goes on from CAIGQZ010000379.1 coordinate 8,867,056, forward strand.
TTTTATGTATGGGCGATATATATTGCATCACTAAAAATAATTGAATTGATGTCCATGTGTTGTGTGATAAGTCGATATATTGATTATTGTGACAGGCCTACGTCCGCTGGTTCCCGCCTCAAAATGAGCGAATTTGAGCCACTTGTACATTTAAGGAAGTGTCCAGAAAAAACTAAACACCAGCAAAGAAACTTGACACAGAGAAACATAAACACCTACTGCCAGCTAGCGTTTCGGAAGTGTATTGCAGAGAAACAGAAACAGCGCGCAGAAGTATAAATGCACGGCTACGCACAAGGCTTGCGCCGTGGGTCACGCCGATCACTCGACGCAGAAGTATAAACCAGGCTTAACTTGTAGTTCATCACTCGTAGAAGCATTTACTAAATCTAAAATCACATAAAAATACCACATTCAAATCCGTCTATGAGATAATGTGGCTATTTCCGCAGAATAAGGCATGCAACAGATTTCATTGTATTCTTGCATTTTTACGTACTTCATTATCAGAAAAATTATAACTTAATTAAACCACATTGTTGTAGTGGTGTGTTTTCAAAGAAAAAACATCAAAGACATTGAATCTTTCAATGAATCAATCAATCGGTTGAATCAATTTGAGGTTTTTAAATCTTCTATTTTTTCTGCAACCCTCTGCGACACTGATGCGCACCGTGATTGGTCGGCTTGGTATCGCAGACGAGTGTGGGCGGAGGTGAGAGCTGCACTAGCCCGATGGAGCGAATGTTTACAAGTGTGGAGTCTCGTGAAGGAGCTCTAGATGGAAACTGTTGTTTTGTGTTTACCTTATAATTAAAGTTGTTGCACATTATTGCAGAGGAACACCAAGAGCGTGCAGAAGTATAAATGCACGGCTATGCGCATTGCATGCGTCATGAGTCATGCTGATCACTCGACGCAGAAGTATAAACCAGGCTTAAGCTCCCTTTCCACTGCACGCGACAAGCAACAGATCCGGAAGTCATTCATTTCCAATGGAGAGTAGTCCGGGAGCTGCGTCAAGTTTCGATCATCTCCGTATGCAGAAAATTTAGATCCGATTTGAGCTACCGATACGTTAAAATATTTGAACTCCTGCGACTAGACCGTATACGACCGGATGTAATGTATTCCAGTGTTGTACAAGCAGGTCCGTACTCACAAGATGAGAAATACTCGTTTTTTTTTTGTTTTTGTTTTTTTATCAGAAAAAAGTCTATATTAATAAAACATTTCTATTCATAAATGAGTAATAAAAAATATGATTTATTTTATGTTGTCTCCACATTCCCTTTAAACTTTTTAGCGGCCTATAAGTTTCTAGTATTCATTCATTTATTCTACCATTGCCAAACACACGGAGAATAAAGGCTCTTGTTTTTGCACTCCTTTATTTCGAACACTGCGAGAACAGCTTCTCTCCCATGGTGCACGAAAATACAGAAAATTCTGTGCGACAACCACAAGGAGGGCGTATTCCGACAGTCGTGTCCAAATGTGCTGTGCCGTGGAAAGGTGGCTTTAGGGATTTCCTGGGGTTTCTTCTTTGACATTTTTTACTTCCACTTGAGAGCGCCCTCTGGCCTTCGAATGAAGATTTACTACTGATCACAGAACAGAGCTTCCCTGACAAATATCTGCATGACAATTGCAGCTTTTGCTAAATCACTATTTGTAGGAGAAGCTAAAGTGACAAAGACGCCTATGAGTTCGTTATGAGTGGTTTTGTTGACTTGTCAGTTGTCTGTGATAAGTTCTAAAATTTTAAATATGGGTATTTTTCTTACAAAAACATGCCATTTGGTTTCAGAATGTATTATTAATGTATGTACACAATATATGGATTACTTTAATCAAACATTTGGGTTTGGAGCTTCAAAATCTTGTGCTATTATAAAGCTGGAAAGAACTAGTTTATAATTTAATACAACTCTGATCTGGTTCATCTGAAATGCAAAAAGCATATCTAAAAGGAAATTACGGAATGATTCTTTCAATGGTAAACTATTGCTTTCAAATTTTCTAAAAACATTTATGTATTGGCGCCTCCTAGTGGAACTCTAAAGTTTGCTATTTTGTGCATCATACTAACAAACTCTTTTGTTGTTGTTGTTGTTGTTTTTTTAGGTCGGCGACATGGTGAAGGTGACCAAGATCAATGTAAACGGGCAGTGGGAGGGTGAGTGCAAGGGAAAGCATGGCCATTTTCCCTTTACCCACGTCCGCTTGCTTGACCAGCATAATCCAGAGGACGAACTGAGCTGAGAGAGCAGACTGTCTTCCCTAGCAGCCCTTAGATGTACACTCTTACACACACACACATACATACACACACACACACACACACACACATACACACACACACTCCGGCTCCTCACACATCCTCACTACTGCCCTTTACCTGTGCGCCTCATCATTACCTTGTGCCATTGTGTCTCATGCCAATGTACACAATTCCCTTGTTAGGTTTTATGCAATAATTAAAGATATCTACCAAGTAAACACTAAATACCACATACAACACCGTACACTACAAAGAGAGGAGCATTAGCGTGTGGCTTCTTGTGAACTGAGAAAAGAAGAAGACGAAGCCTGTGTGGACTTAAAACATGAGCGGTTTTTGGTGTCTTAACAAGGGACTGTTCCTTTGCTTTTTTGAATGCGGTAGCATACACTACTTGGTGTCCTAGAACACAGCGGCTTTCACACTACAAACTACATGAAAATATCCAGAACAAATGAGCTTTGAATAGTTTTTAGTCTTTTTGATTAGCTTGGCGCCACCCAACGGTGTCATGAAGCGGTTCCTACTAGGGCGGTACACTATATATGAAAGATGGAGAAGCCCGAACCCTCACCGCATTGTTTTATTTATGCACATGTGTATTGTATACAAGATGGGCCATGCGTCATTATTCACTACCGCTAAGTAACTTTTGTTTTTACTACATTTTCATTATATATTATCAGGAAATGCTACTTGCTCTTTTCACCATTATTGCTGTACTTGGAAGTATTACACTAAATGAGGATCTGTTGAATGTGTAACCCTAATTTCTAATGCTAGACTCAATACATCAGCATACAGTAACCTAATTTGATTTTTTGTTGTTGTTTTTAAATAAGAAAAAAATCCAATATTGTGATATTTACACTCAAAATAGCCAATGTGTTTTTGCCAAAACTTCCCTTGCCAAGTTGAAAATACAAATGATGGTTGTAGTGAATCTCTCATGTAGAGTGGTCCAAAACTATGATGTTTCTACATTGACCCATTATTAATACAATAATGTGGTAGGATTTTATGAAGTGTCACGTTAACTTGACCTAATGCCTCAAATGTGTTTTGCTCAATTGATTTTGCACATATGAGTAGCCTTTCTTTACGATTGGTTTATGTATTGATTTTATTTTTAAACATCAGTCTCCATCATGCCTATGTTATCTATCTCAATGCAGAAATGTAATGTATTTTGACATTTAATGCCCAAATAAGACATTGTTGTCCTAATTGCCTGCCTTAATTGCAGATTGTTGTCAATGACCAAATCAGCAATGTCTTTAGCCTAATTCGTTAAATACAAAACATGGGGGGAAGTGGAGAACGTTTTGTTTTGGTCTTGCTAAATATTTTAATTTTATTTTTTACCCTAATTCCATTACTATTTAACGACATGTTTATAGATAGAAGCGGAATGTTTGTGAACAAATGATAACGCTAATAGATCGGCTACCAGAACAACACTATCAAATCTTAATGCTTTTACCCTTTACCTTTATTTGTTGTTACTTTTAAAAAGGAAAAAGTTGACTAAATTTGTTTGGTAACAATGACAATCACCTGGAAACTCTTCTGTTATGTCACACCTTAATGTTAGAAAGCTATGTCGTGTATGTGTGTAGGTTAGCTTTATGTTGTCAAGATGTGACAGCAAGCCGGCCATGTTATGTAATTGTCACAAGTCGTAATTATGAAGGACTTTGATGTACATGATCTGTCTTATTAATTGTCTATGTTTGAGTCAGGAATGACCTTTGATGAAATTAGATCACTAAAATCAGTCACAAAGCAAAGTTGGAGTCTTGTCAGTCTGAACTCTCTCATCCGTGTCCTGTGAGAATGGTTTCATGTCATAAAAAGCATCACTTTCGTCTATGACTGAGTTGAATGAATAATCGAATCGCAAGTCTTGTCTGTGCATTTAATTGTACCCAAAGTATTATGTTTAGAACCTAAATATCAACACAGTAATTTTGTGAAATTAATCTTGTGTTATCCTTTATGTGCATCCAAGTCTGTCAGAACAGTGTTTTGAGTCACACAAAAAAGTCCTACGTTTTTGTTAAAGTTTTATTGCTGTACATGAAATAAAGTTGACCCCATAGTAATGCTACTCAAGACTTTTATTTTGCCTCTGTCAGTAATTTATTGCCATTTAGTAGATAGGTATTTGTATTACTAGACTAACTTTTTTGTTGTTGGTGGTGGTGGTGCTTTTTAGTTTTCATTACTGTAAATACAATGTTAGGACCAGCTTAATATCACAAAATTGTGCAGTTGTACCAGATATTTGATATATAGTGTCATATTTAATTATTACCATATGCATTAAATACAGTGAGTGGCATTTTAGTTAGTGACTAAAACATTTCTGTGTTGTGTAAAGTTTAAACCATGGGTGTCCAAACTTGATCCTGGAGGACTGGTGTCCTGCTGAGTTTAGCTCCAACTTGCTTCAACACTCCTGCCAGGAAGCTTTTAGTATGTCTAGTAAGAGTTTGATTAGCGTTGGAGCTAAACTCTCTAGGAAACCGGCTCTCCAAGGCCAAGTTTGGACACCCCTAGACAAAAGCAACATCATTTAAAATGTATTATGATATTCTTAATTTAATGCAATGGGGTACAAACTAGGTCCTGGAGGGCTTTAACTATTGTTTAATTAAAAAAATAATAATTAAAACATGACTCATTTTTATAAGGGATATTAGATTCATTTTAACGTCTTGGTAATCAAACAATTTTGTTTTTTATTGACTGTCATTGTATGGACCAAACACTGAGCCATATCTCAAAATGCAAACGTTTTCATGTTGGGTGAACTATTATCGGTTCAGTTAAATCCAGAAATACTGAATTAAGCTATTTCAAGTATGGCATTAGCTTTCATTTACAAATGTATTTCATGTAATGTAACAGTGCTACATGAATGACATTAAATGATGACAGAATACTCATGTTTTGGGTGAATCCCTTAAAATTAAACCGTTTCCAGTGGCATTATAATTTCTGAAAATACTAATGCCACTTTAATACGCAAGGCTTGTTTACACAAAAACCACACAGCATCCACTCTCCGTTCAAATAAAGAGGGTTAAAATCCAGCATTGGCAAGGCGAGAGAGAGAGAGAGAGGGAGTGTGTGTGGAGATGCTCTAAGTGAAAGTGCCCGGATGAAGGTGTAACGCCATCTTTACTCCACCATTCAAGCCGCAGCTGTTGCTCGCGCAGGGCCTGCCGGTGAACTCACACTCCTCCTTTACTCCCAATCGCTCACGAAACACGCTCCTGCGCGCTCTTCAACATGGGTGACCGGGAGGATTTGGTGTACCAAGCCAAACTCGCCGAGCAGGCGGAGAGATATGACGGTAAGAGGCATTGAGAGATAACGGGAACGTTATTATTTTTTTTTTTTTTTTACAAAGCGAGTGTTCAGCCAGGCTAACTGACGGTCTGGTTAGCTGATTTTATTTCGCGGTTGAAGCAATCGAGCAGTCCGTAAATAGCAGACCGATCTCCGATTGCCTTTTAAAGGCGTCGTTTCTTTGATTTGCGCTGTCCGTTAATTCTGTCGATGTGATATTGGGGTAACTACAGTATGGCAAATGAAGATGGAGACGTTTATTGAGGAGACAAAATGGCGGAGAGTTAGTGGGTGAGGCAAGCTGTTGCTAGCCATGGCGGAGGGGGTGGCTGCGGTCTTCAAGCCTCATGTAGACGAACATCGGTTGAAATGTATGTTAACACCTGTCTTACTCTACCTAATTAACCACAATAAAGTGTTATTTCCGTATGAGGACCACCCTTTTTGCGTTTACCCCCACAGCACATTACGTGAGACCGTGGCTGTGTCTCAAAACCATTTGAGCTTCCTCCTTAGACAGCGTTTTTTTGCGTATTATGGGTGCGCTGAACTGCCTGGGATACCCAAAAATGCTGTCAGGGCAGGTGTCTTAGTAAGTTTTAAGATGCAATCGTTGTACAGTATAGTGAAGCAAAACAAATAATTCTTAATAAGCTGAGATAGTGTCGTTAGCTTTGCAGTGAGGTTTCATTTCAATATGACGAGATGAGGCTCACTGGTTTGTGGTATTCGGTGATTTTAACGATACACTAAGCTAACTGCTTTAAATGTGCCTTGCTAGTAATTGATTGTCTAGTTTGGTCACCCATTAACCTATATTGGGTATCTATGGTTTTCACACAACACTTGAAAGTATGCGGTATAACAAGTATGCTAACAAAGGATATGCTCAGTGTTTTTGTGATTTGTATAGTGACTACATAAGGAGAATGTCAGTGTACAGTTAATGTTTATAGTCCTTTATTTGAATAAGTAAAAATACACGCCAAACAGTGGCTGCTCACTTTTTCAAAAGCAATGGTTACAGGAAATTACAGTAGTCTTTGTTTAAAGTGTTGTGGGTTAGGAGCCAAATCAGCCCCCTAAGAAAAGAATTGCATTTGAAGTTTTGATTTGAAGCAAAAATGATCTAACCGTGTCACAAACAAAGGTACAAGACAATAAGTGGAAAGATCTAGTCGCATTAAGCAAATGACAATTATATTTTAGGTGTGGTAAAAAATTAATAGACCACTTCAGAGGAATCAGGTCTTATACTGTGTACATGTTTTTAGATATTGTTTATTCAAATGTTATTTTATAAACTATTCATAACATGTTTTCCAAATTTCATAAGGACTTTGTCATTTAGAGCTTGCTTTTGCAGACCTGAAATGTGGAATAAATGTCTAGACATTCTTTTCAATATTTAAAGTTTGAAAACACAGGATGTCTGATATAATAAAGCAAATTAGTACAATAAAGCATAAAAATAAAGCAAATGAGCGTATTCCTCAAAGCATGTACATATTAAGACCCACATTAAAGTGCACTTTTTTTACAGAGCGGTTTCATAATGACATCTTTTCACATATACAAATCATCAAACTATTACTACATTTTCAGTGTTTCATGGAAATAAAAAGTTGTTTTGGAACAAAAGTTTGGGTTTCTATTGAAGAATCATGGCTAATGTTGTATAATGGGTAACCAGAAAATATCACTGTTACACATGACGATTTAAAAAAAACTTAGTATTCATCTAGATCATAAATCATGTCACCTTCAGTAAAAAGCTTATATTTAATATTTCTACCTTTATATGTTATCATTAAAAGTAAGGAGTAAATGAATGGGATTTCTACTTGCAGAATTGCTCTATGAACCAAAATAAGCTTTGTTACTGATTTAAAAAAAAAAAAAAAAAAAAAGCTTGCTGTTTTGAATCCAATAAGCAGAATGTCCAACAAACTCATTTCAATTTTCCAGAAATGGTCGACTCCATGAAGAAAGTGGCTGGGATGGATGTTGAGCTAACAGTGGAGGAGAGAAACCTGCTCTCAGTGGCTTACAAGAACGTTATTGGGGCGAGAAGAGCATCCTGGAGGATAATCAGTAGTATTGAGCAGAAAGAGGAGAATAAGGGTGGAGAGGACAAACTGAAAATGATTCGGGAATACAGGCAAACGGTAAGATGTGCACTAACTAACCTTCAATCAGAGGATACTTGTTTCTGACCTGTTTGGATTTTGTGATAAAGTTGGAAACTGGTAGCTATTGTAGCCATTTTTTAACATTGTTTTATCTTACTATGGTAGTCAGTGGCTATCAGTCTTCTTTTTTAATTTATTTTTTTAATTAAAAAAAGAAAAGGAAAGGGTGTATCATATAAGTTACAATGTAAAATTGTAATACATTTTGATGCACATTATCACAGATTATTTGCAATGGCATACTCAATTCATTTTTTAAATTGAGTCTTAAGCTAAGCGCGAGTCTTTCCATACAGTATCTTTTATTTTCCCTAACCATCGTTCCCTGTTGAAGGATCATCCTAAAACCATTTATGAGTTATGGCATTTCTGCTACTTGCTAAAAGTATTTGTATTAAGTATTTATTTTTGGCTGGAACCATTTCTGGCATTTTACCAAGGTCTAATGTAATGAGTGGCTACCAATTTTCAACGTTCTTCTAAATATCTTTACTGTTCAGCAGGAAAAAATTGTTTTATAGGCTTGAAACCACTTTTGGGTGAACTATCTCTGTAACATCACCAAAAGGATTAATTTTATGCTTCTAACCTTTACATTTCCCTGTCCAGGTTGAGAATGAGTTGAAATCAATCTGCAATGACATCCTTGATGTATTGGACAAGCATTTAATCCCAGCTGCAAATTCAGGAGAGTCCAAGGTCTTCTACTACAAAATGTATGAAACCTTTTTTTTTTTCATCTAAAGTTGAATCGTTTGTGACATAATGAGGTCATGGCTTTATTTATACATGTTTTAAACAGACCTTTTCTCCCTTTGATGCCTCAGGAAGGGTGATTACCACAGGTATCTCGCTGAGTTTGCCACAGGAAACGACAGGAAGGAGGCTGCAGAAAACAGTTTGGTTGCTTACAAAGCTGCTAGTGATATTGCAATGACAGACCTTCAGCCTACACACCCTATTCGCTTGGGTCTGGCCCTTAACTTCTCTGTATTCTATTATGAAATCCTCAACTCTCCGGACCGTGCGTGCAGGTTAGTTTCTTTTTTTCTATTGCTCACATCAAATATCTTAAATGGAAGTACAACTGGCTGAAAATATTTGTTTCCTGTATTGCATGTGTACAAATGCGGTGCTGCTTAATTATGCGTTTTGCTCCTTTTTGATCACGATTGTACTTGATTGTGTATTCCAGTTGCATTTTCAGTCATCATAATAGTTCATTTGTACCTGGTGGTTGTTCTTAGGTTGGCAAAGGCAGCATTTGACGATGCTATCGCTGAACTGGACACATTGAGTGAAGAAAGCTACAAGGACTCGACGCTCATCATGCAATTGTTACGTGATAACCTGACACTATGGACTTCAGATATGCAGGGAGATGGTAAGACGGACCATTAGTATTCAAGTTTCAGATGCTAAAACTTGACAAACATGTCTTTGATACCCACTGGTACATGAAGGTGACATCCTCAAAAGCTCCTCCACAAACCAAAGCTATTTTTAGAGCGATTGTTTCAGAGTGTCCCGATTTAGGACTTGTGAGGCATAGTTTCCTACCATCTCTGTTATCTACCACTAAAAGAGGAGTTAATATAGAGCGCTCTGGCTAAATTGTGCAAGCAAACATGCCTTTATGATTCATTTTCTGTTTGTTTATTTAAATTCATCAACTAGAAGTGAAGTAATTTAGGTGTAGTGGGGTGTGCAGTATTTGGTTAGGATAAGGTATGTGTTGTTTCAACAAGGTGAGCTGACGTTGAAGTTCCAGTATGCAAAAAACAAAAAGAAGTACATCTTGAAGGTTAAAAAGCATTCACTCTGTAATGAAAATGCAGGTAGAACGACCCTAATATTTAAGTTGTGAATTCCCTGTTTGGGCTTTTTCTATTATACATGTGATGTGAATGCAGGGGTGCACAACTCACTTGACCACAAATGTAAATGTGTTATTTGTATAATACAAATAATTTTGGGGGGGGGGGGGGGGAGAAATACTGTTAAATTAGCATAATTGGAAAATGTTTGTTTATTTTTTGTCAATATTGCATACCCCCATTTTATTGATCTAATATAGACATTTCTCCACAAAAAGCTGTATTTTCAAAAAAGAAATTTTGCAATTACACCTTGGTTGGCTTCAAAACAGCGTACATATCACCATATTTCTGTGCAAAGCCAGCGCTATAATCTTTCTCTACATCTCATGTCATCTTGTAATGTGTTGGACCTCATGCCGTCCAACTTAACCCATCTTGCTTTTTTTTTTCATCCCCACTATTTAGATTCCTAAAGGGAAAAAATGTTTATTGCCCACAAACTTTATTTGTAAGTGAGGCCACTTTTTCCAGCTCTTGCCCTTTCTTGTCCACAAATTGCATCATCACTCACCCGTTTGTATAAGCTTTGTGTTGCGATCTTTTTAGCCACCAGAGTGCTACATGTGCAGCATGTTTGAAACAAACTGTTTCTGCATGCTCACTGCAAGATCCTCAGTGTCCAATTGGAATGGCTGTGTTGTACCGATATATTAGTAATTTGGAAAAGTCTGACGTTGTGCAGTTAAAGTGTCTAAAGGTTATTATGCTTTTGGGAGTCATGTGTGAAAAATAAAATGAGCACTTGAGATAACACTGCATTCAAATTAGACTTAAGCCAGATTTTTTTTTGAGCTTGAAATTTACTTCTGTTCTTTTTGTTTCTCACAGCATGTATTTAGTCCTTCACTATTGATAGTTTTATTTAATTTATTTGCTTTATATATATATATAGCATTTTTTATTTGCCAGACTCAAATGCACAGAACTTGCAAGGGTTGCAAACTTGATTATGGCGATGTGTGAAAATGTACAACACAGCACATGTGTAGGTTGCATTTCAGGGACAAAATTGTGTTCCAATGCACTGACAATGGCTTTGTTTGTCTGTGCGCAGGTGAGGAACAGAATAAAGAGGCGCTGCAAGATGTGGAGGATGAAAACCAATGAGACAACACAGCCAATATGGGACTCCACCCCACTCCCCTCCCCTTCCCCAAACCCCACTCACAAAGGGAGCCACCAAGCCCAACCTTATGAGTGGCACTCAACAGCTTGATGCCTCCAGTTTTTCTCTCCCTTTGTTTGATTTTTAATATTATTCTGTTTTATTAGCCCTTAAATTGAAATAAAATATACCACTCATGAAACAAACTTCAATTATGATTTTTGAATGGTCAGAACTTAGATTTCTTGGAGTTTTTTTTTTTGTTTTTTTTTTGTCCTGGTACAATTGTTTTTCTTTTTTTTTTCTTTTAAATGTTAATTTGCTTTTTCTCAACATTTTTATCAGTTGCTGGATATATTTTGAGTTTTTCTTAATGTAATTACAGAAATTAACTTTTATTACTATTACTGATATGTCTACTATTAGTGGTTTGAGCTGTAATATTTCTGTGTTAGTGCAATTATAAAAAAAAAAGAAATGCAGTTAAAGAAAACGATTAAATCTTTTAAAAGGGCAAGTCTAAACAAAGTGCTCTTTTTATTAATTTAGTTTTTCAGAGAAAGTCAAAGCAAATTTCTTGATATCCATGTGGAGCAAAATGCTTAACATCACAAAGTAGTAGTTATGTAGTAACATTTACCAGTGGTCTGGACTGTAATTTGTGCTAAAATACTGTATTGCTCACATAGGCTGATCATTGTGGATGGACAGATGGCTGCAGCTCTAGAAAACTGAAGGAGCCTTGTTGCTTTTAGAACTAAGACAAATGCAGGTCTCCATTTGGCTGTCTCAAAAAGAAAAGAAAAGCACTAATAAAGTTGATTTTAAGCCTGCATGACTACATGAAATAGTCTATTTTTCTTCCCTCCCCCCCCCCTCCTCGAATCTACATAATGCATATGATTTCTTCTGTACTTTGTTAACTTGAAACTAGTTTGTACTACTGGATATCTGACTGGAACCACAGACCTAGAATCTGTATTACGACGAAACAGCATGGAATTAACAATTAACTTAAATAAAACTGCCTCAAGTAAAATATTTAACCACCTCTTCTGCACTTGAAATGTTTTCTTTTCCTTCTTGATCTCTGCATTTTTTGCTGCTTCTTGAAAAGAAATGCAATGTTTTGTCTGGTAGTGAAGATTTTCCCCTGCAAAGTTATAGACATTAAACATGTTTTATAAAGGGAACATTTCTGCTCTTACAGGAAGAGGAAATCAGTATGACTTGCATTTGGCAAGCAGAATAGACAGTTCAAGATGTTAGGTTATGTCTACCTTTTCATATTAGTATATAGGATTTTCATAAGGTATTTTTGACATTTCTTGAAGGGTGTACATTTTAAGAAATAGTTAAAGCTCACTGAGAATTGTAACTTTGATTTTAGTGAAGGTTATTGAGGAGTTTGAGTTTCAGAGCTCTGTTATGAGATTTATCTGACTGAAGCCCACTTTAGCAGTGATTTTCATACAGAAGATCTTAAGATGATTTAATGTACAGACAGGCTTCAAATTAACCAATTGTTTTAAATCACCTTCAATAATTACAAAATATTCCAATCTACAGCTATAGTAATGTTAAAGCAACAATTATATATGTAGATTTCATGTTAATTATTGGCCATTTCAATGTTGACATAAGCATTTACTTTAATTGAAAACTGGTGGTGCAGTTTATCCCAAGGAGAAAAGCCTTAGCCTGGATTCTGCAATGTTGTTATTATCATGGTTTATGATAAAATAATAATTAAAATGTTCTGTTATTCTATCAGTCCAAATATTTCTAACAAAGCAACATGTATACAATATAAATGCAACATAAACTGATCACACACGAAAATATAAGTCATTTATATATTTTTTTATATAAATCATATGAATAAAATGATAATGAAAATGATTGCCAATCGGGATATATAATTATCAACAAAAGGTTTATAGAGATAAGCAGAACAGTGTAAAATAAATATGTTTATTCTTGACACTAATACGACATAAATATATAGATAATTCAAGTGTTTTATACCTAAAATGGTTCTACATTAACAAGATCTAAAATGACTAGAAAAGTGCAATACTTTTCAACTGATGTATTAAAAACCTTAACAAACCAATATTAATTGTTAAAAAATAAATTGTGATGTAGATATTAAAGATGGATAAAGAAAATAAATTGTAGTCGCGACTTTTATTTTGAAATTATTTCGGCTGTCACTGAAACTCCACCCTTTGTTAAAGCGTTAGCAGGAAGTTCCGACTAAAAATACCCCGACGTCAGGCTAAAGAAAGAACCCGACCCCGGCGGACAGATTTTAGGATTTCATGAGGACGTCAAGGTGCCTTGGGAAACATGTCGGGACAGAGGGCAAGAGACCTGTGTTCAGCAAATAAACGCCCGCTGCTGCTTTTATATCTGCTTGTTGTTTATATCAGCTCCATCAACTCAGTTTCCGCAGGCGAGCAGAAGACAGAGGCTTACAACAAATACTACAATTACAACGAACTTACCGAGCTTCTCAAAAATCTCGCCGTTAAACACTCCAGCATCGCCAATCTGACCAGCATCGGTAGATCCGTTGAAGGCAGGGAGCTGTGGGTGATGAGAGTCACCAAAGACCTCGCTGCTGCTGATGTAGCAGGAAAACCCAAATTCAAGTACGTGGGCAACATGCACGGGGACGAGACCGTGTCCCGACAAGTGTTGGTTTACCTGCTGGAGGACCTACTGGAGAAGTACGGGGAGGATCTGCGGGTCACGGAGCTCGTCAACACCACCGATATTTACATCCTGCCGAGCATGAATCCTGACGGCTTTGAGAAGTCCGTGGAGGGGGATTGTTTGGGCAAATATGAGGGTCGGAATAATGCCAAAAACATCGACCTGAATAGAAGTTTCCCAGATCAGTTTGAAGACATACACGTGAATGTAAAAGACATCCCTGAAGCTACTGCTGTCATGAAGTGGATCCTGGAGAACAAGTAAGGTCATTTACGTAGACTTGCTAGAAAAATGTAACTTATGACCAATATAAAGGAAAAGTTCACTCCACACTCAAAAAACAAAACTTTGCTCCCTGTTCAAACTACAAAATTAGTTGAAACAACAAATTTCTTCAGTTTTTTGGGAGGACAACCTAATTGTTTTCTGGTTAATCCACCTACATTTAACTTGAGTCCTTTATGTTGTGCCATAACAAATCAATTGTGGGGAACCCAGCATTTTTTACAGTACTAAATGAAATCTTTCTCTCACTAATTACTCACCCTCAAGCGGTTTCAAATCTTTTTGAGTTTCCCTTTGTCAACACAAAATCATTTATTTTGAAAATTGTTAAGAAATCTGACTTCGATAGTAGGAGAAACAAATACTATGGATCCATTTTTCTAAATATCTTTTGTGTTAAAAAAAAAACTTGAACAAGTTTGCTGTGAGTAAAGGAGTAAATTAATGTCTTAAATCCGCTAGAAACCTTTTTCAGTTTCAAAAAAGCAGACTTTTACCTACCACTGGATTTTCTAAAAGGGTTTTAAGTATCTAGTAATTGTGCTTGTGAAATATAGAAAATATTCAAATTCATACAAAAATCCCCTCGTTCAACTCTAATTACTGTTTAAAATGGGTACAATTGTAAAACTTAACAGTAGGACTTCATTATTTATGCATTAGTTATTAATTTGCCTAATAATTTTTATTGTTATAAAAATGCAGCTCTTTAGGTCATGAATTTGAAAGTTAAATTACAAATATGTTTACCAGTATGTTAACTCGTTAATCGATGCAGTTTTACAATGTAAACAAATGAAACCTTTATATTATTTTAGTTATATATTTATATTATAATGTGTTACAATGTCAATAATATAATATAACAATTAACTCGTAGAGCTAAATTAGAAAATGTATGTCTGTGCTTATACCTATTTTAATAATTTTCATTTTTGTTTTTAATTGAGATATGTAATTGTAGTTGTTACCCTTTTCTAATTAACATCTACAGTATTTCACTTTATTTTCTGAGTGTATTGTTGTGGTTATTATTATTATTATTGGAAGTGCAGTGTCTGTAAAGTCTCAATCCAGTTTATGCAACATGTTTGGATTAATTATGACTTATTTAATGTTTTTTGAATTATTTACTTTTTTTCCCCCTCCAGATTTGTTCTCTCTGGGAATCTGCATGGTGGGACGGTAGTGGCCAGTTATCCTTATGATGACTCTGCATCTCATGCTGCTGAAGGCACCTATAGCAGATCTCCAGATGATGCCCTCTTCAGGCACTTGGCACTTGTTTACGCAGAGAATAATCCGGTTATGAAAACCGGGCTGCCAAAGTGTGAGGACAACATGAACGAATCCTTCCTGGATGGCATCACAAATGGAGCAAAGTGGTATGACGTACCAGGTACGTCATCATCTTAGATGTTCTTCAAATTTCTTTCTTTTCTTTTCTTCTGTTTATCTAAATGTCACACTCTGAGTTCTAGCAGTCATGCAAATGCCTAGTTCCAAACCAGTGGGTTAATTTATTTTACATGCACTGCAAGGAATCTTTATCTTTATTTGATTCCACCCACATTTTAATTCTATAATTCTATTTAATTCTATAATTCTACATTCTATATATATATATATATAGTCATCCTGGTATGTTTATAATGTTTTCACTGGTTAGAAAGACAATAGTCTAAGAAGTAATCCAAAACCTGGTCTGTAAGGTTACTGTTCTGGCGTTCTCTGATTACTTTCCTTACCAGGCTGTAACTTCAGTCTCTTCAGTCTGTATTCTCAACCATTATTTTCAAACTGATGAAATCTGATCCAAAATGTGCCTTGAGGCTTGCAGGCTAGGTCTATGATGTACTTAAGACTTGCTCAACCAGTCTATGAATAAATTTTTTATTTTTGTATTTATTCCTTTATGCCAGTATTTTTTAAAGTTTTTTAATGATGGCTGTTGGTTATAAAGCGAAAAATCACTAGGAGAATTCTCTATGTGAGGTGGTGATGAAAATATCATGAATTACGACATATCTGAGGCCAACATTAAATATATGACACCCTCTTTGGCATCAGATTTCATGCTGAGTGTAATTCCCATGCAAATGTCACCTGATCTTTAGCTGTTTGTTTTATGATGTGTGCTTACCATATGAAGTTTATCCTTATAACATGCTGTCTTTGAGACTGAATCACACAGCGATCATAAGTGTTCTTTTATTTAAATGCTGTTGTAGAATTTAGTCAGATTTTATCTTATTCTTTTTTATTTTTCTATTTTTATTTTTTATTTTAACTTTAGTAGAAGTTTTAATACTTTTTTTCACGTTTTGGTCATTTCTCTTGGTCACACTTTAAACACTGAATTTCAAGAAGATTTTAACTCTGTAGACTACTAATTAGTAGGATTAGTGATGTAGAATAAAATTATACTTTATAAATACTAATAAATAGCCGATATCTTTATAATATGCAAATAATAAGCTAATTGTGGAATTGATAAAGTGTTACCATTTACTATTTAGCTGTAACCTATATCAATTTCTGTTTAACGTGAAAATTACATGTCAAAATATAAATTTATAACATTATGGCGTTCAGCAAATGTCAACCTTGCCATGAAAAAAATTAAGTTTTCGCCAAAATAGCAAAACCGTTTCTGCGTTTTTTGTGTAGACGTGCATTTTACAGTGCTTTAAAAATACTCAAAAATGTCTCTGTTAGTGTTTTCAAACAATTATATTTGATTTATCAAAGTCACACAAGTTGCAATTTCACATCTGTCACATCCATAACAGAGAGATCTTACCCATCCAAATGTAAAATCAAATAAAATCAATCATGTTTGTTCTATAGTGATCCAACTCTTATTCTTTTGATTAGCATCATTTCCTTTGAGTTGTGCAGTTTAATTCACAGAATTTCTACAGAAATTTTATACTGTATACTGTAACTGTAGTATACTGTATACTATCTATGTTGTATACTGTAAACTTGCAGACTATTTTGTCACATCGATATAACACATGTTTATTTTCCTCATTTAAAATATAAAAACTGTTTACAGATTGATATTTTTCTGCTTCCACAACTCTGTGGCTAGTTGTTTTGAAAAATGTAAAGAAATGTTTTAATATGATGTTAACATGTACTTCCTCTGTCAATTTATATTTTGAGATTTTACTGCAAATCACATCCATAATGGTGGAATTGCTCATCCATGCCGGCAGCTAGCTCTCTGCAACTCTCACTGTTGCCCACTGAAGTTAAGCAGTGCTGCGCCTGGCCAGTACCTGGATGGGAGACCACCTGGGAAAGCTAGGTTGCTGCCGGAAGTGGTGTTAGTGAGGCCAACAAGGAGCGCTCAACTCGCGGTCTATGTGGGTCCTAACACCCCAGTATAGAGAAGAGGACTCTATACTGCACAGTGAGCGCCGTCTTTCGGATGGGACGTTAAACCGAGGTCCTGACTCTCTGTTGTTGTTAAATCCCAGGATGTCCATCAAAAAAGAGTAGGGGTTTAACCCCGGCATTTTGGCCAAATTTGCCCACTAGCCTTTGTCCTTCATGCCCTTCTAACCTTCCCCGTATCATTAATGACTTCATCACTCTCCATCAGCTGATGTGTGGTGTGCGGTCTGGCGTAATATGGCTGCCTTCGTGTCATCCAGGTGGATGCTACACACTGGTGGTGGATGAGGAGATCCCACCCACCCCCTTCCCCCATTGTGTTAAGTGCTTTGATTGATTGTCTAGAAAAGTGCTATATAAATGTAAGGAATTATTATTATTAAAAACAGGCATGACCTTTACCTATTTAAAATGTAAAATAATATATAATTGATTATTTTACATTTATATCTAAAATTTTCTAAAAAATATTGTTACACCGAATGACATTTTAGTGGGCGCCTTTTTGGGTTAAAACATTCTAAACTAATCAAGAGTGTTTTGATGTTTGCATTTTTTGACATTCATATTTTATTTCAGCAAGTTAAACTGTTTTTAGCAGTTAAAATCTTTAGTCCATAATAACAGATTATAAGCAAAATTCTCATTCTTTTTTGTTTTAGTAACTGGTATATTTTACCATAGGATTAAGTTAGCAACTTTAAAGTCTGTTCTGTGACCTAAATCCTGTCTCCAATGCAGCTTTGAAGATTTACAGACCACCAGCTACATTTATAAAGTTAATATTTAATCATTTTATGACGATTCCAGCTCAGTCAAGGCAGTCATTCCTTGTTTCCTCATACATGTATGGGAAAAAACTGAAAACATGATGAAAAGTCCCCAGAGTGAAGAATACTTGTTGCACTTTGCTTTGACACTGTGGCACATTTTAATAAGCAAGTTTAACCTTAGTCTTTACCTAATATTATGCACAAGGATCATGTGCTAAAACAGGATCTCTCTCTTTGACTCATCAGGATGCCGTCACGTTTGTTTGTTTTCTGTGTAACCGTTACAGTCAGAATAACTGTTGTTAATAAAGGATGTGTGAGTCTAACAAACAGAGGAAGTGCGTGTCTAGCACCTTCATTAAACATGTTGCTTTTAATCTCAAGAGTGGTCTTGTTAGCGTTGGTCTTTTTGCTCTAGACCACATCACGTGTTTTGAACTAAAGTAACTGTTTTACTGGTTGTTATTTTACTGAAAGGTTAGATTTACAGGCAATTTGCTTACAATTTGGTCTGTCCTCTGAATTTGCATGACTGGAAATAGCTGCCCGAAGCATTGCTATGTTTGGCAAGAGGACTTAGCTGTTACTTTAAAAATAACATTGCACCGAATGCTAGAGCCTTTTGCCCTCTTACTACTGCTTTTGTATTATTCATCTATGAAAGTAAAGTCAATAAGCTCACATCTTTGGCAATCAAGACCTTTTTAAGAGGGTAAAAACACACCTAGATACAGTATATGTGTAGTGTTTTCTTCCATCTTGGGTTTTGTTCCAGTTTGGTTTAGTCTGAGTTTAGCTAATTTAGTAGATAGTTTTGAAATGTTTGTTTAGCTCAGTTTCAGGTGATGTGCTTCCTCTGATCCTGGTCTTGTGTGATAAATGCGGAGAGCAGTCCTCACCTCTAGGCTATACTTAATTGTATTCATTTTGTAGATGCTTTTATCCTCTATGACAATGCTTTGTGTAACATTTCAATTCACAATGAAAGGCTTTTTCTTTGAGCGTCATGGTGGCGATCGCCTCACAGCAAGAAGCTCACTGGTTCGAACCTTGGCTGGGTCAGTTGGCATTTCTGTGTGGACTTTGCATGTTCTCCCAGTGTTTGCGTGGGTTTCCTCCAGGTGCTCCGGTTTCCCCCACAGTCCAAAGACATGTGGTATAGTTGAATAGGGTAAGCTAAATTGTCCGTAGTGTATGTGTGTGAATGAGTGTGTATGGGTGTTTCCCAGTGATGGGTTGCAGCTGGAAGTGCATCCGCTGCCTAAAACATATGCTGGATAAGTTGGCGGTTCATTCTGCTGTGGCCACCCCAGATTAATAAAAGGACTAAGCCAAAAAGAAAATGAATGAATGAATAAATAAAGGACACTTTGTTTTGTTTCCCCCCCCCCCCCTTTTTATACATATTTTGAGTACAAACCATTTCATATCAATATGTGGCTATTTTCGGATTCTCAGAAGCTATAGAAATAAAAAATGTAAAACGGGAAGTACGTTGGGACCATTGTTTTTGTTTACATCCCTCTAAATGGTCTATAAAGACAATTTTGTCAAACTGATCCATATTCTAACAAATTCACAAGATATGTGTGCATTTCAGGCCAATAGTTGAAATGAAAAAGAAGCTGTGTTTTATTTCATTGTATTCTGGAGCCTGGTGATTGAACCCATAAGTGTATTGTTGTCATTCTCATGCTAAGTTCATAAAGACTCATCCTATGTTTTAGCACATTAAGATGTAATGCATACCGCAGTTCAAAGCTTGGAGTCAGAACGATTTGTTAAAGGTGCCAGAGAATTGATATGTTTTGTTTAAATTGTTCTCTAATATCTGCATAAAATGTATGTGGCTTGGTTAAGTGGAAAAAATCTCCAGAAATGGTTTTACAAGCCCGTTTAGAAAATGGGCGTATAATGAAAAGCTCTCTGTTTAGTTTATTTGGAAGGGTCGTGAATATTAATGAACACTGCTCTCACATTTTACGTTTTGATGTAATGAAAAATATTTTTTTATAAGTAGTAGATATCTTGTCAAATGCCAATGATTTCAACTGAAGTGGAGAAGAGGTTCATGTTAGCAGTAAGCGAGCCATCTGTGGGCAACTAATTCTGCTCTTCTATTACTGATCCTGAGTTATGTAATGGGAATAACATATAGGCTAAATTATAATTATACCCAACAAAAGGGATCAACAGAGTTGTATTTTGTGGGTTTCATTTATCTGAGGCATGAATTATTATCAACTTTTACATAAACCAATGTGTTTTATCAAGTTTATTGTTATTCTTTTGCTCCATTAGAACAGATTAAGAGCTGATTGATATAACACGATGCATAAGTGCTTTAAACATTAATATTCAGCAGTGTTGAACTAAATTGGCCTTGTGAATGCGAGAGTGTATGAGTGTTTCCCAGTACTGGGTTGCGGCTGGAAGGGCAATCCGCTGTGTAAAACGCATGCCGGAATAGTTGGCGGTTCATTCCGCTGTGGGGAACCCTGATAAATGAGGGACAAAGCCGAAGGAAAATTTATATTCAGCAGTGCTCATGTGTTTGTTGCCTCATTACAAGCATATAGTTGTCTCATTATAAAAATACACTGCAAATTTCACAATATACACGTTAAAAGGACCATATGCCTCATCAGGGTGGAGCTGAATAAACATAGAATCTGTTTCCTGATTTTTGTATTCTGATAAGATGTAAACAGCTGAAATACTCTGGCCACGCATGTCTGCTGGCTTCCTACACTTCCCTAAAGTGGAATGTCACAGTCTGTGGTTTGTTCAAATTGGCCTGTTTTTCATTGGAATTGTTGTTTCAGGATCTACAGGAGATTGAGGAAAAAATAGTGTTTGAAGCTCTCAGTATATGATTTCCACCTACTGAACTCTTATCATTTAGCTATATCCAGATTTTTCTTTAAAGGAAATTGATTGACCTAATTAGTTAAATGTTTTTTTTTTCCTCCACTAAATCAAGAATATATTTCTAAATTATGTGATTGCTAAAGACGTTTACAATGTAAGGTCAGTAAGTGTTTTATGAGTTTCAGCAAAGATGGGTTTGGCATTATAGTTAGCCATGATCGATGTTTGTAGTCTAACCCATATCTGTCAGCTCTTTGTACTCTGAAATCCATCTTAAAATGGATTAAAGTTATTTTTGAAAGGATCCAAAAGTAGGTGACCTTACATGGACTAACAACCCCCCGTATTTATTATGTGGACCTAACATAAGCAAATGGTCAATCATTCTTGAAGTCACTCCTTTTGAAAACGTCTTTGTATTTAGATGTTCTTTGTGTTTGCAGACGCTTAAAGTTTAAGCCGTGACAACCCCACTATGTCAATTCATCCCATGCCTTTGGTACACAGTTTGTCCTTACTTTCCATACAGGGGGTATGCAGGATTTCAATTACCTGAAGGGGAACTGTTTGGAAATCACCATGGAGCTCAGCTGCTGCAAATACCCACCCTCATCCCAACTCAAGACCGAATGGGAAAACAATCGCGAAGCCTTACTGGCCTACATGGAGCAGGTACAAGAACTTAATATGCAAGCGATGACATGCATGGCGAGTTTTTAATGAAGCCTACAGGAATGTCAGTTCTGTTTAGTTTTCAGTTTTTGTTGTGTATTTGTTTAGATTCATATTGGAGTGCGTGGCTTTGTAAGGTCCGCCAGGAATGAAGCTCCTATCGCTGATGCTGTGATTATGGTTGCGGACATTAAACACAATGTGAGCACTTCACGCTTCGGAGACTACTATCGTCTGCTGCTGCCTGGCACCTACAGCATCACCGTGGTAGCACCAGGGTATGTAGGAAATATGATTGTGTGAACATTTACGATGAAAACTGTATATGCTTATTCACTGTCCTCAAAGTGAGCAATAATGAAGTGTGACCCTATTGACAGACAAATGTGAAAACTTTTTTTTGTCACTCAAAACTTAAAGTATGACAAGCGTAACAACACTTAGGTTCGGTACAAGGTTATTTTTCTAAGGTTATTGTTTCCGGATGACTTTTGTAGTCTGACTCACAAATGAGAGTGATGAGTTGAATATTTGAATCCTTTTTGTTTTTTAACTAACAAAAACATACAAGTGGGACCACACTGCCAAACAAATGACTCTTAAGCTAAACCATTCGGCTTAAAGTAAAAATAACTAATAAATGAGTCTTATAAACTCCTTTATTTTATTTGAAAAAAGAAACAATATAAAATTAGTGCTAGGCGAAGAATAATCGCATCCAAAATAAAAGTTTGTTTTGACATAACAACTCACCGGCCACTTTATTAGGTACACCTGTCCAACTGCTTGTTAGTACAATTTTCTAATCAGCCAATCACATGGCAGCAACTCAATGCATTTAGGCATGTAGACATGATCAAGACCATCTGCTGCAGTTCAAACCGAGCATCAGAATGGGAAAGAAAGGAGATTTAAGTGACTTTGAACAGGCATGGTTGTTGGTGCCAGACTGGCTGGTATGAGTATTTCAGAAACTGCTAAACTACTTGGATTTTCATGCCCAACCATCTCTAGGGTTTACAGAAAATGGTCTGAAAAAGAGAAAATATTTAGTGAGCGGCAGTTCTGTGGGCGCAAATGCCTTGCTGATGTCAGAGGTCAGAGAAGAATGGCAAGACGGATTCAAGCTGATAGAAAGGCAGCAGTAACTCAAATAACCACTCAGTACAACCGAGGTATGCAGAAGAGCACTTCTCTGAGATTCAAGAGATCTCTGAATGCACAGCACGTCGAACCTTGAGGTGGATGAGCTACAGCAGCGAAAGATCACACCAGGTGCAACTCCGGTCAGCTAAGAACAGGAAACTGAGGCTCACACAGGCTCTCCAAAATTGGACAATAGAAGATTGGAAAAACATTACCTGGTCTGATAAGTCTCGATTTCTGCTGCAACATTTGGATGGTAGGGTCAGAATTTGGAGTCAACAACATGAAAGCCTTGTATCAATGGTTCTGTCTGGTGGTGGTGGTGTAATGGTGTGGGTGATATTTTCTAGGCACACTTTGGGTCCATTAGTACCAATTCAGCTTTGTGTCAACATCACAGCCTACCTGAGTATTGTTGCTGACCATGTCACTCCATTTATGACCACTGTTGCTATTTCCAGCAAGACAACGCGCCATGTCATGAAGCGTAAATCATCTCAGACTGGTTTCTTGAACATGACAATGAGTTCACTGTACTCAAATGGCCTCCACAGTCACCAGAACACAATCCAATAGAGCACCTTTGGGATGTGGTGGTACAGGAGATTTGCATCATGGATGTGCAGCCGACAAATCTGCAGCAACTGCGTGATGCTATATTGTCAATATGGACCAAAATCTCTGAGGAATATTTCCAGTAACTTGTAGAATCTATTTCACGAAGGACTAAGGCAGTTTTGAAG
This sequence comes from Danio tinwini, assembly GCA_903798205.1. NCBI lineage: Eukaryota > Metazoa > Chordata > Actinopteri > Cypriniformes > Danionidae > Danio > Danio tinwini. The sequence goes on from CAIGQZ010000379.1 coordinate 8,890,490, forward strand.
GCAAAAGGGGGTCCAACCCGGTACTAGTAAGGTAAACCTAATAAAATGGCTGGAGAGTGTATGTGTGTATTATATATATTTGTTATGTATATGTGATACACACATACATAGAAACAAAAATACATAGAAAAAAAAGTAGCATATAAATTTTAATGTGTACTTATTGTATCATAAAACACATTAAATAAACATTTTCTCAAATATATGCATGCCTGTGTGTATTTATAGATACATAATAAAAATATGCAGTACACCCACTTAAATTATGTCAAAACATTTTGGATGCGATACGTTTTTGCAGAGCACTAATAGTATAAGGCAACCTTTTAATGAATAGTTCAAAAAGCAACTTGTCTAAGACATGTACTTATCTGCCCTGTGCAATATCTGTATTAGCATAGATAATTTCTTTCTTTCATCCATTTATTCATTTTCTATCTGCTTAGTTCTTTTATTCATCAGGGGTCGCCACAGTGGAATGAATCGCCAACTTTTCCAGCAAATGTTTTACGCAGCAGATGCCCTTCCAGTCACAACCCAGTACTGGGAAACATTCATACACATTTATTCACACACATACACTACGGCCAATTTAGTTTATTTAATTCATCTATACTGCATGTCTTTGGACTGTGGGGGGAACCAGAGCATGACAAGGAAACCCACGCAAATACAGGGAGAACATGCAAACTCCACACAGAAATGCCAACTGACCCAGCCGGGACTCGAACCAGCGACCTTCTTGCTGTGAGGCAACAGTGCTAACCACTGAGCTACTGTGTTGCCCTAAATTTCTTTCATGTGAGAACAAAAAGGGCATTTTAAGTTACTGTAATATACCTAAATTAACTGGAATAGAACTGAATGAAGAGCTTGTGAATCTGAATCGGTGCTAAGCCCTACTGATGCCTATTATTGTAACAAAACATATCTTCTGAGACGCTTTCACAGTAAGGTTTACCTTGCTTAAATTCATTTGTTTGTATTTATCTAGCTATATCCCCATGACTGTATCTGGGGTGAAGGTAAAAGAGGGAAAAGCAACTGTGCTGAACATCACCCTTGTGTCTGAGAATGAGGAGAGTTCAACCATCGCCCCAAACCCAGAGTCCTCCACTGACACCTCTGCCAGCAGCGCCAACAGTGGCAGCACAGACAACAACAGCAACTCCGTTGCCAGTGACAAAGCAGCAGATCTCACAGTTCAACCTCAGGACTTCCGGCATCACCTCTACAGTGACATGGAGCTGTTCCTGAAGAAATTCAGCTCTGAGTACAGCTCCATCACACGCCTCTACACCATTGGAAAATCTGTGCAGGGACGTCTCCTGTGGGTCATGGAGATCTCTGACAATCCTGGTGTCCATGAGTTAGGTACTTCCTTTTCATTTAATGTCAAGTCAAGGTTTTAAAACCGCTAATTAAAAAAATAAAATAAAATAATGTCTTGTAAATAAATCTGTGTTTTTGAAACTAATGAAGAGATCAATGATTTATTTAAGTTATTTAGCCTCAGATGTTTACTGTTCCAAAATATTATATTATAAATATTTCCTAAAATATAAAATATTGTGTTCAATTGTCTTTTTACCCAGACATTTTTAAAAGAACTTATTTTAGAGCAGTAAACACAATAGCGGGATACCAAGAAACCATATTTTTAATCAAGGTTATCATATGGTTATATGTCTATTATGCTTAATATATTTGTGTTAAGGTTATGTTTTAGATTGTGTGCTGCAAAACAGTGACAAAATTAGCATTTAAAGTATTTAACAATTCAAAACTTATCGTTTTTTACTTCCACCAATAAGGATGCATGATTTTTATGACATCATGTCATGCTTGCTGACCAAATACTCTTTACTGTTGGATGTGTTCTGCTCTCTTTAAGTTGTTTCTGAAATCTCTCTCTTTTTCTTCTCCAGGTGAACCAGAGTTTAAGTATATTGGTAACATGCATGGCAATGAAGTGGTTGGTCGTGAATTGCTTCTCAACCTTATTGAGTACCTGTGCCGCAACTACCACACTGACCCTGAGGTCACCCAGCTCGTCAATACCACACGGATCCACATCATGCCTTCAATGAACCCTGATGGCTATGAAGTGTCCAAAGAAGGTAAGAACTTGCCAACCTATTACTCATCACCTATTACTTTTTTTTTCTTTTTTTTGACCAATATTGGCTCGTTTCCACTAACTGGTACAGTACGGTACGGTTCGGTACGGGTCACCTTTATCAGGCTTGCGTTTCCACTGCTAAAAGGGTAACAATGGTACTCTTTTGGTGGGCGTGTTGTACGACAGAAAGTTGCAGTCAACGTCATTTTCACTCAAGAAAATGTCTAAAGTAAAGCTGTACGGGTCGCTCACAAATCATATGAGAAGCACTTCTCACAAAACAGATGCTTTACACACATAAATACTTCTGTATAAATGTTTATTACTAACTTTTCTATGAACATGAGTTGATTATAACTGCAGATCAATGACAGTGTGAAATAGCCTACTGTAACTTCTGCAATTATATAAAATAAATAAATAAATGCAACATATATATATATATATATATATATATATATATATATATATACATACATACATACATACATACATACATACATACATACACACATACACACATACATACATACACACATACACACA
>CAIGQZ010000379.1:8908604-8921472 GCA_903798205.1 Danio tinwini
TGTCTGTCTGTCTGTCTGTCTGTCTGTCTGTCTATCTATCTATCTATCTATGTCTGTCTGTCTCTATCTATCTATCATCTATCTATGTCTGTCTGTCTCTATCTGTCTATATATATATCATCTATCTATGTCTATCTATCTATCTATCTATCATCTATCTATCATGTTTAGTTATAGTTATTCATTTACAATTATAAAAACCCCAAAAAATGTTTGGATTATATTACATACAATATCATAAGAATAAGTAAGCAGAATATCATATAAATTATATATATTATAATTTAAATGAGTAGGAAAAGATATTTAAACAAATTTTTTACATCTTATAAAGTCAGAATCAGAGATTGAAATGAGTTTTATTTGGGAAGCATGCACAATTAAACAGTTCAATCAAACATTAAGACGATAATATAGCCAAAATCTATAGTTATGACATTATAATAATGCTTTTTTAATGATATACTGCTATTCCATTTACAGTTTTTCTCAGTGGCTTTGGTGCATTTCTCACAACACTATTTACATTTGCACAACAGTTAATGCATTTCTCAAAACAATTATTACAAACTGCAAAACCTAGTGGATAACCTGCAAAAGTGTGTCTTGCTCAAAATGGAGAGCTCATTCCTCAAAAGCAACTATTGATGTCAATGAAAGTGTCAGTGTCATCAAGATATTATGACTTTACTCTGTACATTTTCTCCAATGCAAAAAAGTCAGATTTTGGTGACACTTCCTGAAAATACTCAACACAGCACTATATATGATTTGCACAGCCATTTGAAAACTACAGTAAAGTTAGACATCACTGCATTTAGTGAGGTATCTGAGTACAAGACACTGAATATATGTTTCACATTTTTAATGCATTTGCTCTTTGCTATTCTAATTTATTCACAGAATTGTGCAAAAGCATAAATATATCCTTATTTACAACAAACAAACTCTCTTTGGGTCTTGGCTGTGCACAACTGTAAACAATATTGCAGCACATATTGGAACTGAATCTACAACATACACAGGTCTGTAAATCATTCATCAAATTGTTCAATTTAGAAGACATTTTCAGAATTTTTTTTTTTTTTTATAAAATTTGCTTGACAGATTTCGACAACTAGTTTGTGTATGTAATGACTCAAGTAATGAAATGAGGACTATGAGTTTTATATAAAATAACTATTCAGCATTCACGAGTTTAGATAATTTTGACTGACATGACAAAAGCAAATGATAATGTTACAAACAGCAGAGAGTTGTATGAAAGCAATTGATGCATGTCCAAAAGCATTTGCAATTTGTTGGAAGGAATGAGAAACTGCTACTATGATGTGCACAAATTACTAATTGTTTTGAGAAATGCATGAACTGTTGTGCAAATGTAAAGTGTTGTGAGAAATGCACCTAATGGCTCGTTTCCACTGAGTGGTACAGTACGGTACGATTCGGGTCGGTACGGGTCACCTTTATCAAGCTTGCGTTTCCATTACAAAGGGTACCCTTTTGGTGGGCGTGGTGTACTACAGAAAGTTTCAGTCGACGTCATTCTCGCTCGAATAAATGTCTACAGTAAAGCTGTACAGTTTGTTCACATTATATGAGAAGCTCTTCTAACAAAACAGATGCTTTAAACATATTATTACTTGTTTATAAATGTTTATTACTAACATTTCTATGAACATGATTTGATTATAACTGCAGATCAATGACAGTGTGACAGCCTACTGTAACGTCTGCAATTATATAAAATAAATAAATAAATGCAACATATATGAACACATACAGACCCTTACAGTCTCCGATATGTTACCAATTACAGATAAACGACACACAGCATACATTAAGTCCTTATTTGAGTTCGGGAATCCTTGTAATCCTGTCGGGCTTCTCCTTTTTTTCTGCGCTTCACTCTCGCGTTTGTCTTTTTCTTTCTGAATGGATCAGATGTCGAAGACGCTTCATTAATCACACACGCACGTTATTATCAGCTCAAGAAGTTTGTTATATCAAATCTAGACGCGAACGCGAGCTCCCTGGAGAAAGCGAAAAACCGCTCGCACTTTTAGACCGCCTCATAAAACAACAACAGGACACGGCAGATTCTTGGCTTTGTGGCTGTTCATCAAGACAACGACAAGGTTTGTTTTGAGCCCGGGTCATCCATGTATCGTTATTATATGCATATAGTTGTCTTGGCTGTGCATTTAAAAACATGGCGGCTCCATTGTTTTGATTCTGGCTAGCTCCACGAGATCGTGACGTATCTCTGTAAACCAATCAGCGTTCAGCTGCGCGTGTAGCTCCACCTTTGGGTACCCTTTCTCGTCTTTGGTACCCTTTCGAAAGGGTGCCGAAAAAGTGGTACGGTACGGATCGGTTCGGTACGCTTTTGACAGTGGAAACGGCCATAAAAGCGTACCGAAACGTACCGTACCACTCAGTGACTGAGAAAAATATTAAACAGTGGTTTCTATAGGAATAAACTGAAGAAAAAAAATTATAATTGTATATTATTAGGCGACGCAGTGGCGCAGTAGGAAGCGCTCTGGCCTCACAGCAAGAATGTTGCTAGTTAGAGCCTGGCTGGGTCAGTTGCCAGTTCTGTGTGGAGTTTGCATGTTCTAACCGCGTTCGTTTTCTCCGGTTTTCCCCACAAGTTCAAAGACGTGCGGTATAGGTGAATTGGGTAAGCAAAATTGTCTGTAGTAAATGAGTGTGTATGGATGTTTCCCAGTAATGGAAGGGCATCCGCTGCGTAAAACATATGCTGGATAAGTTGGTGGTTCATTCCGCTGTGGCGACTCCAGATTAATAAAGGGACTAAGGCGAATATTATTCTATTATTATAATGTATATTTTTAAAGTCTATCCCAACCCTAACCATCACATGAATGTAAAAACAGTAATTATACCGAGTATTATTCATAATATTTATTAAATTGTATTTCATTAACGCCTACCCCACCCCAATCCTACTCTTCACAGTAATGTAAATAATTAATCCGCAGCTGTATCCAATCTAGACTTTACCAGGAAAATGGCCGCGCGAGGGCGCTGTGATGTCGGAGCGCAGCGCTGAGTGTCGTAAAGCGCTCTTGCTCGAGAGTCTCCGCCTCTGCCAGCGCCACCGCGGATGACGTGCAACAACAAAGATGGCAGGAGGAAACAGCAACTATTGGGAAGGTGAGGTGGCAAAGCGTTACAAATTCCACTCGACCAAAAGCTTTATTGTGCTTTGTGACAGCTCACGCCAATGCCTTCTTCTGAATAATCTTTGGTGACGATTCAATGGAAACTCAAACAGGTTACCCTATTAACTAGCGCTGTTAGCATTAGCTCGCTAAGCCCGGAGAAACGTCAGTGCTTTCGATTAGCCCGAAAACCTGAGGAATACTGCGAGATATCTTACTTCTCTATATTTGACAATTTGTTTGATATCATTTATGTTCTACATACTTTCTTTGTTTAATAAGACAAGAAACGTGGTAGGCGTTACGTAGCTGTTTGTATGTGATGATGAAACTACTTTGTACACCAAAATCAAATAAACTTATGGCTTATGTTCCAAATCTAATAAGCTGCCTTCCTATACAGGCTTCAACGTACGTTTAAAGTATTTACACGTGTATATGATGTCTAAAACACATGTTACACTAACATTGGTTATCATAGTAGTAATAAATCTGCGTTCAAACATACAATGTTTGAGAAGTATAGCTAACTAACATTACCTACTGAAGTTATTGGGGTAAAGTTGCATTTATGTTTGCACATTAGTTCATTTTTGAACAGGGACAATTTCTGGACGCGCTACTTTAAATAGTTGCCTGAAATCGCATGTAATTAAGACTTTTAAAACAACATTAGCATTGTTTAACTGACAGCAAACTGTGTTGTGCTTTGATAGTCATCGGCTGCTAATATTATTTCTCTTTTTAGAATTTGCCAATTAGACTTTTCTGAAATTATATTAAGGTCATAGTCCGAATGATTGAGGTAAAGTTAGTTTATATTTGCACATTCTTACTTTTACCTTTTCTTAATATAATTTCAGAAGCATATTATTAACGAGTTCTAAATAGGTAAAGCATGTTAGCAGCCAATGACTATCAAAGTACAGCATTGTTAAGTGGTAGTATTGTTTTGAAGTCATACTAACATGGGATTTAGAACTGAATATTCAGAGTAGTTGGTAAGCAATATAGGAACTGTGTGACTGTTCAAAAATGAACGAAAATGATGAACATAAAACCAACTTTACCTCTATGTCCAAGTCTGCGTATATAAAACCAAATTTACCTCACTACTGAAGTTGTCAGTTTGTTTTATTGTTCCTGTTTTGTCTTCAAATTATAATGCAAATGTAAATATAATAAACAAAAATGTTCTGACCCTTGAACACTGACACTCTACTTTTTCTATTCTGTTTTTATTTAGAAACATATTTTGGACTTTCTAATACTATCCTCACATTCTCTATTCGGTCTAATTTATATATACGTTTTAATACAAATGATTACTTTGATCTAACGCTATATATTCTTAATGTAACTCCAACACTGACAATTCATTCATTCATTCATTCATTCATTTTCTTTTTGGCTTAGTCCTTAAATTAAGCAGGGGTCGCCACAGTGGAATGAACCACAAACATATCCAGTATATGTTTTACGCAGCAAATGGCCTTCGAGCTGCAACCCATCACTGGGAAACATCCATACACTGTGATTCACACATACACTATGGCTAATTTAGCTTATTCAATTCACCTATACCGCATGTCTTTGGACTTTGGGGGAAACCGGAGCACCCGGAGGAAACCTACGCCAACACGGGAAGAACATGTAAACTCCACACAGAAATGCCAACTGACCCAGTCAAGGCTCGAACCAGCGACCTTTTTGCAGTGAGATGACATCACATCCCACCGCGCCGCCCACTGACAATTCATTTTATATATATATATTTTTTGTTTTGTTCTATATTCAGATTTTTTTATACTTAAACTTGTTCTGGGAGTTGCCATATCATTTACATGTATTTTTGTTGTTGCTTTAAAGGTGCAGTAGGTGATCTGCCAAAACCGGTTAGCATAATATCTTTGAAACAAAGTCCCTCCCCTGCTGTCCGAAGCCACGCCTCCTGAAACACAAACGTGCGCAACTTAAAGATGACAGTAGACAACCCACTAGTTCATGTCATTCGCCAGTTAGAAATGTAGTTAGTGGTTGGCTGGTGGGCTGCAGGAGTTACACTTATTACTAAGCCATGCTTGCATGCTATTTCAGAGCAAATATTCAGAGTAGCATGGTAAACACTATAGGGAGGTTGTCGTTGTTCAGAAATGAACCAATGTGAATATAAAACCAACTTCACCCCAGTAAAGCAGGTTAGGCAGAATAGCGCTAATTACTTATGTTTTGTTGTTAAACTAAATAAAAATCTATATTATCGATGCTGTAAAAGGTCCCTTATGAAATTGACAATAGTCACATAAATCTTTTGCTGAAAAAAAAATATATATATATAACCAATTCGTAAAACAACACAATCTACATAAGCTTTGCTTAAAATACTTTTAAAACATAACATTACCTGTCTAAAAAAAATACTTTAGCCATGGTGTCGCCTCCAGCTTGCAAAAGTAACTCCAATACTGATTCAGGATTTTAAAAGGTTTTGATTCAGCATTTGATTTTACTGCTGTGATCTCATGTGTCTTGTGTGCACATGAAAGCACGACTAATGGCGGATGTGCGTGAAGAGATGTGCAGATGTACAAATCTACATTTGTTGACAGGCAGTTTGGGCTCCTTATCAGAATTATGGGAAATGTCAGCCTGACAATATTTAATTGGATGAATTTTTTTTAGTTTTATGCCTTACCCAGAATATAAAAATGCATATAAATACATTTAGTTTATTTACTTTAATCTGTACTATTGGAGTGTGAAGAGACTTTCAACCAGCACAACAAAAAATGTTTCTGAAGACAATCACCTACTGCACCTTTAAATCCTTCTGTTGTGTTTATTTGTAAGTACTTTAGATAAAAGCATCTACTAAATGATTAAATGAAAATAATGGTATGTAAAACTCCACTATCTCTGATGGTTGTTATGCTTATTGGTTGATTTGTCATGTCATTATGTCATTTATAGTCTTTAAATTTATAGATTTGTATAACCCATGACATAATTTTGTGAGTGCTGAATGTTATCTCGTTTTATTGTGTGTTGACAGACCTGCGGAAGCAGGCGAGGCAGCTGGAGAATGAGCTGGACCTCAAGCTGGTGTCCTTCAGTAAGCTCTGCACCAGTTACAGCAGCTCTCGGGATGGCCGCAGAGGAGACAGGTGTGACTCACTATTGTAACTCATACAGGAAATTTTGATGTTTAATAAATAGTAAAAAGATGGTGGAGGTAATAACACAACTCTTTTCCCTCTGTTTTTCAGTAGCTCGGATACAACACCTCTGCTCTGCAACTCCACTCAGGACAGAATGTTTGAGACCATGTCTGTGGAGATTGAACAGTTACTTGCAAAAGTAAGACCTTCAGTATGCCAGTTTTTGGTGCAGTATATAGGACCTGTATACACACTGCACCTAAATTGTGTTGTCAGTCTATCTTTTAGGTTTTTCCGTTGTGTGCTTGTTTTACAAAGCAAAAAGAGAGTCATAAGGACATGGCATATGAAATTTTATTCTATTTACACAAACTGGTTTTCTTATTAACTTCATAACTAGCAAACATTTATTTATTTTGAGAATTTTAACTCCCTAAACTCCAATTTGGAAAAAAATCTATTATTTTCTATATAATAAATACAAAGCAAATGCTTTTAATGATTAGAAAAATATTTATTTTGTTTCATTATAATTTGTGCAGTGTCAGATTAGAAATAATATCATATATTACATGAAATTACTTACAAACCACATTGATATCTGTATAGTACACCCACATCATAATAAATTTGATCATCCGCAGTGTTTATTATAAAAGATATTTCATCATGCTGTGACAGAAAACTTGTCAGTTGGATATACATTTGAGTTAGAAAGAAAATACTAATACAACAAATCTGTTTAATACTGAATGCTATTTTTTAGTGATCAATAGCAATATCTGTACAGCAGATGTCAGTAATATTTTTTTAATAATAACAAATTGTTGAATTGCAATTAATTGTAATTTGTTTAACATTATTAATTTGGTCAGTGTCTTATTTTGTCTCACATTGTATTACTTTTTAAAGCTGACAGGGGTGAATGACAAAATGGCTGAATATACAAGCACACCGGGAGTAACGTCTCTGAACGCTGCTCTGATGCACACTCTCCAGAGACACAGAGACATCCTACAGGTGATTTTCCTACAATCTCAATTCTTTAAAAAAAAAAAAAAAACAAGGATTGTTCAATACCGTTCAAAAGCCTGGGTGTCGGATTAAAAATAAATGAATAAATAAAAGTACACTTTTATTTACAAAGGGTGCCCTAAATTTATCAAAACTAATTCAATATAAAATGTAACAAAATGTTTAATTTTTTTAATGCAGCAATGTTTTTTAATTTTTGTTCATAAAATAAATACTGAAAAATGTATCTCTAAAATATGACATGCCACATGTATTCAGTGTTGATAATAGTAAATATAATTATATGTTTCCTGAGCAAAGTGTCATATCATATTAATGATTTTTGATGTTAAAAATGCAGCTGTGTCATCACAGACATAAATTACGTTTTTTAATGTATTGCAAAAAAAATTTTTTTTATTGAATAAATGCAGCCTTGGTGAGCAAAAGCACCACCCCCACCTTCTGCGCAGTAGTGTTCATATTTATGAAATATTTATGAAAACCTTATCTTTAAGATAAAAAGACACTTCCTCTATTTGACAACGCCTGGCTTCTAAATGTACAATCTTTTCCACTGTTTTCCTTTTGTAGGACTACACACATGAATTTCATAAAACCAAATCAAACTTCATGGCAATCAGGGAGAGAGAGGACCTTTTGGGATCTGTGAGAAAAGACATTGAGTGAGTGTTTTTTTTTTTTCATAAATTGCCTGAAAAGTGAAAATTATACATCTAATGTGTAGTTAATCATATTTAAAAATGCAGAATAATAGTATATTACAGTGTTATTGTGGTCTATCTGATAAAGCACTGCACAAAGGCCATGCAAGTTTTCTTTGGAGATCTACAGGCACAGATGTGATGTAGTTCTGGTTGTAACCCTGAGATCTTGACTGCAGGGCTGGATAATGACTTATTGATCTGAGCTGCAATGCTCTGGCACCTCTGCGAGCCGCTTTCTTCATTTGTGCACCTTGATATAGTTGTTGTGGTACCATATATGATGAGAAAAACTCCATTTTGCTACTTTCAATTGCCACTGAACCCATTTTTTTTCAGCCAAAATAAACTGGCCGTCAAACTGGATTTGACCTCAATCCATCTCTCGCAACACCGTATTTACTCAAGTAAATACAGCCTCATGTTCACCCACCTCCTCCATTTCACTACACCAGCAGTTAACTCGTTTACCAAGTATTAGAAAGCAGCATATTAGCAGATTGTATCAGGTTGAACAGGTTTCACTTGTTTCACTTTGAGTCTCTGCTGGTTACTGTTAGAATGTGCAAATTCAGCCCAAATAATCTCTAATAAAATGATATATCACAGGCATAGAGCAAAGTAAACATCTTAGTCCTGTTTACATTGTACAATATAACTTAATTTATCTGCATGTAATTATTTCTATAATTATTACATTTATAATTACACTGTTGACCTATCATTTACAGCTTAACCCACGCTTAAACTAGGGGTGAAACGGATCACTGTTGATCCGTGATCTGTACGGATCACAACTCACGGTTCGGAACGCACGTGACCCGCGGATTAATAATTTATTTTGAACTTATATAACCATTGCAGAGAGATCTCCTCCCGCGTTTTGGCTTGCCTGTAAGATATAATGATGACAGGAAAAGTTGCGGTGGGACCTATTTAAATGCTTTCTTAGGCGATTAATTTAATGTGTTTTCTGTCACTGCTTGTTTAGCCTCCATTAATGCATTCACAGTAAAGCTGCACAATTAAACATGAAAAGATCGTGATCTCAGTTCAAACCCACGCAACATGAACGATAAATGATAATGATTTGCATTTGTTTATTAATCCTTCAAAGCGCTGCATTTAAATCTGCATCGAGAGAGATCCAGATTTTACACTTTTTCAGTGAGTTACAAACAATTAAATAACACAAGTGCTGGGAGAACAGTTTATAGTTCAGATATAAACACTGATGTTTAGGGTGGATTAAAATCACAGTTTAATGAAACATGAAGCTGGTGAATTTTTGACGCTGGTAAAAGCAATTACATTGTGTAATCAACAGATGACGACAAACAGCCATCAAAAATAGGTCACTGAATAGGTTTTCAAAAATAATACACCTACAGTATAATAAAACATGAAGTTTTATGTGTGAATTGTTGAACTATTAATTGAAGATAAATATGATCTGTTGTACAAGATGTTAGATTTTATATATTTAGCATTATCAGTAACAGAAGCAAAGATCATATTTCATATTGAATACTTTTCTTTTTTCAGCTGGTTCTTTCTTGCTTTTTATTTTTATTAACATTACAAGTTCTGTTTGTTAAAAGCAAAGTTTTTAGCAGTAATATTTTTAAATAAATGGAAAGCAAATGACATTTGTCTCCTCACTTTTTTGCTGATCAGAAAAATGGTCCGATCCGTGACAAAAAACCGTAGTGTGATTCGAACTGCAGATTTGTGATCCGTTACACCACTAGCTTAAACTTATCCATACCACCAAACCTGACCCTAACCCTACCTTCCCACCCTAGTAACATCATGAGTTGTGTAATACAAATATGATTGCACTTATGTTTTATCTAAGTATCTAGTAGTTAAATTATAGTGAATTAATATAAAGTGTGACCAAAATTTGGGTTTGCAAAGTTTGTGTTTTTAGTTGTATTTATAATATTAATTGTGTAGAATTACTTTACTAATATATTATAAAATGTTATTTACTTCTGAAAAAACTTAGTAATTATAGTAAATTACATTTTTAGCAGTAATTATTACAGACAGTGTCATATGAGCATTCATATGAGCCCGTGTGCCCTACTTTGGGCATCTCTGGTTTATGACTCAGTGTTGATAGTGACAAATCCAGATTGTTCAGTTTTCCTTGATATTCTTTTAGAAACAGCATTTTAATATAAAATAAAGTTCTGTATAACAATATTGATGTCTTTTAATTTAGAAATTCAGTGTACTCTTGCAATGCTGAATAAATTATTTCCTTTAAGCAATCCTCTTGAATCTAACATTTTGAACTGTTTCATCTACTATTTTTCAGAATGGTGTAGGGTAATTGGGAAATCATTCATGTGATAAATTGATGGATAATCATAAAATAAGATGCTAATCATTCATAAGGTGTAATTTTCATATTTACCCCCAGAGGGCGTCAATGCACTTTGTAACTGACTCTTTGACTTGTCAATGTCGGGTGTTGTTTGCACATTCAAATCCATTTACTTTCTGTCGTGCAGTCTGGGATGGTTCAGTCGGGCAACTGCTGAAGCCTCGCCTCACTCTTTGAGTTTGTGCGGTGCGTGCCGTGCTCCTCTGGTTACAGGACTCCCCATCGATCAGCAGCACACAGCTATAGAAATGTCAGCAGGCAGAAATGACAAAGCCCCCAGTGTGATTTAGTGCACTGCCCTTTAAAACCTTGTTGGAATGATTAAGTTGGCTGTCAGCACCCTGTCGCTTTGAATGGGGCGGACTGACAGTTGATTTGACCAGCGAGCAGGTGTAATCCCATAGAAACTGAATTAATATCCCTTCTACATCAGTCTGTTTACAATAGGTGCAGAGGAAAAACCCATCAGAAGGTGGAGTCTAGTTGGTCTGAGGTCGTCATTCAGCTTGACATTTCCATTCCAACAACCATCGTAAACTCTTCCATCTTAGATGAAGATTTGTTTTAATTTGCGCTGTCAGGCCAGCGGTTGTCTTCTTAAAAAAGCCAAGCAGGTGTTGCATAAGCCAAAGGGGTGTGTTTGTCTTTCATTTCTTTGATGAACTCTTAGGAAAGGGTTGCTCTTCCCAGCACTGTGTTCATGCATTATTAATGCTAAATGCTCTTTGTGTGAGAGAGAGCTTAAGCATGGCACAGGATGAAGAAAAAACCTCAATATTAAACCAACCCCCCACTTCATCTGAAGTGCCAGGGTTTCTGTAAGATGAAGTCCATGCACTGAGCATGTTTCTGTTTAATTGCTAATTAATGTTCTTTTCTCTTGTCAGGACGTATAAGAGTGGCTCAGGGGTGAATAACAGGCGGACAGAGCTCTTTCTGAAAGAACACGAACACCTGAGAAAGTAAGAGCCTCAATCATCTGCCTTGTTTGATGAAAAGCTATTTTTATGGCATTTAATTGGTTTATTATTGCAGTGTGGTCAGAAGACAAGAAAAGTGGGGAAAAATGGGAAAATGCGTTAATTATTACTTCTTTTTTTTAAAGCTTTGGTTTGGTGTGTTTCTTTGTAGGGCTGCAAACTTTGGCCACATTAAATCATCATAATAATGATAAGAAAATTATATTTAAAAATAAAAATATAAAAAAATTGCAAATCTAATAAGTATTTTGTAAATAGTTTTTAGTATTTAAAAACAAACTCGGATCCTTAAAAGTACTTGAATTAAATTTGAAAACAAACAAACAAAAGGCTTATGGTGTTATTTCAACGATTGTACTATGCTGCTGTCAAAAAACAGAACAAAAAAGCAGAGCAATTCTTAACTGAAAAATCTTACATTTAAAGAGCCCCTATTATACATTAAAAAGGGTCATATTTTGGTTTTAAGGGTCTCCAACAACAGGCTGATATGCATGCAAGGTCAAAAAACACTTTCATTGTCTTATAATATGCATTTATTTTTACCTAATTGTCCCAGTGACTCCCATATGAATCGTTCAGCGATTTATTTGTTCCCAAACCCATCCTTAGCGCAAAGCTACTCCGCGCTGATTGGACTGATGACAGCCTGTTGCGATTGGTCGACAGCGTTCAGCACGAGACAGAGTGAAATGCTGATTGCAGAGGCGGCCCGAAACACTCTTCATACCAGTTACTAACACCATAATAAACAGTACCCGGTTTTCAACAGCGCTATCAGGGCTGGCGCGTCCATAGAGGCGACCTAGGCCTGTGTCCACGAACCCCCCGGTCCTCACTTTCATCCACGACGGCATGATCGCCGTTCGCCTAGAGTGCCAGTTCAGCTTGCTTTGGCCCTGAGTGTTATTCAGACACCTCACCCCGTTTAGAACCTTGACCGCTGCACGTGTGCAAGAACAGCTAACAGTTGCCATAGCAACGACAAACCGCAGTGAAATGCGAGCTCACAAACGCATTTAAATTTGTAGACAAAGCGGCACATGCCACGTTTTCTACATGGCATTAAATGCAATTTGAGAATATAAAGAGTTAACCAAATAGAGTTCTTGCGGTTACAAGTAACAGAACACAATTACATGCATAATTTGCAAGCTAGAGAAAACAAAGAGGTAGCCATGGTAATGCACTTACACTTGTAAAATAGAGGAAGAAACTGATCCATGATCCACTGATACAGTCCCTTACATCAATAGTCTTTTCTGATCCTTTCTTTAACAAACGGCCGACGAATGCCCCGTTATAAGCATGTAGATTCCAGAAGCACTCAAACTACGCAAGGCTGGGCTATAATGCTGAGGTATTTTTGCAAAAATAAACCTCAACCATATATATATATATATAT
>CAIGQZ010000379.1:8926979-8937146 GCA_903798205.1 Danio tinwini
ATATATATATATATATATATTTCACTTCACTTAGAGCTGTGTTACACACTACATGGAAAGTCATTCCCAAAAACCCATAATAGGGGCTCTTTAAATATTGCACAATGACAAATAAAGCACATTTGATACATTTTTCAGAAGCCGTATTTGAATATTACCAGTATTAAATTCAACTCATTTTTGTTCAGTTTAAATTTTTTTTATGTAAATATTAGGTGTAAGTGAAATGTTAGGTACAGTAAGGACTTTCATTGTGCTACATGTGTTGGGTCATGAATAACAAAGATGCTTGATTTAAAAATTAATAGTGTTTTAAAAAGGCATTGAAAATGCTTGAATCTGGTGTCCATGAAAGCCTGGAAACCCTGAATAATGTAAAATGCTGTAAAAAAATTTTATAAGTGTTTAAGAAATTTAATTAAAAAAACACATTTTATAATACTAAACAATACGAATAATTGTGCCTAATTTTCCCCTAAATAATAAACCATTAAACCTTTGTTACAAAAAGTAAAGGCCCCATAAAAATTTTTAAAGAAAGCTTTTTAGATGTTAGTATCAGAATTGTTAATTTTTAGAATATCTATAAGCTAGTGGGCACTGAAACATTTACAATTCACATTTAGAAAATGTAAAACTGATATAAACATGTAAAGCTTGTAGTTTGTTACTTCCGCTAAAATAATCAACGATTTTATTTGTCATTACATCAGTTTCTCATCAAATCTTGACCAATCAAATGCTCTTTAGTATCTGACATGCCCCATCCCCTTCAAGATGCTTTACATTTGATTTGCTTGAGTTCAACCACTTTCACTGGCAGAATGGTGATAAAACAAAACGCTATTGGCTGTTTTTAAAAAAGGAGAGGAGCTGCTCTATTTCCCTCCCTCTTCGTGTTTCGATTGAAATTACAGCAAACATTTAATAAAAACAATATTGGAAAAATCTAACATTGCAATATTGTTTATTCATTTTGTGACGTATATTGCGTTAAGAATACAATTTCACCATGACTTAATATCTCTATTTGGAAAGAATTTAGAATGTTAGATCAATTGGGATGATTCTGCAGTGGGAATGCATCTCCCTAAAATTTAATAAACAATCTATATTAATGTGGTTTAATTTTATAGTGTGGTTTATTTTACATTTTTTTTTATAAATTTTGTATTGTTATATATATATATATTTTTATATTTTTGTACTGTTAATTTTCTCTTACTTTTGTTTGTTATTTGTCATAAAAATCTGATAAAAAAGCAATCTAAACTTTTTAAGGTCCCCTTCAATGTGGTCTGTGCTATTTTCAGTGCATTTCTGTAGTTGCATGTGTTGAAATAGTGTTTTATTATTTCCTGAGTCTTAACAGGATTCAAGTACAGTAACTGAATGATAAAAGTAAAATTAATTGTAGTTAAGGTCACAAATTAGATAAATAAGGTACTATTTCTTACACCTGAATGTTTTTAAAGTAATTACACAATCACAGGCATCAAAAACACATGCAAATGATAAATTATTATACAAACTCAGCATTGCATATCCTGCGATGTGACTATTGCAAATGATGACAATGCAGTATTGAAGCGAAACGATATATTGTGCAGCCCTACTTCACGGGACCTTTAAATGCTTATCTTTTTTAACACAGTGTTTTGCAATTTCATAACCATACTAAGGCATGTTACGATTTATATATTTATATTGATTGAATTTGAAGCCCTACATTTATACAGCACTTTCATCCCAACTAAGTAAAGATGTCTAGTCCTTCCAGGGATTGTCAGCAGTTGAAGAGAGGAAGTAGACTTCAGAGGAGTCCACTTAAAGTGAAGTGAGGGCTCCAGGTGAATGGGAGAGAATAAGACACTCAAAGCGTAGCACTCCGTCACCCACGCACAGTCACAGCCACTTTGTCTGAGGAACGAAGGAAGGTTACCTTTAATAGACACACACTCATTCATCAGTAACTCAGAAAGGCCACTTGTCTCTCTTGCGCTGTTATGTGTCAAATTGATGACTTGAATTTGTGGAGTCATCGTAAGCGACTGCCCCGACTGCTCGTGTAGGTAGGGGATGATTTGCCACAACAAAGGATGGATGTAAAATTCGCATTGGTTTTAAAACATTAAATTGAATCGATGGGCTGCGGTAAAGATTATGACAGAGCATTTGCTGTGGGTCATTTGTTTCATAGTAAGGTTTCACAGTATCAGTTTGACAGAGGTGAGAATAAAGAGACCTGTGACAGAGACAAATATTACACTCAAATCCTTAAAGACTTGTGTTGATTGATTATTGCTTCAGGAAAGCTAGCTTACATGGAAGATGGGATTTAAAACGCTCACTTATTAAGGGCTATTTTTAATTGAATTATCCTTTTAAGTGAGTGTAAACTGCTGTTTGTGGACAAGATCCAATTTGACCAATTGAGAATTGGTTAAATGGTGGAAACGTGGCTGCTATGAACCAATGTAGATTGCCTGAAGTAAGAATCCCATTCTTTTTTTTTTTTTCAATAGAGAAAGAAGTTTAAGACATATGCAACATGAGCTCTGAGGTTATTAATCTGATGCCTTGTTTACATCTGACATTAGGATATGTTTTTTTAATCATTTATATTTGCTTTTACAGTGTTTAGTCCAATGTGATAGTGCTTTTAAACATGTTTTTTTTACAAGCTAGCCAGATGCGTTTTTTAAACGTCAGAAATTGTAAGATGCAGACAAAATAATCTCTTACCACTCCTGAATCTAACACAAAACCTTCTTTTTTGGTGTACCTTTGCATATGTCTAAGCAGAATTGAAAGCTGCTTGTCTTTAAGTGTTGAATTGTGCTCTTATTTTGTAATATTATTTTGTAGAAAATTGAACAGAAAGGCCCATAATATACACACTTGCCAATAGATGGCCCACTTCCATAAAACTTTGCAAATTATGGATGATGGTCTCAATTATACGTCTTGTTTGTTTATTTTATTTTTAATGAAATTCTTTTAATATATTTTCTAATTCATACTTACAATTGTAACTTTTTTTCCCAAACATGCTAATGACAAGAGTACTGGCTGCTGTAAAAGAAGCTTTGCAAATAAACGGCTTCATAAAATAAATTATAATACAAAAAAGAACCTATTTTATCAAGCCCAAACTTTTTTAACAGTAGTGGATACATGACAATTTGGTTACACTTTACAATAAGGCAATGAATGAACAATACTTGTATAGCATTTATTAATCATAGACCAACATGTACAAATGCAGCCAAAGTTTTCCTTGTTATCATAAGACATTAGAGCTAACAAACTTTCTTCACATTTAACATGCGTTTACAAAGAAGAAAAAATACTTTGATGCAGTGTTTCTCAGCCACATTCCTGGAGAACTACCAGCTCTGCACATTTTCCATTTTTATGTCCTAACTCACATATTTCCATACTATATAGTACAATAAAAACAGTATGCGAGCTGAGTAGTATGTCCGAATTCATAGAATTTGAAAAACAGTATGCATGAAGTACCCGGACGACCTACTACTTCCTGCAAGATTTTGAAGTGCACATCCGATGCATGCTACGATATCCTGTGATGCCCTGCGAGAGAATTCGTGATGTGGGTAGGTCACGTGAACTTGACAAAAATGGCGGATGTAGTACTTCCAAGTTCCATTCATCCTACTCGCATTTATACTGTATAGAACATATTTTTCTAATGGGCGAGTAGGAAATTTATATTCAAATGCAGTGCCTACTGAGTAGGCAATTTCAGACGCAGCCAATGTCTTAACCAAACACACCTAATTCAGATCATCAGCTCATTAGCAGACTGAAAGTCCTGTAATGTGTGTCACAGACAAAGAAGACATCTACAACATGCAGTATTGGTGGACTTCCAGGAGCGTGGTTGAGAAACTTTAATGTATTGTTCATTTTTTTGCAGTAGTAAATGCATTAACTAGTGGAACCTTATTAAAGAATTTTTGTGAGAAATGTAAAATTTATTGTTTCTGTGCAAGAAAATGTTTACACACCAGTGTAGCTTTTTCCCTCACCTTTTTGGTATGCTTTTTTTGCTTCAATGAAAACAAGAGTCGATCGGTGTGGTTCTTACAACCATTTATTACAATATTTGTTTTGAAATCCTTCTAGAGAGAAAATAAGTTGAAAATTGCCTTCAAATGAGCGCTGACTGTTCTGTTCAGTTCAGTTGACTGTACCCGTAGGTAGATTTTTTTACAGCGAAGTTTGGCATTTGATACAAACAATTAAATCACACACATGCATACCCACATATACGCATACAAAATTACATTATAAAATATTACAATTTATTCAGAGCTACAATGGCTGATGGGACAAAGCCATTCTTGTAACGTTTTGTCCTACTAAAAAGCATCTGAAATTTGAAACATTGAGATTAGCTAATCGCAAGAGGCTGTGATATAAAATATATATGCATTATTTAATTTTGCCCGCCCAGATCAAATGCGTGACTGCCGTCTGTTTGTGATAGTCTTACTAGCCAATTGAGTGAGCACACTTTTGTTCTGCCCAATCAGAATTGCGCAACCGAACTATGCGGACTGCCCACAACAAATAAAATAAAATAAAAAAACGTACAGGAAAGCAAGAACGAGTGGAATGATGGCATCTGCTGCTTCAGAAGCATTAATAGACAAATTAATATCAAAGAAAAACAGGACATCAGTAATATGGGAATATTTTGGTTTCACAGACACCTAACAAAAACAGGTCATTTTTAAAAGCTCTCGCACAATTGTTCCACGGCTTACAGATTATTGAGCTGAAGCTTGACTACAAAATTAAATCACAAATCAAATCGCAATCACAATATCTGTCAGAAATATCGCAATTAGATATTTTCCCAAACTCGCACAGCCCTACTGCCTGCAATACAGGGATTCAATACTCAGCTGTGTGTAATTCACCAATCAACCTGCTAGACCACCTGGCTCAGTCTATTCCTGTTTTTAAGGAACAGACTTCCAAACCATGCCTCCAGAGCGAAGGATAGAATAGACTCAATAAAAGCACGATAGTAAAGAGTAAGCATATTGGGGCCAATGTGAAAACGTGATAGTTTCCTGAGACAAAAAGGCTCTGATGCTCTGATGAGAAAGCTCTGATAATTTTAGTATTCCACACATTCTACTTTTTGACCCCTGATATTAGACACCTCAGCTGCTGTATGATTCCTTCTGAAACCAATAATCATGTCCTTAGTTTTTGTTGCATTAAGTTTTAGATTTGACTCCTCACACCACTAAACTAAATAACCCACTATGGGACCATGACTTTTTTCATCTCCTTTGAAGTAGGCTTGCAATCACAGTGTTGTGACTGTTTTGCTGTGTGAAGGCATGTTTGATTCACTGCGAGTCTCCATTGACCTGCTCCTCATGTGCAGATTGGTTATTGGCACAGTTGCGACTATAAGCGAGCTGAATGCTGAATGTGTTGTGCATCTCTCTCTCTCCCTCTCTTTCTCTCTCTCTTTCTTCTGCAGTCCTGGCCACATGCCCACTTTGTTTCTCAGCATCAGTGTGCGCTGACTTCTCTCAGCTCAGTGCCTCACACCACAGTCTGCTGAGGGCCAAACACAGGCCACATCACATCACGTCTTTCAGCATTTGCCCTTCTTTCATTTCTTCTTTCCATTTCGCAACCTCTGTCGACTTTATCTCAAATTTATCAATGAAAAAATAGGAAGCAGAATTTCAAGCTGTTAGTATTTGTTGGTGTACTATAATTCCATAAGCTGAAAAATAGGTAACAAGAGCTGTGCATGTAGGGCTTGGTCTGTGGTTGTCTCCTCATTTTCCTTTTATGTGCTTCTCCGCTCTCAGAGAGGAAGTAATCTCTGGTGTTATTGCTTGAACCCAGTCCAGTGTAAACAGTAACTGAAGTCGAGGCCATCAGGAATGCCATTTAAAGACATTAACAGCTATGACGGTCTGACTTATGGATACATCAAGCACTTAGAGAAATCAGGGTGGAAGACTGTGGAAACAATTATTCAGTCAAAGAAGGGAAGGATCAGAGGCTGTTCTATGTATTTTAAATATTGGTTGAATAAAAACTGTTTTTATTATAATAAATATAAAGGGCGACACAGTGGCTCAGTGGTTAGCACTGTTGCCTCACAGCAAGAAGGTCACTGGTTCGAGTCCCAGCTGGGCCAGTTGGCATTTCAGTGTGGAGTTTGCATGTTGTCTCCCCCACAAGTCCAAAGACATGCAGTATAGGTGAATTGAATTAACTAAATTGGCCATAGTGTATGTGTGTGAATAAGTGTGTATGGATGTTTCCCAGTAATGGGTTGCAGCTGGAAGGGCATCTGCTGTGTAAAACATAGGCTGGCTAAGTTGAAGGTTCATTCAACTGTGACGACCCCTGATGAATAAAGTGACTAAGCTGAAGGAAAATGAATGACTAAAATTATTCAAATGATTATATTTAAGTAATTTTTTTCAGTAAAAATAACACTAATTAAGAAAATAAAACAGTCAAAAACATTTATTCATGTGGGTCATTCATATGGTTGATTCATTTGGGAATTCAGTAAATGACTCTCTATGAGTGGGCCATTGAATAATTGATTTACCAGATTATTTCAAAACGTGGATTGATTTAGAAACAAAACATCACTGTGTGTTCATCGAACATTTAATAATTTATTTTTTATTGTGCATTAGTAATTTGCAAAAACAGGCAACAAAAAATTCCCAAAGATAATTGAAATTCAAATAAAAACACAAAACAAAAACAAATGGAAGACATACACACAAAGCCAAAAACAGATTCATAATAGCTTAAAATAGACAGAGCTTTAGCATTTTTTTTTTACAGCTTTCAGAGACATCATTAACAGAATAAGTTAGTTGACAAATACCTTGTACAAAGGAGGGGATTTTGAAAGTCTACATTTGTGGATAAAGAAATTACCATTTAAAAGAATAAAATTGAACAAAATTTTTACTTTTCTATCAACATTTTCAAAATAACAAATAGTTTATTTTGCGTTTAATGATATCAACATATTATTTTTAGCAGAATAATTAGAAAAACAGTCTTTCCAAAATAATTGCACCCTCTGACAATCAACAAATAAGTGAGATGAGGATTCCTCATTGTTTTTACAAAATGAACATTCTCAATATCTGAAAATTTGGAGAGTAACAAGTTGGTTGGGTGTGTTTTATGTAAAATCTTTAAAATAATTTTTCTTTATTTGAAATGCAAAATTTGTATGGTAGCAGCCATTCTTTTCTCCAGTTAACCTCCCATAATAAAAAAATTCCAATAAAATTTCCCTAATGTTCATCGAAGATGCTTAACGCCCCATTCAGTCAGCGTCAACGCTTCCCATTCACGTTGAATGGATGACGTCATGTGTTGCCAAACTGAATTGTGGGTCCGTCAGTGCTGCTTCAGTGGCGTTGCTCGCTGGGGAAGTTGGGAATTTTTTAACTTTTCATGCGCCAATGGAAGCGTCAGCCAATCAGACAGCTTTATGCAAATACCAGCTCAGACAGTAGCCGATTGCGGACTTTACTTTATTGGCTGATGCTGCTATGACGATCGCTACAGCCCCAACTTCAGACACACCCTTCACCAAGCGTTGACGCCAAAGCCCCATGTGAATTGGTCGTAACAGTTTTCCTATGGCTTAGGTAGGTTTGTTGGCAAAATTGACAAAGACTGGCAAAATTGTGTCTAAAATATAACATTATTAATTTATTTAACTGTGAATAAAATAAATATGACTTTTACAATGATGCTGTATGGGCGAAAATAAAGACGTGATATTACACTATTAAAACATATCTGTTTAATAATAATTTTTTTTTCTGTTTATTTATGATTGTGAATTACATTATGGGATGTTGATCTCTGCTCTGTTGACTTTTGATGTTAAAAATTCAACTACAGTTCTAGCAGAGTGACTTTTATTGACCTTTTAGTTGTTTGAAATAATATAATGTGTGTAAGAAATTATATATAGAGAAATAACAAAAAATGTACTGGCAGTTTATTACAAGGTTTCTGTATCAAAATATGCAACACCAACCCAAACAATTTATAGTTTTAAACTATTAAACATTTTAGTAAAAGTCACGTTTTTGAACTTTTCAAGTTTAAAAGTTGTAGATCAAGAAAGATCAAGGTCCCATAATGCATAAAAAATTGGGGGAAAATAAAAACATGCATCACTAAATACGGAAACTGCTAATTTATGCATATATATATATATATATATATATATATATATATATATATATATATATATATATATATATATATATATATATATATTTATATATATATATATATATAATTTTTTTTACAGTGTGGAAATGCATTATTTAGCCTATAACATGCAAAATGCAATCAACTGGATGAAATATAAAGTAGGTATGGTCCAGGTACTGTCAATTTGTTTCAGCATGTTATGCTTTATTTATTTAACTAATGGAATTAAAAAGTTTGTCCAAAAACCCTTGTAAAAAAATTCCTACAAGAGGCATAATCACACTTTTGATTGTTTTGAAATTTTGTGTATAACAGGAATGCTGCTTCATGAGGAAGAACGTGAACAGCAAATAAATAACTGTAGAACCGTTATACATTTACTGAAAATGTCTGGTCATGTTAGTACTGTTTATCTCCAGAACACACTTAAAGCAGTTACACAGATCAACTTCTCATTAACGACTGCCCTAAAAATATAGACTTTTTATCCAGGTTGATAAAAAAAAAAAAGTTTAGAAGCTAGTTATTATATTATTATTATTATTATAATAGAAATTGATGTAAATTTACTCACCCTCAGGCCCTCAGAAAGAACAATGAGTAATATTTTAGCTTAAATGGTTTTCCTTAGTGATTCGTAAAAGCGAGTAGGGATTGTAGATTTTTGTTGTACTATTATAGTCTGAGGAATAATCATGGTTTTATGGTTATCACGATTATTATGCATTCATTATTTTCAAAACACTTCTGTTTTTAGAAAATCACATGAAAGCTCCTCATATTTTAAAGTGTTATTTATTGCTGCTCAGTAACCAAATAATTCAGCACAAAAAAAAATAAAAACAATAGTCCATTTCTGTCTTTGGACTTAAAAATAAGTGAAAAAAGATTTTAAACATAAGTAATAATTTTACACTGAAGATAAATGACAGAACAATGACTAAGAATCAAAGTAAGAATCAAAAATAATATTTGTCTTATGTAAATCTAAGCTATATATTAGCTATGTATTTAAATGAACTGTTGTTATCATCTGTGTTCATACATACATAATCATTTGAGTAATTTGTAATAATTCGTATAACACATCTTTTGTTTACATTGCACTGAAAGCCGCTACAGCAGGGGTAGGAAAATTCAGTCCTGGAGGGCCGATGTTCTGCATAGTTTAGCTCCAACTCTAATCAAAAACACCTAAACATGCTAATCAGTGTCTTCAAGATCACTAGAAATCTATAAGCAGGTGTGTTTGATTAGACTTGGAGCTAAACTGTGCAGGACACCGGCCCTCCAGGACCGAGTTTGCCCACCCCTGCGCTACAGCATGAGATGTTTTCAACTAGGTTCTCCTGGAGAGGTATGAGCTTGCGTGTCACTCACTATATATGCATGTGCACGCCGCGTGCCTCCATTGGAAATAACGAACTTAACCATGACGAATTAAAGTGCGGTTAATGGTGAAATCAGTTTATCATTGCATCCCTTTCTGTGAGTAAAATAAAATATGTACAGGCAAAATTAAATTAATACCCGTGGCAACATCCATGGTAAACAAGTGCCATTTAGATGTGCAACATGCATTCTCTTCTGTTGTAAACAGTGTCAGCTCACATGTGAGTCTGCCGTTTGTCATTTAGCAACATTTATTTATTTAGTTTTTCAAAAAAAATTATATGTAAACGAAGCACTTACGAGGTAATATGTTCTGGCTGTGCAATTTCTGTAACTGTAGCTTTTTAATTTTTGCAGTTTGTTACGTTCTGCTCTCCTTACATTGCAGTAAATCTGAAGTGCTAAGCACATTTCTTTCTTAGGACACGGGCACAGGGTAAGCAGGGAGGCTTGATTTTTCTCACAGCTCTGTTTGTGTGTTTGTTTGTGTTTGTGTGT
>CAIGQZ010000379.1:8942146-8977808 GCA_903798205.1 Danio tinwini
TGTGTGTGTGTGTGTGTGTGTGTGTGTGTGTGTGAGAGAGAGAGAGAACAGAAGGACTCTGCAGTCATGCCTGTGTGAGTTTTGGCTTTTCTCCATTCACATCAGATACAGCTAGCAGGTTAATGAGAGTCTCTGAAAGTCATATTCAGAATTTGATTAGCATGTGGCTTAGCAAACTTTTTAAACTGTTTTAATAGCATTTTATAAGTGCTAAACTACATCCAGTATAATACACATGCTATGTAAATCAAGCATTTTATTATTTACAAATGGTTAATTTGGGGGTAAAAAATATCAAAGTATATTTTTTTGTTTCTGCTCACGTTTGGTTAATGAAAGGCTGAATGGAATTTAAATTTGGTTGAATGGTCTTATTTCCTGACTATTTGTCCTTTTAATTTGAAACGTGAAAACAAAATGCACAGTAATATTATTACAAAGATGTCTTTGATTTGTAACCAAAGCTTACAGATGTTTACACGGGTTTTCTCATTAAGGAAAAGATTTTTTGGATCATTCTGAAACCCCATGAATGCAGTAAATAACAGTCATGCATGTTGAGGAATTTGATGCATTTTACATTCATGTCACAGCACCAAAGGACAATTATTTCAACAGTTTAGGAAATAATTTTAGTTTAATTATTATTAACAGTTCAGGCATTTAGGTGGCAACGAATTTTGTGTTTTGATTCTGTACAGTACATACCGGTTATATAGGTACCAGTTTCATATTTCACCAGGTTTTGGTACCTAAACCACTTTTCTACCTAAGCAAGAAGCAAGTTTTATTCCTGTGCATAATTTTATGGACAAAGGAGCTGCCTTATCTTTATTTTTGATGGTACTTTACCTCTATCTGACCAAACAGCCATGGAATGGTTGTGCCACTGTAGTTCTACATAACATTGTGATAAAATCACTTTTGATCCTTTAGATTGTGAAAATGGGTGTCACTGTGGCGCAATGGGTAGCACGATCGCCTCACAGCAAGAAGGTCGCTGGTTCGAGCCCCGGCTGGGTCAGTTGGCATTTCTGTGTGGAGTTTGCATGTTCTCCCCGTGTTCGCATGAGTAACTCCGGGTGCTCCAGTTTCCCAGACAGTCCAAAGACATGCTATACACTCAAAAAAAATTATTATTTTTTGCTCGTTCAAACAACTTATTTAAAATGAGCTGAAACAACACAATTTTTGAGATTTCATTGAGACAACTTATTTTTTTATGTTTAATCAACATAAATTTATTAAAAGTGTTAAGTTAACTTAATCAATTTGTGTTGGGACAGCATGAATAAATAGTGTGGAACCCTGCATTTTTTACAGTTAGGTAAATTGAATAAGCTAAGTTTGCCATAGTGCATCTGTATAAATGCAGGAGTGTATAGGTGTTTCCCAGTGTTGGGTTGTGGCTGGACGGGCATCTGCTAAGTAAAACATGCTGGATAAGTTAGTGGTTCATTCCGCTGTGGCGAGCCCTGATTAATAAAGGGACTTAGCCAAAAACAAAATGAATGAATGAGATTGTGATAGTAGGTAGTAAGTAATATGTATTTCTATTGCACCTTTCAAGAACAAATTACATAGTGTTTTGCTATACAACATTGTATGATAAAAATCATAAAACCATACAAATACACAAATGCAGGGTTTCACATAATTCATTAATGTTGTCCCAGCACAAATTGATTAAGTTAACACTTTAAACAAATTTACGTTGATTGAACATAAAAAATTAAGTTGTCCCAATGAAATCTCAAGGATTGTGTTGTTTTAGCTCATTTTAATTAAGTAGTTCAAACAAGTACAAAAAATGTTTTTTGAGTGTACATAAATACATACATACGTAGACAAAGCAGAAAATAAACATAAGCAAGTGTGAATAGTTGAGTTTTTAGTTGCTTTTTAAAATTGTCAACAGCGTTTGCAGATCTCAATTCCAGTGGGAGAGCATTCAACAACTTAGAGAATCTCCAATTGGTTCTTTGTTTGACTGTCAAACAATTAACAACATCTGATTTAATGGTCTCAGATTCCTACTAGAGTTATATGATCTCAGTCTCAATCATATCTCAATTATATATTCTGGGATCTTGACCATGCAACTCTTTAAACACTATGACAAAATTTTTTAAATGAAATCTAAATTTGACAGAAAAACCAGGTCTTGAACCAGGTAACTCACATGTTTATTAAGGCTGAGTACAGTATGAACATCTAAGTTGTGTAGAGAAGATTTGACATTTTGTGATTGAAAGCCAAGACCATCCATCACTTCAGGGACTATGTCCTGAAGAGCTGAATTAAGTATGTCTGTTTTGTCCAGGTTTCACTGTAGGTAGTTGTTTGCTATCCGGATTTCGAATGTTCTTATACAGTTTAAAAGGGTGCACAACTTTGGGATTTAAAAGAGATTTATAGTTGAATGTCATCTCCATAAGAGAATAGGTGATTGTTCGGCACTTGAAGGGGTTTGCTTGATTTTTGTCAGCGATTCAACGTGTGTCAGAGTTATACCTAACTCTCAAGTTAATGATGTGCTCATGCCAACAGAGTGCTTTGATGGACCGTTTGTATCTCTTCCTGATGGCTTCCCAATGTGTGCAATGACTTGTGCTAAATCATGGCTAATTACACGAATCTAAACCTAGACAATTTCTAATGCTAACACTTTACGCAAGTATGATAATTATTTTTAGCCAATACTTTTTGTGTAATTACACTGTAGCAACAACATAAAACCTAAATAATTTTAGGCTGCAATCTTTAACCTAACATTTCTTTGACTTGGTTTTGGATCTTGTACAAACATTTACCCTTCTGTGCACCCTGATTGGTTGCTGATCTGTTCTTAAGACTTTTAAATACAATTACTTTATCCCTTGGAATCCCTTGATTCCATTTTTAAAGCTGTTATCATATTGTAGGAAATTATTATTGTACTTAAGGCGTACACTTGGGATCAGAACACTGTAGGGTTTCCAAGATGTCCATTTATTTATTGCATAGAAGATGCTTTTGAATTGTGCCCGTTCAGCTACAGTCCATTAGCTCATCTAGAAATGAGACTCTCCCTCTCTCTCTCATTCCCTCTCTCTCACACTGGATTTGGAGATTCAGTACTCTCCTACCTAAAACAATCAAATAGATAAAGGCACAATTTTAAAAGTGGTTTAGCAAAGCACAAATGACCTTGAGTCTTGGTTTCTGCAACACTCATCATGGTGTGAATGGAGGCTGAGAACAAAGCACACCATTAAACGAGTAACTTGTGCCAAATACCTTTGTAATTCCATTACCGAGCCCACAGTGCTACTTGCTAGTTCTATGTGGTGCCAGGAAGCAAATTCATGTTAGAGCTATTTAATAGGCATCAATTGTGAACCACGAACTTGTCTTTCCTAATCGGTAAGCCATCTCTTCAAGCTCATTGGAATATTAAACTGTTGACCATATCTTATCCAAGGTATTACCTCTCCACCTTGTAGTTCCATGAGGTGTAGGATCCAGCAGATGGAGCCAACCAGCCTGGGGCTCAGACGTCTCTCTCACTCTCCTCTTGTCAGCTCTGTGGAGCTGGGGTATAAATCTTTCCTCGCATAGGTCGACCAATAACAATGAGGAGGCTTTTCTGATGAGCCAGCAAGATTCCTCTCTGTGCCAGCTACAGGGAAAAAAGAGAGACTGGCTGCATGACTGATGATGAGGAGTCATTTAGGTACACTTCCCAATTTAAAAACCATGTTAAACGACTAATGGCAAGCTTTAGGTTTTTAGACCAGGCCTTTAGAGGACGTGTCTTCTATACTTTTTCCTTGACGTAAAAGGTCACGAAACACCAAAACACATTATTTGTTCTTCTGGTTTGAAAATAAATTTTGTAGCAACGTCATGGCGATTAGATCCTTGTAAAATTTCCGGTGTGGAGCCTAGAGGTGCGTTCCAAATCGTATAATTATGTACTATTCTACGTCATTTTGTAGTATAAATAGTGTAAGTAGTGTGTTCACACTGAAAACTCCATCATTACAAACTGAAGTGTGTAATGATGGACACTTCACACATTCAACAGCCGCAGCTTTGCTCACGTAACGGAAGGGGTGGAGCTCTCGGGTGCACATGTTGGTTAACTTTATATATTTTGGATAGTTGTTACGCCCCCTGTGGCTCGGAGGATGAAAAAGGGCTTAACATAATTATAACAACCCAATATTTTAATTCCCCTGAGATAATAGCTGCTATGAAACGACACAGACAACGAGGTGGAAGAAAAAGTGGTTCGCTTTATTACAATATATATATAAAGAAAAAAATAATAATTATTAAATCACCCAAAATATATTTACAAATGTGTACAATAAATGCAAAATGAATTAAACAAACAAACCTGATAGAGGGAAGGAAAATAAGTGGTGCCAAATCAAAGAAAATAACAAATTAAACACCCAACTAATATCTCCCCCACCTCTAAATAACTAAAGTCAAATATGTAAACAGGAGAAAAAAAACATTCTTCAACAGAGAATCAACTACGTGTGTGTAAAAATGTAAGTCACGTGATATACTTCACTTTAACTTCCCTTTTAGCAGATTTAAGCAAGTTTAGTAGGACCGTTCTGAACAGATGTACAACTTAAACTTTTAAAGCGAACCAGAGAACAGGACAGACACAAGTGTCACACAAACACAAAAGACACAGCAGCAAAAGGAGACAAGGATCTGCCCCCTAATCTGGTCCAAGTCGTCACTGGAGCGCTTGAATAACCACCATCCTCTTCTGATTGGCCCACTCGGGAAAACTCAGTGAGCCAATAGGAAACCCTAGATTTCAGAAGAACAGCAGGCAGCATATAAAAACAGAAAGGGGAGGAGGCAACAACAGAGCAAGACCCCCAGGCATGTAACAATGGTGAAAGCAAAATTCTCCTATGAGAGTGATTATTGCGCCTCCCAATGGTGAATGCGGTTATACTCATGGCAGGTATTATTTGATAGTTTGGTCATTTATTTCACTGATTTTGGCAAACTTCATCAGGGAAACGGTTTGAATTTCCTCTTAGTATAAAAAACATTAGTGTTCCATTTGGGACGACACTACATACATGTACTATGCTGTTGTGTGTGTAAGTGCATAAGTGCATAGTGTATAGTGTGCCATTTGGGAACGCAGCTTAGATGTCTTTACCGGTGAGTACAACGTGACGTCACTTGAGCTTTCAGCATTACCACATTGTGTTGCCAACAGTAATTAAAACAAGTGAAAGAACAAGAATTGTTTGGAGACATGAGTAGTCAGTGTTGCGTTTATAAATGTGGCGCGTCTCTGCCATCTGAACACTGTAACAGGTAAAAACAGTCTTCAAAGCTATCATGCATATAACTGAAGTTGCACCTCATTCACAATAGTGCGCTGATTGGTTCGGACCAAGTCTTGAAAACTCAAAGACGTCACGTTGTACCAGTGGGTACAGACATCCAGTCTCCACACTGCAGTTTACACAATGATCTCATGGCCGTTATGTAGCTTTAAAATCTTAAAAAATGTGTTTTGGTGTTTTGTGACCCTTTAAAATGGGCTCTGTGGCAACAGCTGTCAGGCTTAAGCATGTGGAGAGTGTGAGGTATCCTTGCCAGATACAAAAGTTCATCACCCTTCCTTCTGCCCTGTAATAAGTTGTGCATTTAATGAATGTACACTCATTTACAATAAAAAAAAAATCTACTTTTATCAATGGCATTGCATGTATGTGCAATTTGTATGCATATATATATATATATATATATATATATATACATTGTATGCAGTAAAAACATGAAATAGTTTGTTGATCTTTAAATATAATTTATTCCTGTGATGCCAAACCTGAATTTTCAGCAGCTATTACTTCAGTCTTCAGTGCTGATTTGGAATTTTTTTTTGTGAAATTATTATACAATTTTATTTTTTTAATAGAAGTTTCTAAGGAACATCATTTTTTCAGAATTTTTGAGCAACTAATTATATGTATGCTAAATAAAAGAACATGAAATTCTTAAATAATGACCTAAAGCATTTGATCATTATCACATGTACCTTACAGTACAAACTTAATAGCTTAATACAATATATGTATATATGCAATAATTAATAATAATAATAATAATACAAGAAAACAAAATGCACAAGTACAAACTGAAGGAAATGTGTGCTTTTTGCAATTAAAAACTACACCATTAGAATGCCAGAATTTGCATGTGCCTCCAAATTGTTTGCCACACTTCAAATCATGTGGCTATGTTTGGATATATTGCACTAGAAGGGTTAGTGATAAAAAAAAAAATAGATCAGACTAGTAGTCATAGTGATAGCTTCTTGTTAAAGCAATCCTCACTACTAAATACTGAGCGTTGCGTCTGTGTATAAATGTTAGACACGTATTTCCTTTAATAGGACACATACAGTGGGAGAAATAAGTGTTGAACACCATTTTTCTCAGAAAACATTTTTCTAAAGCTGTTGGCTTGAAATTTTCACTGGATGTTGGTAACAACCAAAGAAATCCATATATGCAAAGAAAAAAAAAACTAATTAGTTATTACCCAAATTAAGTTTTGTAATAAAATGAAATGACGCTGGGAAAAGTATTGAACACATGAAGAAAGGGAGATGTAGAAAGGCAGTGAAAGCCCAGACAACAGCTGAAATCTCTCAACATTGTTCAGCAACCCTCTGTCCTTCGTCAGTGTAAATTAATATTAGCTGCTTCAGTCCAACTTTTACATTATCAGGATTAAGTAGATGAAACCAGGGTGGACATTTTAGCAAGACAAAACACAGCCAAGGAAACTCTCAAATGCTTTCAGAGAAAGAAAATCAAGCTGTAGAATGACCCAGCCAATCACCTGACTTAAATCCAATTTAAAATAGAAATTAAAGATCAGATTTGATAGACGAGACCCACAGAACCATCAAGATTTTTACACTATTGAAGTCTGTGAAAAAAATGACACCTGATGTAACTTCAATGCATGTAACTTCATTCTCCATATGAGAGGGGTCTTTAAGCTGTCATCACCGAAAAGCCTTTTATATAAAGTATTAAATACATTTCTGTAGTTCAGCACTTTCTCCTTGTGTCATTTCATTGTTATTACACATTACTAATTTTTCAGATTTTTGGGGGTTTGGTTTGATTTTTATGTTTCAATTTCAATTTCATGTCAACAGCTCCTTTAGAAATATTATTCCCAGGAAAAAACATGACGTGTTCAAAATTTGCCCACCGTATCTAGATTGCTTATCAGAGGATGAGAGCAGTGTATTGTATTTTATTTCACTGATGCAGTTCAACGAGAACCAAAATTATTCTTCTCAGCTTAGCTACAAGTTAAAAAGTTTTGCAGAAATTGCATTTGAAGGTGACAAAGTCAGTGGGTGGTTAAGGAAGAATGGTTTTAAATTAGCTTTGTTAATAAAGCCATTAATGACTGCAGAAACTGAGATTTAGGGATATTTTTGTCCACCAGTAGAGCTTTTGTGTCTCATACATCGTGCCAGACCCTGACATCTTTCCATTGCTCGTCTGCCTTGGAGTCATTGAAGAACTACAGTAAATCTTTCAGCTCAAGCTTGCTTCCGCCTATAAAAACACAGCTAGAATTGCACCTTGAGGCTTTTCCCCTGATTTTTTTCAATGGCATTGCATGTAGGTGCAATTTGTATGCATCTATACTGTATATATAATTTGTATGCAGTAAAAACATGAAATAGTTTGTTGATCTGTTTATAGTGCAAGCTAGGTGACAGATGGGTAATACCAACATGGTCACCCAACCACGTCAACGGTCCACGGCTCGATGCAGGTGTGTGCTTCATGTGTGTTTTAATAGAGACATCTTCCTGTCTCTGTATATAGTACAGATTTAATTTAGTTGGAGTTTAGATTTATTGAACTAGTTTCAGTCAATTTAATGTAATTATTTACTTACTATTGCTATTATTTTTTACTATTGCTATTGTGCATTCTACTATTTTACTGAACCAGACTTTAGCATTAAATTAGACTTTTGAATCTTTTCATTCATTAATTTTTTGTTTGTGTGGTAAACTTCAAAACGAACCGTATTTACTAAGTCTTAATATATATATTTTTCACATTTAACATGTTTGCTTGACAAAAGAGCCTTGTGAATTTTACTGATATGCTTAAAGTTTTTAGAATCAATGCAGTGTACGCAATCATTTATAATATATTTTTATTTTTCTTATTAATTAGTTATTTTGGGGAACTATACTATAAAGCAAGGCAGCCTAACAAGGCACTATAAAATATAGCAAGATGTTAGACTGGGCAAGATGTTTCACAGAAAGAAAAAAAAATCTGTCAAAACATCAACAGCCAACTACCAAACTCTCCACAGTCTGCTGCACTGACGAGTGGTTTTTTTTTTTTGAAGGAGTTAAGAAATACAATTAACTTTAGATTTGTTTGTCCACAGCTGCTTAAGAGAAATAAAACAGACAACTGGAAATAGATGAAACTTTCTTATTCGTATGTGTCATCAACATTATCAGGAGTTAACTTTACTCACATAATAGGTGCGTATTAAACCTTAAATTAAATTCCTGTGTAAACAGGAGAATTATTTTGTCATGAACAAGCCAGTTAAAAAGCCTTTGAATCAAACCTTTAAATAAAAATATACATGCATTTCAGCTTAATTTCTCATTTTTATAGAGACCCTGGAAAGTGATCTGGACATTCCCCACCTTGACTCGCCTGATATTTTCAATTTCATAATCCAGCTTTCAAAAGAAAGCTAATTGAATAGCCCTGGTATGAATAAGGGCTTTTATCAAGTAATGGATTTTTGGATTATGAATTAACCGTAGTCCATGTTAAAGCTTAGGCTATGTTATTTATGCACATTTCTGAGACAAATTTGAATAATCAAATACATCAATGTGATGCCTGAACCTCTCAAGGAACTTTGGAAATTGCTTATGCCCTGAAACGCTGTGTGTCGGTACAGCACTGAGCTCATGCTGAATGTGTTTGCATGAATTAATGTTGTTAAGAGGCAAAGGATAGTTTAGAAATTCTAGGTTTTGGATTGCCTTTTCAGTGATGTTTCTGTCAGAATTATGCTGTTCCATCTAATCCGGTTTTGTTGTAAACAGGTTATTTTCCCTGGAGGTTACATTTGATCATACTTGAGTTCGTTCTTTGACTCTGGAGACAGTGATTTAATGACTGAGCTTCTTTGTTTTGTTTTTCTTATTTCTCTGCACTTTATCAGTATCCATCCTAATTGGCATATAAAATGCTTTGTACAATGTTTGCAATGAGCTCATTTTGAAACATAATCCCAAAGAGGCCTTTATGTAGTATTGCACTTGACTGTAGGTGTTTGTTATTGGGCCTTATGGGATTAATCTATATACCAAGACATTTACACATCTCTTGTGGTTTTCACAGGTGAAAAAGCGTAAAACATCATTACTGTACATCATTGTTCAGTATCTGATTCCTGTATTGAATAGTGAATAATCTAAATGATTTTAAAATAGTTTGCACTATTGTTTAAAAGTTTCTTTCTTTTTTTCTTATATAAAGAAACTCATGTGTTTGTTAAATGGACCAAAATCACAGCAAAGTGTTAAGATTAAGAAAGTTATAAGATTTATATTTTAATAAATGCAGATCTTTGGAACTCTTTTAATATCAATTAAGCAGCACAAAAAAAAAATAAGCAGCACATTTTTTGACCATTAAAATGAATAGTACCTCTTTATTGAGCACCTAATCTCTGTATAATAGTTTGATTTCTGAAGGATCATGTCATTGCTGAAAATTTGGCCTTGTCATAATAGGAATAAATAGTTAAAAATATATATATTATGTTTCTTTATTCAACCAGATAAAAAACCCATTGAGAGCAAGATCTCATTTACAAGGGTGACCTGGCCAAGAGGTCTGCACCACATGACTTATGAAAAAAAATAATATTAATAATAAATAGAAAATTAAGATAATATAGAAATAGTTTAGTTGTTCAGCTATACCACATTACAATATGTACATTGAGAAATGGACTGTTGTTGTTTGTTAAAAAGGATAGAGCGAAAAGATTTGATTGGGTTGAGCTTCGATATTTTTAGTTCAGACTAAAGAGTATTCCAGGAAGAGGGGGCGGCATAACTAAAGGCTCGCCTCACTATTTCAGTTCGAACCCGGAGAACAGTCAAATGATAAGATTCAGTTGAAAGTAGGGCATACTGGCTTTTTGACTTATGAAGAAGGGAACGTAGGTATAAAGGCACCAGACCTAGAAGAGCCTTGTACAGTAGACTAGAGTCATCCAGTGGGTGTACTGTACCTTCTTACATTCAGAGAAGGCCACTCAGCTTTGGTATACAGTTCACAATGGTGAGTTAGTCTCTGACAGCCTGTAACAAACCGAAAAGTGCTGTGATAAACAGCGTTTAAAGGCTGAAGACATTTGGTTGAAGCATTCGTATATAAAACATCACCATAGTCAATCAATGGTAAAAATGTAGCGAACACCAAATGTTTTGATAATGAAACCCAAGATTAACTCTGTTTTTAAACCAAAATTTGCTATGTGTTCTTTAAAGCAAAGCTCCTGATTAAGTAAAAAACCTAAATACTCATAGCTGGACACTAAATTTATTTGTTCACCTTGGGCAGTGGTAATTAATGGTTGGTTCTTCACAGAGGTGGAACATTTTGTGAAAATCATTCATTTAGATTTATGCTAAATATTTGCCCTTCTAATATTCACTTGTATAATAAAGTATTGTTGTTTATGTAATAAATACTTTTATGAGGTCGTAAGGCTTTAAATTATATATATATATATATATATATATATATATATTTATATATATATATATCCTTTAATATTTTAAAATCCTTAAAAATACATTTAAAAATATAAAATCCTTTAGAAATTAAACTAATATACAGATTAGGTGGTTAAGAAACACGTACTATTCATTTTGAATGTTTTTTTGTTTTGTTTATTTAATATATTTTCATTTTAATGTTCATTATAATGTTGTTGTTTTTTTATATTAATGTTGGACATTTGTATGGATATAAAACACTCCCCAGTTGTGTGTTCCAGGAGCCCAGGTCTAGATGCTCTGCTGAAAGCTTTACAGGCCTAAATTGTATCACCGTAATTTTCATACTGGCAGTCATGTGTGATACTGGCTAATGTAATTGAACTAATAGCCCTGCTGTTGACTTGAAAATGGATGAGGCCTAATGGGAAGACAAAAGTATGCTTGCTAGAAGTTTCTGTTGAGAATTTCAGACTTTGCATTGTCCTCTCGCCAACTTGCGACTGATTTATTTTCTTTAAAT
Source organism: Danio tinwini (assembly GCA_903798205.1). NCBI lineage: Eukaryota > Metazoa > Chordata > Actinopteri > Cypriniformes > Danionidae > Danio > Danio tinwini. Next base: position 8,953,516 of record CAIGQZ010000379.1, read on the forward strand.
GTAATTTTCTGTGTAGGACACCAAGTGGATATAAATCTAATGCAGGTGATGTAGATTAATGACTCTCAATGAAGCCTTATTAAGGATTTATCAGGATGAAATGCAGATCATGAATAAAGGAACCTGTTTCGTCAAGTCCCACAGGATGCTAAATATTTGCCCTTCTAATTGCATACTAAACTGTGTAAAATCAGCATCGTTAAAACCCACCGGGACTATTTATAATGATTAGTCTAGTCGAGATCTCAGCACATATACTTTATCTATGCCAAAGCAGTGGTTTGGCTTTTTGATCAATCAAAGCCATAAGCTCTTAAGACAGCAGCCATTCAACAGAGCGCAGCATCTCGCATCAGTTTTGCTGAAATGTTCTTTTTTTCTTTTCTTTTTTCTTTTTTTCCCAAAGCTGAAAGTGAGATCGGTGTTCATGTGCCTGTGAAAACAAGAGTCCCGTTCTGCAGTAGTGGTGTTAAACAGCATGTGGACCATTAGATCTATTCTCCCAGCTGCTGTTTGTGTGAGCCAGATTTCTATCTATTTTGCTGCTGACAAACCAAGCAGACAGAGAGAAAGAGTTCACAGGCGTCGGAGGGAGAATTTGCAATCTAATTTTTGCTCATGTAATCAAAATTGGAGCCCTCTGTCACACCAAAAACCATTTGTCTGGGAATTGAGGACTTTCTTTCCCTTGAGGTCTCGCTAGCCTTGAGACTTTGTCATCTAAATTGACAGAGGATGTGATTTTTGAGCCAGTATAGAATTTCATTTCCAATCTGCAGGCCTGCAGCTCCTTTTTGGGGAGAAAAAAATGGCTGTGGTGTGGGAATGAGACATTGCAGGATAGTAACACAGGATTGAAGAATTGTTTCTGAAAGATAATTTTATTCTCTCTGCCTTTTCTAAACAATAACCGAGGTGACAATCTATGAATCTATTTGTTTCCTTATTAGGAATCAATATCTGTACTCCTATGTCTTAAGAAGGAATTTATTTACTCATTTTAGTGCTGATTTATAAAGCAAAATGGCAGCTTGTTTTAAATGCGCTGTAAACATTACATGGTGAAAATGATTGTGGTGTTTCTTTGTATACATTTTCTCATGAAGTACAAATCAACATCCCCTACATGTTTGCCAATGATTGTTTCTTTCACCCCGACTCTGAAATTCTTTAATTCACCTGCTTATCACTGTCTAAACACCTTTCTCTTTTCCTTGTCTCCTTGCAGCTCAGATCGACTTATCGATGACACAATTAGGTAAGTGTAACTTCATAAAAAAAAATTCCATTCCTTGCACTATACACTTACACTATACACTTACAAATGGCAACAGTTTTAGAAAAATATCTGGTCTCTTGTAAAACAATAGCCTGTCAAATGGTCATTAACTCAAGGAAAATCTCAAAAAAGTCGGTGGAGGAATAGAAATAAGTAGGGCCAGACAGAATTTGCAGACTTTTTTTTTTTAGCTATTTCTCTGTAGAATTTTGTATAAAAAATAAAACAATCTGTGGATTTATTATTTTGAGAGTATGGAGCTGAAACTTGAACAACTGGGCCATTAGAAAAAAAAACATTTGCTAGAAATCTAAAATCTCAATTATAATGGTCTTAAAAAGCTTTACAAAAAAGTCTTACATTTAAAAAATTTACTTCATGAAACCTATAGAAATAAGAATAGAAATAATATAAAATAAAAGAATAACTTATAATTTAAGATTTACAGTGCAAATCCAATTAACATTTGTTTGGTTAACAAAGCTAAAGTAAGTTTCTCATACTCTGAAATAATACATTAATAAACAATAACACATTACAAATTATATTGTGCACAAATCATCAGATTTGCATATTACTCAATATAGCTGAAATAAATATATAAAAAAAAAAATAAATAAAAATATTTAAAAGTAAATTAATAGACAGTATGACCGCTCAATCTTTAAAAAGTTTTCTGCAGATTCTGTGCATTTTGCATTAAGAACTGAAAATACATTCAGTATCATAAAATTCTGAAATGAAAGCTGCTGTCTTCATATGTCCTCATGTTTTTATCAATCTTGTTTTCTTCTATGCAATTTGATATTTTTGTGTTATTTGTTTCATCTTGGGGTTAATATTAGGGATGCTCCAATCAGGATTTATAAGATCAAGTAGATTGGCGAGTATCGATCAAGTTACTAAATGTGATTAACGCATCTCTAGTTAATATATATTTTCATTAATGATTTGAATGAGGTTATACATTTAATGTTTTTTATGTATTTATTTCCATGGTGTAATTGTAGTTAACTTGCACTTATGTCATATTTTCAAGACAGCATTTCTGATTTGTACTTAATTTAGTTAATAAGTTAATTAATTAGGATGTAACGCTTGGCCCCATTTGGCCAAAAAAGAAGTTTCAATATATCTTCCGTTCTCTCCAAGAAGATAAGTCATACACTCAGTCTTGAAACAATATAATAGTGAATATATGAATAGTGAATATATGATGACCAAGTCATTTTTGGTGAACTGCCCCTTTAAAAAAAATCAGAAACAATTTTTTTGACAGAAGCTCATGTCACATGGCACAAATCTCGCAGTTGTGTCCTCTCCCTGAGGCGCTTTAGTAGTGAACATTTTGTTTTTGGTCACCACCGTCTTCCCCTCACTGCAGATCTGTGCTGGGGCATGAGCTATGACTGTAGCACCGAGGGGAAGCCCACAGCTGGCAGACCGCAGCGGCACTTAATTAAGTCATATCCTGGTCCATGCAGCTCTTTTTATCCCACCCCTGTTTAATTTAAGCAAAAAAAAAAATATGCTATATCAGCTGCTTGTAATCATTATCTTTCCTTTGTACCACCCACAGCCTGGAGCCACCAAGACCAGAGCTCATTGTTTAATGTTTCATCATAGCTCTGATCTTGGATGATTGTGGACGCTCGTGTTTCTGTTTTAATGATATCAGATTACTCTTCTGTCTATCCCAAGTTAGGCATTATGATATGAGATGTACACTATTGCAGGTAGCATATTCAGACCAGTGCTGGAAGTCATATTTAATAATACACACACAAATTTGAAGTTTAGGAATTGAAGCATCCATTGTGTGTGTCATATCTTGTACAGATGCTCAGAAATCAAAGCCTGTTTATAGAGGTATTACCACTGAAGCATGGCTAAAATAACTGCTTGCTTGTGACTGAGGACTAAGTACACTTCAATCAACTAGTGATTAGTGTCAAAATATGCTATTTAAATGTGCTGTATGCATGTTTTTGACTCTTCTAAAGCATAACTTATAATATGTTTGTAGATGTTTAAGAAACATGCTGAGTGAACATAATTGTTTATCTGAAAAAGCTAATGCTAAAGTCAGCTATTCTCTCTTTTGAAAATGTGCTGAAAAATTCTGACTTCAACTGTATGTGGGCAGCTGGGCACTTCCGAAAATGTGACCACCGGAGGGCAGTTGCAGCCCTGGCCAAAAATAATAAGATGCAGATTCAGAGGTCACATAAGATAGTTTAATTCGTAAATAATATAAATATTTTAAACAAACTTAATCTGAGGGAGTTGCATTGTAAGGCTCGATCATAAGGCACACTTGCTTCTGTTTGTGAGGACAATCTGTTTGTTCGTTTTCATGAAGGAGGAGAAAACCCCTCTCCAATATTTAGAATTTGGGCTGCAAAACCTAATGATCTGACATACTGCACCTTTAAATATGATTTGAAAACATCAAATGGTTTGATTTTAAAGACAAATTTATTTGATTAAACAGGGTCTTAAAAAGTCTTTATGTGATACTTTGTGTCTTAAATGTCAAAAGCTAAAATTTAGACCTTGAAAAGCCTTACATCTACTGAAATGTTGTGTTGTAGGTTTTAAATCTTTTATTAACGGGTCTTAATTTTCCTTTGTTCATGTATAGCTTCCCAATCTGGCCAATTACACCCAAGCAATCACTAACAATCCCAATCTCAATAAAACTTTCAACTTTAAAATAGCATTTAATTGCTTTCTTTACAGTAGCATTTGTTTAAAAGTTTTCCATTTATTTACTGCTGAGGACACTAACCTCACCTAATTTTTTTATTATTAAATTATTATAATTGTAGACTGAAGTAATTGACAGCTATGTTTTGTTCTATTGATATTTTGTTTGTAAATTGATATATTTGGAAATAAAATAAAAAATCTATATATATATATATATATATATATTAAAACTAAATTATTATTATTATTGTATTATTAAATGTATACAATTTTTATAATTAATAAGTGTAAAATTTCATTCATAATGGTCCTAAAAATGTCTTAATGTCTTAAATTTAACTTGGTGAAACCTGCAGAAACCCTGTTAAAGTATAAATAAAATATATTGGTATGCATTTAAGCATCCATTTGTGTTGAATGGTGGCCAATGATTTGGCATTTCAGAATCTTTAAACGGAAAAGAAACAGGCTTCACGCAACCAACTCCTTCTTAAACACCTGATGTCTTTGTTCTGCAGCATAGAGAGAGGAGTTTAATGTGTGCCGGGCTTTAGTTTACATTCATAAACCTGCTGAGCTGGAGTGAGACGTATTGTCACATAGCAATGTAATCTCCTCTACTAGGAACCAGAAAGCAAGACTCAGCAGAAAAAAGGCAAATATGTGGTGGGACCAGACCTACCCAACAGTCTTATAATTGCATGCAACATATTATAATTAAAAAGCATAGGGGCAGTTAATCCAAAAATTAAAATTATTTATTAATCACACTTTTTGTTTTTGTGGAAGAAAAAGAAATCCTAGTGTCCCAAACTACAAAGGTGAACATAATGTAAATGACATAATATCCTAATTTGGAATAAATTGTGCCTTTAAGCTTGAACACATACGACGGCTGTTACAGGAAAACCTCTGATTTGTTCAAAATATGAGGTGTTGGCTTTCTGCAGTGTCAATGGAAATGGATATGTAATGTTTGGTCACTTTTCTGCATACTTTTGGTTTCTAGCTCTGTTAGCTAATGTCTCTGGAGCTTTGGATTAATGCAGCCTCCTGCCTTCCTGTCTGAAATAAAACCTAGTAAAAGAGACATTTGCTGTCTTAGAGGGACTTTCTCCTGTGTCTGCAGTCCTGACAGCTGCTGTGCCCTTGACGCAGAGATTGGAGCACTTTTTGGCCACTTCTAGTGCATACGTGCTGTTATGAGGTCAATGCAGTTAAAACCTGCTCTTCTGTTTTTTGTCCACAGCATTGCCATGGCCACCAAGGAGAACATGACCTCCCAGCGTGGTCTGTTGAAGTCTATACAGAGCAGGGTCAACACCCTGGCCAGTATCCTTGATTTTAAAATGCACTGCGTGTATACATTAGTGTTGCATAATATCTTGGTATCATATCGATTTTTGTCTATGTCTATGTCTATTTTGAGGGTTTAAAACATTATCAAAGTTTTGTTTTTATAATATTAACTGCATTTTGTGCATTTTTTTTTCAAACACAGATCAATTATTAGAAGATTGTTAAATGTAGTCTGTAGCAAAGAAATGAAAATGAAAGGACTTTTCATACAGTACATCATGTTGATGTGATTATTAAATTGACTTCAAATGTTTAGGGTTATGATGAATTAATTTGTTAGCTATAACAATATGTTATTAATTATTATATAAAAGCCTAAATCATTTTTTTAAATATTATTTATTGATAGTTTTCATGTCATCATATCATTAGGGGAATACCCCCCTGGCAGGCAAAACATTGCTATCTCCTGCTGACCACCAAGTCACAGGCTGAATATTTTTTTTTTGGCTGAAAAAAAATGGATAATTGTTGTGCACCAAGTTTTAGCATTACTACCCAACTAGGAGACACATCTGAGCTGTGCTTCCACAGCAGGTGTTCTTAAACCTTTCAGCACCCGACCCCCAAAATAAAAATGCCAGTGACTCGCGACCCCCAATCGATCCTCTGAGGTGGTTATAAATGTATAAACCTTGCACACAACGGCGCACACATACCAATAGGCCTAAGTCTATTCATCATTTTATTTTGGAGAACGCCACTCAGAGACCATCCTCCATGTTCAGGTTTGGCCTGTAAATATTTTTAATGTATGTGAGTGCCATAAAGGTATCAGAGAGTTTAACCTGGTGCCATAAAATCAATGTGCTGCATCTGACTCTATTGCTGCATCTTTAATATAACGTAATCACCCAAGGGGTCACAAAAAAAAAAATTAAAAGGCTGATGGCTTTTTATTTGCATGTTGTTTGCATGTTTATTATTAACATGTTAACAATGTTACTATTAACTACTATTTTCAATAACATCTGGATGCAGCCTTTATGATGCAAGCTGAGATTGCATCACTCAGCAATGCAATGTCAGACACAAAGCACTCAATGGAGTAAGTGACATCACTGTGATGGGTGGGGTTAGGTGAGCGCATTAAAAAGCATTGGATGCAGCTCAGATTGCACTGCACCAGGTCTGCATCCAGACCCCTCTCACTATTTTGTTCTTCAGTAGGTTATGGATGAAATATGCTAATTCAAATAGTTTATCCCCCCATCCCCCCTTCGTTGTCCCGTGACCCCAACTTTGAGAACCAATGTTCTACAGAATTCTATCAGAGAAGGAACAGCCAGAAAGTAGATATTTATTGCTTTGTGCCGAATGGTAGCATCATTGATCCATAACAATCTATGGTACCTATAGCTGTCAATGTGTTTGTATGCCATTTATACAGTTTCTATTCTAATTTGCAAGTCAAGTGCAATTAAAGTATTAATTAAAATGCAAAGTCATATAAATTGAAGTGAACAAATACCAGCAAATATTAATCGAAGTAAAAGAAACCGACACCAAATATAAAAGCAGACACATGCTATAACACCAATATAATCTCAGATTGGAGCTCTGACATGGACATGCCGATTTTAAATGACTAAAAAATGACTGCAAAATATGGATTGCAAGTGCCCATGATTCACAGTTTGTGATCATATCTCTGTTTTGTTCTGTTGATGTGTGATCCAAATATTCGTAGCTTGAAACTGATGGAAATATGACCATTTTGTGCTGCGTTTTTTTTTTTTATTTATGGAAATTCCAGTGTAGCTGCCATTATGGCCCATTATTTTTTTTGTTCGCCAGGTCTCCGGACAGGTCACGTGAATGAAAACAATCAATGGGATGTTTTTGTCAGATGGTTTGTTGACTTTTATCTGTTTTATGTGTTGATAAATGATCAGTTTATCAGTATAGGCATTGAAATTGTAATAATGGTGTATACAATGTATACTACTTTGCATACTTTGTTTCCCAAAAATGTGTAGGTTTCTTTCTATAATATTTTATTTTTAGATCACTATTAAACTTTAAAAGATATATATACACAACTCATGCACATCACTCAAAAAATATGTTCTTGATAGTTAAGACTTTTTGCTGCATCTTTGTATTTTCTTAACTGTCCTTCTTCAGACCGCTTTCCTGCCATCAATAACCTAATACAGCGAATCAACCTGAGAAAGAGGCGGGACTCCTTAATTTTAGGAGGAGTCATCGGCATCTGCACCATCCTACTGCTGCTGTATGCATTTCACTGACAGACAGGGGAGCTGAGCGACTTCTTTGGGGGGTGTTCTGCAGAGCCGTGGCAAAGCCTTGAGGAAGGGCTCAATGAGAGGTGGACCATTGGGGCCACAAAGCAGAAACCCACCAGGCCTAGTCTGGAAACAGGATTGATTGTGGCCAGCATGGACCTTATTTGTATTTAGCATCGGGAGGGGTTTAGATCTAACAGCCCTTTATTTGTTTCTGTACTACAAACAATGCGCTGTTCAGATGTGAACTGGGACTGAAGACCAAATTACTAACAGGAATAGATTTCAAAGAGCATAATTATAACACAATGGCTTTGACAAAAGGGCGATGCTGGGAAGCGTCAACTTGTGCTGTTCCTGTATATTATTAATCGGAAAAGGGTTTTAATTTGATGATCCTTTTAGTAAGAGGGTTTCTCATCATTCTGTGTACTTTGTGAATTAATAAATTATTCATATACAGGATATTAAAAATGTGTGTCAAACACTCGAGATCCGTCATCTAAAGCTTCTATTATTTTTTTTTTTAAACATTTCTAAATTCTCTCAAAGATAAAAAATGTTTTACACTGGAAAGGAGAGCGTTGGGATGCGTGAGTCACAAAATAAAATAATTCCATTGCAGCTCATGATAATCTAGCTTTTCTCTTTCAAGGTGCTGTTGCTTTATGATTTTACTTGTGTGTTTTAAAGTCTACAGCATGTTGCGGTTAAGAATATCCAGCTAAACCAACAAGTCAACCTCCACTTGTCTCAGCATTCCTCCTATGGAACTGGAGCGTGAGAGACAGAAGCAGGCCAATGCTTTATTGTGATGAATATGCAAGCTGAAAAGCATTGATCCAGGCAAATGAGAAAGTAGCACAGCGATTGTATAAAGAGGTAAGACCACCACACTGTGCAGCAGGAGATAGAAGGAAGGATTGGGACTGTTATGGTGACAGCTGAGTTCCCTTGATAGAAGGTAGCTTTTCTGCAGAGCAGCTCCTTTGTTCTAATAAATTTTTGATGTATCTCCTGCCTCTGGAATGGTCAGACTGACTTAAGTTCCAGAGGAATTGAGTTATTCACACAACTTAAAACGATCATTTAATGGAGTCATCAATGATTTTTTTTTCTCCTGTATTATCTGTTGGGGTGTTATGTAAAAGTCACATCAGTGTCTTACTGTTTTATTGACCTTGAAATACAGATGAAATAATGAGTGTTTTGTACAGATGACCTAATTGACCAAAGTTGATCACAAAACAAAATAGTTTATTGCATTTTTAAAGGATTTGGTCATTGGCTCTGCCTGAAAGATGGGATTGTAAATGAGAAAATATTTTGATGGCCATTATCATATCTGAAATTCAGCTCTGGAGGCTTTCTCAGCACTTCTATACAAAGTAATACAAACAGCAACAAAGGTGTCATTTTACTGCATTAATTCTGAGACTTATCTTTTATAAGTACATGCAAAATGGATTTGCTTTTGTCTGCTCAACATCTACAATATAACCTTAAAATGGGTTATTTCTTCTGGAAGACATTGGGCTCTACTATACACCTGGTGCAATGTGGTGGCAGGTGTGAGACAAGTTTTGTTGTTGTTGTTTTGTGTGTGTTTTTGCTAGTTTCAGCTTAGTGCTTAAGTTTTATTTTTCACATCTTGCACCACGTTGTTTAAATAACAAATGCATTTGCACCCACTTGTGTGCCCATGGGTGTTAAGGCTCATTGTTGGCACTGCTATTTTAAAGCAACTTAAATGGACTGTGCCATTGTTGATCAACTAAATTCTGTTCTACTGTCAATTATGTGGTTTTGTTTTGTTTGTTTAAAAGAGCATTCATGATAGGTGGGTTCAAAATGACTTGCACATGAGCAGATCTGTTTCCTTGATAGTGGCATGTTTGGTTTTTCTGCTCATAAAGTTCGCCATGAAGATAACACAAGGGCGCAGAGTGAGCATGGATGGAGGGGACCTGTCCCCACCAATATCCACCAATTACTGAAATGTCCCTACCAATAGTTTAATCAACTTCAAAATAAAGTAATGCTCTGTCATCCCTTAACCTACACGTGCAAGTCAAGTTTACTACTAGTTCGCCGTAATTCTACTAACCAAGGCAGTGCAATTAATTAAAATTCAGTTTCCATTTTGGCCTCCATGATTATGAAAAACATAAATTGCGATAAAACAGTTAAATTGCGTCCCACACCTCTCTAAATTTCTCTACATTCATACCTACTCAGACTGCAGTAAAATCATGTAAATTGACTTTTGCAGCATGGGACGGCATTGTTATTTATATTATTACATGTTTTTTTTTTATTATTAAGTACTTTATTCATGTTTTTAAAAGCGCAAAACAGAATTTGTGCTGTTCTATGTATGTCCCCACCAATGTCAAGAGCGAATCTACTCCCTTGAGATAACCACGGCTTTCTCTTTAAAGGGTGGGGAAGATAGGATTGGTTTAATGCACTTTATACTCAAAATACACCCATAACTCATCAAGAGAATAAGGACAACGCTTTTAAACCATGTGCCAACTGTTTTATCCTCTCCATTTTTAAAATGGCACAAGTGCATTCAGAAATGCCATGAGTGCACTTGTGCCATGTGCTTTAAGGCTGGTTTTAAACTTCTGCATCGAGTGATCAACGTGACCCACGGCGCATGTCTTACTCATAGCAGTGCATTTATACTTCTGCATGCTGTTTGTGTTGCTCTGCAATAACCCTTCCAAAATGCTAGCGGGCAGTAGGTTTTTGTGTTTTTTGTCGAGTTTCTTCGCTGGTGTTTAGTTTTTTTTAAATGCTACCTTAAGGTACAAGTAGCTCAAACTCGCTCATTCAGAAGCAGGAACCGGCGGATGTGCAACAATTTTAATCGTAAGATAAACACGAAACAAAAGTTTCCATCTGGAGCTACTTCACATGACTCAACACTTGTAAACACTCGCTCCAATGGGTTTGCGCGTCTCTCACTACCACCCACACTCATCTACACTACCCCAAAACGACCAGATCACAAAGCTTGGCTACGCAACATGTAGTTGCATTTTTTTTCAGAGATCGGCCATGGCGAAGGATTATGTGACTGCTTGAAGGCTGCGCCGGAGCATATGCGCATGACGCAGAATTATAAATCAGCCTTTAGACCATGCACATAGATTGCCCATTACCTTCATTTGTCCTTTTCTTTGACTCTCTAAACTTTACAGGCCTTTTAAATTCACAAACATAGTATTTTGCCTCATTCTTTTCTCTGCCTAGATGAGTGTGTGGCAGAGGTACTGCAGCAGTCATTTGGAAGTTAGTAGGCCTCCTGCAGATCTCCACAGGTAGCTGTCATCAGCCTGCTCACCTCCCCTGCTGACTGAAACATGTTCTGTTCACCAGCCCAGGGAATGAATGAATAAATCTTTGTCATCTCCACATTGTTTTATTTCACTGCACATGTTGCCTTATTTTGTTCTTTCCTAGTGATCTTATTATGTGACTCCTGTCCAAGAATGAAGACATGACACACATCACCTGCCCTGCTGTTCATGATTTTGAGGTATGGCAGAATATTTAGGGTCTTTTTTCTTTGATTCTGGTGAGTTGAATATGAATAGGATTGGCAGGTCATATAATACTTGGTTTTCTGGGCCGCTTTCCAGAAAAGTTACACATGCTGAGTAGTCAGTAAGAGTCTGAAACAGGATACTTGCAGAGATCTCTATCCAACCCTGTCACCATTGTGCCCTTGAGCGTGACACTTAACCCAAAGTTACTCAAGTCCAGGATGACTGTTGTGATCAGCCTACACCAGGGATGTCCAGCCATTGTCCTGCTGGAACTTTCCAAGCTCCAATCCCAAAATGTTAAAATGCTAGTCTTTTGTCAGGGCATAGTGAAGCATCAGACACCCCGTTGGCTGTCAAGACTTTAGGGTGTCCCAGGCCATTTACCGTTTTACCTTTTCATTTTACCTGCACACAAGTGCCCACATATTTGATTTATCTAAAATATGGGGTTATCCTAATAATCCTTTTTAGAGTGGCTCCTACTCAACATGCTTATTAGCAGCATCACCCAACTAAAGTCTGCACTTCAACGAGAACTGCAAGAGTTTGAAGTGCCAATTTGGATTAGCCCTAGTAATCCTGAACATCCAGGTTCAGTTGGTCTTGATTGGGGTTGGATCAGAACTTTACTTAATACTGAACTTTACATAATGGGTACCTCTAGGACTCGGGAATACTCATTATTTGCTGTTTTTGTATCAGGAACAGGGGGTTGTTTTAGAAGAGCTAATTTGAGAGTTGGGTCTGATAAACATATACACTATAAAAGCAAAGAGTTTACACATCCTTACTCCATGAACTTTCTAAAGAGCAAATAGTGGAAGATGAACTGATGTCAAAGTTCAAGCATGTATTCAGTTACTGTTCTTCAGTTTTTGCTGTCGTTGAATGGTTTGTCACTTCACAGATCCTACTTCTTCTGTGATTGTAATGAGGAAGAGAAGGTTGAAAGTATTTCTTATGGGGCTGTCCTGGTGGTTAGTTCCTATAATCTAATGTGAATTGTCTTATAAAAAAAACATTTAGGTCTCCAAAACCTTTCAGAAAGAAAGACATTTTAATCAGCATAAACTTTTAATAACCTGAAAATAAAGCTTCAACTTCTGCAATAAAAAATTTACACAAAAGCTGTACAGTTCTTGAAGGAACCATTTATGTGAATAAAGAACCTTTTATTTTTAGTGTGTGCTTTGAATCCTTTGGACGAGACATTTTTTGCTCTTCAAAGTGTAACAGTTTAACAATTTGCCACACGTTTAGCTCATTGAGTGGAAAATTGAAATTGCACCCAAAACCAATCTAGTTGGCTGATGTTGGTTTATCCAACCTGATAAAATATTTTCGAATGTGTTATACAAATTATATATATAAAGTGTGTTCATTAAAATGCCCATGGAGATTTTAAATAACTTATTCAGATCTGGGAAAACGTTTTTAAAATTCATGAATATGAAATTTTTGGTCCTGTATGCAAGAATTTTAATCTGTTGATTCCTACATTATCACAAATGTTAGAAATATTGTAAAAATAATAATAATAAAACAAAATAAAAAAAAGATTGTCTATGTACACTGAAGGGGAACTCTACCTTGAGTAAATTGAAGCACTAATTCACATTGAGTCTTGTTTATTACATGTGTTTGTGTGAGAACTAGAAAACGGTTGAGAGCTGTAATTCACTTAACAGCCACTGGTGTTGCTAATAACCAAGGTTTTTGAAATCTCTGTATAGCCCCTTTAAAGGGAATATAATTTAGGTCAGCTTACAAAACGCTCTATGTATGTATCTTTGTTTCATTTCCTTGCAAATGCAACCATTTTAGATTGCGATCCTAGATGACTAATGATGGCACTTTAGTCTCATTTAAGCTGGTGGCTAGATCTGTGTTTACTTAAACACTTGTGTCATTGTGTGTGAGAGAGAGAGAGAGCGCTGTTAGTGCTGAGTGCTGGAGTGAGGCCGGGCAGAAGGCCATGCTTAGAGATCAGAGAACCAGGGAAGTGCAAAATCAGCTCGTAGATCTTGTGCCATTTCCTTAGCTATGCATTATTTACAACCGCAATAGTCAGGAGCATGAAAAAGGAAGCTTGTGTGTATGTGCATTGGGCGGGATGGCTTTGAAAGCTTTGTTTCTTGGTCTGGCGAGTTTAAAATGTTGAGTTTTGTGCTAAAGGAATTATTTTCCTTGCAGATGTTCCTACACCGCTGTGCTGTGCTGTACAGGCCCAATAACTGCAAGCAAGTTGTGGACCATGCATGTTAATGTTTATTTCACACTTGCAAAGGTACACAGTTCCTAACATAGAAAAACAGATATACAAGTGAACCAAGAATCCAGAGTTGTAGATATTAAATCACAGTTTTAAAAGACACATAGCAGCATTTTTGCATCTCATTCATATTGGCATAGTGGTTGTTAACAACGCAGCATAACAAAAGAGTGATGAACTGAACAAAAGAGTTAGGAAAGAGCATTGATTCATTAAACAGTAAATGATACACTATAATGAAAGGTGTTAAGTGCTAACAGTCTGTTTTCTGTAAGAGATTATGCATAATGACATGAGAATCTTGATTAAAAAAAAAACTAATAAAGTGCTTTGAGATATATGACAGGGCAGTTAAATACTTAATTCAGTGTGAAGATCAGCAGACTGAAACATTTCGTACGTTCATTTCGCTCTAACCAGGTAAGTGCTGTTATGTCTCTGTATTTCCTTTTTTTGACAAACTTATAATTAATTAGTTTAATTTTGACTTCTTAATATTAGCAGACCGATGTATTAGCAATTACAGAGATGCAATAAACACTGTGAGATGTGTCAAAGTAAAGTTCACCATGTCCTAACCGGACGCAATTCAATACAACATCATGCGATAAAAGGTTTTTCATGTTTGTGTCCTTACCAGCCATAGGGGAGGTAAACGACAGGTGACAAGGGATTCTGCTTAATGCTGGGCTCAGACTACACCACAGTTTTTTTTGTTTTTAAGGATTTTAGACTATATGCAATAGTTTAACATAAAATAGAAATTAGTAGTAGAAGACTTTAATTTTAGTTTTTTGCTCCAAAATAGTTGCAGAAAGATCAATCTTAACACTGCTGAAATTTATTCCTTTCTTTAGTTTTTAAATGAATCATTTTAGTCAATAATTCAATTATCTATTCATAATAATTAATTTCTGAATGAATCAACAGTTTTAAACGAATCACTTGTATTAGTAGTAAATTAATTGCTCAAGACAAGCTTGCCGCCACCTACTGGTTTAGTGTTATATTTAGTGATCGGCTTTGGCCATTCCTCCACACAAATGTAGTATTAGCTCATTGAGCTAACTCTTTTTGAAAACTAAAAGGATATATATTTATATATTTATGATATTTTCATAATCACCAGTTCATAGTGTTTTTTTTTTCCATTTGGTTGTTAACTAATCTTTTAATCCATCGATAGAAAAGCATATGAAATATTAAAATATCAAATTGAGTGGTTTGAACTAGGGCTGCACAATATATCGTTTCAGCATCAATATCGCAATGTGCGAGAGTGCAATAGTCACATCACAGAATCTGCAATGTCAAGTTGTGATTATAATTAACCAGACATTACAGTTCACAACATAGTGGCATCATTTCGGATTTTAACCTTAGAGTAAATGTTAATTATTTGCAATTGTTTTTGAGGCTTGTGACACAGCATTTCAAGCTAATTTAATGCTTTTTGGCACAATAAATGAAACGTTTGTACCTTAAAAGATTATTAGTACGTTTATATAAATATTTACTCAATGAAAACGATAATGTTATTATAACATTATACAGTGATTGTTTCATTTTTGTTGCTGAATACTGTTCTACTGCCCAGAAAATCGTCATTGCCTATTTAATTTGAATACTTGCTCTGTTATACGCATTTAACTTTCGTTTTTTTTTTTTCTTACGCACATACACTCCCCTAAAATCATCCCAATCAATCTAAAATTCTGCATTCTTTACAAAGAGATATTCAAGTCATCTGTTGAAATTGTATTCATATCGCAATATATATCGCAGTAAAAGAAAATATTGCAGTGTCAGTTTTTGACAATATCGTGCAGCCCTAGTTTGGCAATGGCAATGATAATCTCAGCTACTGATTAAAAGCTATAATGTAAAAAAAACTGAATATTCAATTAGTAATTTACCTCTATTTCTTGATAGTGTAAAAAGAATCATAAAAACTGAGAAAACAAGTGAAATACATGACAAAGATGGTAACAGTCATTCAGCATGTATTTTTAACAATGCTCAGATTATTTAGTATTATGCGTTATAAACTCGTCACTTGCAAACGATCATGCCTACACTCTCTTCTGATTGGCTGTGACATTGTTTTATATATTTTGTTACGTCATGTAGCTCTGTCAAGACAGGAGTCTTATCTCATTGCGTCTGGTTAGGACACGGTCTTACACACAAGCTTATTCTTGAAGAAAGAAAGTGTTTTGTCCACCCACAGCATGCCTAAATATTTCTATAAATATGTTGATATATATCTCATATTTATAAGGGTTAAGTAGGGAGATTTATGACCGGGAGTCTGACATTCTGTCCTGGAAAGAACCCGGGGAAGGATGAATAGTCCTGTGGTGCGTTTAGCATACTGATATAAAGGTCTTGGCACAGAATGGTGCTGGCCGCTGCATGCCTCTAGATGAATGTCCATGCTCCAGCAGTTTTTGTTAGGAAAGAGAGGCCTGGCATGCGTATCGTTACAGTCTTACCTCTCTGGAGAAAACTAAACTAGTACAGGACGTGTAATGAGAGGCTGAGCTCTCCATAAACACTGTGCCTTTGACAGAATATAGCATTTGACACACTACGGACAATGATGTACAGTCCCATCTGTAGATTCCCACTACTACTCTCACAGATAAAAAAAAAATATAGTCATTGAAAATGCTGACACTTATTCACATACAAGGTCAGACATGCATGTGGTCATTTGTTTGTAATCCAAACCTACAAAATAAATGGGGAAAAATGAAACCTCCAACCCCAGTGTCTGTTTCTACACCTGACAAAGAGAAGTCGTCCCTAGTTCAATCCCTTAGCTTAGACTCCACATAGAAATCTTTTTTTATAAAACATACATCAGTAGTTACATTGCAAATATTTCTGTGCATAAATTTCAAATGCAAGATCGACCAGGAGTAATATAAGGTTAAAATGCAGCTTGCTGTGTGTAGACATTTTCCATCTTTGAAAAAAGAAAAGAAAAGGAGAAGTCCTTGTCCTTTGTGTCATCATCCACAGGCCACTTTTTTGCAGAAACAGCAGTATTTCTAATTTACATAATGCAAGCCATCACTGTTCTTTTTAACATATGGGATTTTGAATTCATTTTTATTTTTTTCACTGAGCATGCTAACCTACTGCATGCATTTTCGCTACTTAATCAGATCTTATTTAGTTGCGACAGTCCTTGTTTCTTTTTCATCTTCTGTGGCGTTATTGATAAGAGGGAGATCTTGTTTTAATTACATCATCTGTGTGTTTTTTGCAGTAGTGCTGTAGGCGGAGCTCTCATCTTTACTTTGTCCCCTTTCCGGTTACTGCAGATAGAGAGAAAAAAGAGGAGTGTCTGAATTATAACATCAGCATAGATTAAGAAAAATACATGCAATTTATCAAACCACAAGTTTGTAAACTGCTCTATCATATTGCGTCTGAATTAATTTTGTGATAGAAGGTACAGTGAATCCGGAAAATATTCATAGCGCTTCACTTTTTCCACATTTTTTTTATATTACAGCCTTATTCCAAAATGGATTAAATTTATTTATTTCCTCAAAATTCTACACACAATACCCCATAATGACAATGTGAAAAAAGATTTTTTTAAATTGTTGCAATTTTTTTAAACATAAAAAACCTGACAAAAATCACATGTACAGTTGAAGTCAGAATTATTAGCCCCCCTGAATTACTAGCCCCCCTCTTTATTTTTTCCCCAATTTCTGTTTAACGGAGAGAAAAATATTTCTAAGCAAAATAGTTTTAATAACTCATCTCTAATAATGGATTTATTTTATCTTTGCCATGATGACAGTACATGATATTTTACTAGATATTTTCAAGACACTTCTGTACAGCTTAAAGTGACATTTAAAGGCTTAACTAGGTTAATTAAGTTAACTAGGCAGGTTAGGGTAATTAGGCAAGTTATTGTATAACGATGGTTTGTTTTGTAGACAATCGAAAAAAAAAATTGTGACCTTAAAATGGTTAAAAAAATTTGAAAACTGCTTTTGTTCTAGCCGAAATAAAACAATTAAGACTTTTTCAGAAAGAAAAATTATTATCAGACATACTGTGAAACTTTCCTTGCTTTGTTAAACATAATTTGGGAAATATTTAAAAAAAGAAAAAGAAATTCAAAAGGGGGCTAATAATTCTGACTTCAACTGTACATAAGAATTCACAGCCTTTGCCGTGAAGCTCTAAATTGAGCCCAGGTACATTCTGTTTCCACTGATCATTCTAGAGATGTTTCAGCAGCTTAATTGGAGTTCACCTGTGGTAAGTTCAGTTGATTGGACCTGATTTGAAAAGACATACACCTGTCTATATAAGGTCCCAGGGTTGCATGTCAAAGCTCAAACCAAGCATGAAAACAATGGAATTGTCTGTAGACCTCCGAGACAGGATTGTCTCGAGGCACAAGGCAGGGGAAGGTTACAGAAAAAAATCTGCTGCTCTGAAAGTTCCAATGAGCACAGTGGCCTCCATCATTTGTAAGTGGAAGATGTTTGGAACCACCAGCCTCTTCCTAGAGCTGGCCGGCCATCTAAGCTGAGTGATCAGGGTAGAAGGGCCTTAGTCAGGGAGTTGATCAATAACCTGATGGTCACTCTGGTCTGTGGAGAGAGGAGTAACTTACAGAAGGGCAACCATCTGTGCAGCAATCTACTAATCAGGCATGTATGGTTGAGTGGCCAGACGGAAGCATGAAGAGACAGACCATAATAAACAAAATCCTCTGGTTTGATGAGACTAAAATTGAACTCTTTGGAGTGAATGCCAGGCGTTACATTTGGAGAAAACTAGGCACTGCTTATCACCCGGATAATACCATCCCTACAATGAAGCATGGTGGTGGCAGCAATGTTTTTCAGCAGCAGGAACTGTAAGACTAGTCAGGATAGAGGGAAAGATAAATGCAGCAATGTACAGAGACATCCTAAATGAAAACATGCTACATCTCTTGACCTCAGACTGGGGCGACAGATTATCTTCCAGCAGGACAATGACCTAAAGCACACTGCCAAAATATCAATAAAGTGGTCCAGCCAGAGCTCAGACCTAAATCCTATTGATTTTTCAGGTTTTTTTATTTTTAATAAATTTGCTACAATTAAAAAAAATATTTTTTTCACCTTAAATTTAATCCATTTTGGAATAGGGCTGTATCATAAAAATATCTGGAAAAGGTGAAGCGCTATCAATACTTTCTAGATGCACTGTATATCATGAGATATGTGACCCTGCACCAAAAACAGGGGGGTTGGCCAATAGCCAAAAATACATTATTTTATGCCAAAAATCATTAGAATATTACTATAGCAAAACCATACATCAATTAAAAGCTTTTTTATTCAAGTTTCAGATCTTAAAGGATTGACATTTATGACTTTTTTTTTTGGTCCTGGGTCACAATTTTAACAATTTAAACTCTTTCCATCATAACTTTTTTTATAAGAATTTGTTACACTGCTAAAGAATAGATGTAACAGGTTTATTGCCCCAAACCAAGTACAGCCATTTATTCACCCTCATGTTGTTTCAAACCCATGTTGTATTTTATTTCATCTTAATAATACAATCTGAGATTTGTGCCTCTTCATTGAAAATCTGTTTACTCAAAACTCTGATGCATTCATAAACCGGAAAGAATATCCACATGAATCAAAGCATCTTGTGAAGAGACATGATTGCTTTATATAATGGACAGATTTAATCTAAGATTTTATCAACATGAGAACTGATCAGTTTACAGTTTTTAGATTTGGAAACTCAAACATGTTTGCTCCTTGCAAAAGAACCAATAAGCAGTCATGTGGCATGTTTGAACTTCAGCAAGAACCAATAAAGTTTGTTATTACATATTAATCCAGGTATGACTGCACTTTTGTTTATCTTTATAGCTCAATAAAGCCCTGGATAAAATATGTTTTTAAGCAATTGTGTCTCTTCAGGATACTTTGATTGAGCCACTAAATCTCTAGAATGAATATTTTAAAGTGTCAGAGTTTTGGGTGAACAGACTTTTAATGGAAAAAGAGAAATCTCTCAGATTTAATTTAAAATGTCTTCATTTGTGTTACAAAAATGAGCATGGGTTTTATGGACCTAGAACAACATGAAGGTTAGTAAATAATGATAATTAAATAAACAAATAAATAATATTCATTTTACTTTTGGAAGACAAACACTTGAAAGGGATAGTTCACCCAATAATTTTAATTATGCCATCAATTAATCATCGTCTAAATTTTCCAAATATATTTTTTGTTCAGTTCAACACAAAAGAAGATATATTCAATAATGTTGGAACAATCCAATTTGATTGTTTCCAACAATCTTCAAAATATCTTCTTTTGTGTTCAACTAAGCAAAAAAACTATCTGGTTTTGATAAAGTCAATTGTTTTTAAATAATGGCAGAATTTTCATGTTGTAATGGTGAACTATCGCTTTATGTTTCTGTGTGCTTATAGTTCAATTCAAGTTTCTTTGTATAGAGCTTTTCACAATAATTATCGTTCCAAAGCAGCTTAACAAAATATGCATATTAATATGTTACAATCAAAATCCTACTGTTAAGTTAGCATTCAATTATGCATGATTTACTGTTACTGAACATGATGTTTAGAATATAAGTTTTTATTTAGCAATTCTGTATAAAATGGAACAAATGTGAAAGTTATCATTTTTATTTTATCGAAATTTTGTTTTTTTTTATTATTGAAAAAGTCAAACTTTTGATTAAAATATTAATTATTGATTACAATTATACTAATAATTACCAGAAATGTTTGATAGCATATTAAAATTAAGCAACACCATTTATTATTTGAATGTCATTATCATTTTGCCCCATTATTTTACTTTATCTACAGTCAAAATTAACAATAGTCAAAATACAAGTGTTTCGCTTATAAACACTCAATCAGGCATCCAACTCAAAATAACAGACTGTCACATCTACCTGGTAGTTGCTAGATTATACTATTAAAGTAATGACATACAGACATGTTTTTATACATACCTGCAACCACCACATATATTATGATGCTCAGGAGGCCCACAATGATTGCCACACAGCTAAGAAGACGAGCCAAACGTCCCAAACGTCTTGCCCCATCCATATCTCCCTGCTGTAGGCTGTTTCTGGACTGCAATGAGAGTAGACGTATGCCGAAATTCAATAGATCACGATAATAAACACGCACAATATTGAAATCATGGGCACTTCATATTACTGTGAATAAGTCCAAAGTCAAACATAAAGTGCTCAGGGGTAATTTAATTAATGTGTCTTTGCTCTGTGGGTAAGGGATTCATCAGAATAAACAGCAAAAGTAAGTCAAAAGCACTCGAAAAATTTGGGAAAAATAATAAAAAGTCTTTATTGACATGGCTATTCCTTAAAACTGTACCTCTTTCGGCAAACACTTTCCTTCATCAGGGTAACCAAATAAATAAGTAAAATAAATTACTGTGAAAAAGTATTTACACTTTCAGAGTGTTTTGTAAGAACATTCCTGTTGTAATTATTTAATGGGCTTTAAAAGTGAACACTATGATAAACTCGTAATGAAAACTACAAAAACTTTCATCTTTCATTAATCTTAGATGATGTTAATTTCTTAGTTAATGCCATAGATATTTACATTAGATGTTACCTATGATATTATTGTCTATTGCAAGGAATGCGTCAATAGAGCCGCCATTTTAGTACAGGCTAGCTCTGTGTAGGACCAAGGTGCAGTGGAGGACTGGCCATCCAGGTCAGTATGCATTTTTTTTCTTTTAAATTACAAAAATTATAATTTTTACATCACTTTTCTATGTAGATGGATAAGTGACATCACGGTAATTGCTGACAAAAAGCGTGTGTTTGCTCCCTCCCTGTTAAATTTGATCTAATCCATAGCCTGAAACACACCCCCTCTCATTCTAACGGAGGGAGCGATTTGTTTGTGAATGAATCTCCGTAATTTCCGACAATAATACAATTTTCTAGCACCGCAGCATCTTGTTGTCATATTTCATTTACATTGTTTGCTTATTTTATTTAACTAAACTAGCATAAGCCTAGTATTTAGTGCGAGTTGGTGCTACCTTGCCTTGTGGTCAGTGCAGTAAGTGACCGTAGTAGCATCAATAACGTTACTTGTTTAGCACAAAAGTTTGTAACATACAAAAACGTAAAAATCGAAATCTTATCTATGACATGTTATGACTTTGTGCTTTGTTTTCTTCGTTTGCTCGTTATTACACCCATCCCGTACCCGGACTAGTGTGGTTGAATGACATTTGTCCTGGGAGCACTCTACAAATGTGGTGGCACTATTAACGTATGCTCAGGTTCCGTATGCGATATCTAATGTATATATCTATGAGTTAATGCTTAATAACACTTTAGAATCATAGTTGTACAAGTTATAATCATTGTAATACATCTTTATAATATTCTTGCAGCTTGATTAGTTTGTTTACTCTGAGAATTTGTATAAAATAAAACAATACACCAAGCTTTTTTTGTTTGTTATTGAACATGTTTAGAAAGTAACTGGCTTTCCAGCTTAAGCAATTCATTGCAACAAGAAATCTGCCAAAATGAGAGGCAAAAAATTTCAATAAAACGACAATGTCACAAAAATCTAAATAGTATTTACATTTTAATCTGTTGTAATAGATCAAAGCTATCGATTGGATCCGAAAGGCATGTAAGGAAGCAAAAGGTCAGAGGTGACAGTGTGAATTGTGGAAGTGACTGGTATACAGGATGAGGTGAGCCGATAAGCGTGTTTCCTTATTAGTGCAGTTCTATGCCACAGCCACCCATTAGATGCTCAGTGTACCCTAGGGAGAGCGTCTCCAGTAGACTGCATTAAAGTAATCAATACCAAGCAATAGATTGTGCAGGAAAAAGCCTCCGACACAGTGGCCAACCAATCTCCCCACACTCAAATGCTAATTCCATTCGCAATAACGTTGGTGTGTTGTTGTTTTTTCTTTCCTCTTGCGATGTGACGTAAACTGGCATTATCATAAAGAGAGGCTCAGAGTGCAGCCGCTGTCCAAGGTGCTGAATGGACTTTGATCAGCTTCCCAAAGCACTAAGCAGAAAGTGAATTGTACTTAATCTCTACGGCACGATTCCCAAAAGCACTGCTATTTTAGTAGTGCATGAAAAGAGACTTGTAACTTGAGCTGAATCTTGTTACCCTTGTTTATCTAAGACAAAGGAATACAAATTATTAATTCCAGTGTTTAGTATTCTTGGAAGTCTACTATAGTTTTTATTAAGCTTTTGGTTTTATTTTTTGCATTTGTATCATTGTTTTAGAGTTCTTGTTTTTTCATTTTTGTATTTAGTCAAATTAATTTTAGTGTTTATTTTCATGTTGCTAAACTAATAAAAAATGTGGAATGTTGCCTGGGTGACTAGATAAATAAAATGTATAGCTTTAGATTTTGTCTTTGCAAGTTAATTTACCTGAAAACAAATTGTCAATCAAAGTCTGATCATTTGCTTCTATGTTTGGTGTGGTGGTCGTTTTCTGTTATCAGTTTAACTGCTTCAGCCATGATTTTCTTAACCACACCTCTCTTACCGTTAGTTTGCTATAAGGGAATGATTCTCAAAAAGACACCCCCGCCCCAACTCAGTATTTCATTTCAGTAGTACAATAACATTCTGAAATTAACGTTTCAGCACAATCGCTTCACAGCAAGAAGGTCGCTGATTCAAGTCTCGGCTGAGTCAGTTGACATTTCTGTGTGGAGTTTGCATGTTCTCCCCGTGTTTGCGTGGGTTTCCTCTGAGTGCTCCAGTTTCCCCCACAAGTCCAAAGACACATGGTACAAGGTGAATTGGGTAAGTTAAATTGGCCCTAGTGTATGTGTGTGATTGAGTGTGTATGGGTGTTTCCCAGTGATGGGTTGCAGCTGGAAGGGCATCCACTGTGTAAAACATGTGCTGGATAAGTTGGCGGTTCATTCTGCTGTGGCGACCCCAAATTAATAAAGCGACTAAGCCGAAAAGAAAATGAATGAATGAATTTTCCACACTGTTTATATTATATGGAGAATGGGGATGTAACACAATCACCAGCGATCTATGGACAGGGCTATTCAATTAGTTTGTCATGGGGGCCAGTTTATGAAAAACATGCCAAATGAGGGGCCAGTGAGATATGACAATATTGCAATATAAGTGATGACACAACAGCAATATAAGAGCTCATATGCTGCATTTTTGCTTCTTAAGACACCCACGTTGGCTTTTTTTTTTACATTAAAACGTTAATATGTTGTATTACTACATAACATCACTGCATTGTACATAGGCTTTTTTTTTTTTACAAACATATTCAACAAAATTAGTGTATTGCTCAAATAGGCTTCTTCTACATTCAGACACATTCATATGTTATGTTTTAAACTGCGTAACAATTAGGGATGCAACGATTATAGATTTTGGTTGTACAATTATAGACCGAAGAATAATCATAATTGAATAGCCCTGATCTATGGACTGTAGACTACACACACATCACACCCGGATAGCAAAATTCATGTGGCTCAAATCCGGCCCACACCAAACACTTATATCTGCACTTGGGGGGTATGTTCCTGTTTGCCAGATCTGGGCCACAATTAAGCCACAGCAATACCACATATCAGCCAGAATTCAACCAAATGAACAAGAACCAATCTTATTCTGGGTCACAGTTTGCTTTTATTTTGGCTCAGATCCGGCCCACAAAGCCAGAGTTTACTGTGCTGAATATTTGTGAATAAAGTGAATAAAGTGGCCCACATATGTTTTAAGATAACTGGGCCACATTTGCCATATTT
>CAIGQZ010000379.1:8992808-9008418 GCA_903798205.1 Danio tinwini
AATTAAAAATTATAAAAAATATTTTAGTAATCTTTAATCAAAGCCTGATCATTTGCTTCCACGTTCCACCTCCTTGTCTTTTGATGTTAGTTTAATAATGTTGGGGGGAAAAATTACAAAGGAACATTTTAAACATTTTTTTTCTCTTTTTCTTTTCATTAAACAATTGTATTTGTATTGCTTAAAGGTGATATATTAACTGAACTTCTGTTGAGTGTGATATGCTTTGCATACTAATAAAGCATTTTTGCAGAGGTAGATGGAGCTGATAGAGATGCAAAGGCCTGATTGTCTAATATTAACTTGAGCTCTGCAGCTAAACTTCCTGTCGGCAGAAATGTGTTAAAACTGAACACAGAATATGCTCAGTTGAGAAAGTCTTGAGCGAAGAAAGTCTTATGCATTTAAAGTGAATTTATGCAGAGAATTTGTAGAAAAAGAGGATGTATGTATGGGTGCGGCCAATGGAGGAATGGGGAATGATTGACAAGTGACGAATTTCACTAAACACTACCTGATAATATTAGCTGCCTATATAAGTTGATGTCAGGAAATGAAAACTGTTGCACACCTCCTGGATGTAATTCTGGCATTGCATTGAGGATACCAGAATTCTATGAATCGAACTGTTCATTTGTATCTAATAAATTACTAATATCTTTGACGTTGAAGAAGACCCTCTCCTGACCTTTTTTTATTGAACACGAATGGAATTGACAAATTTTCCAACAATAACTTCAGTATTTTAACCACACCCCCCTTACCATTAGATTGCTACAAGGGAATAATGTGCAAAAAAGAAAGCCTAATTTATATTACATAGTAGCTGAAAGTACATCAACATACTGAAAAAAGTCTCAGCAACTTCCTGTTTACGTAGACTTTAATGCCCTTTAAAAGCATGATTGTGCCTGTGTTCCAATATGAACTGATGTAGCATTAGAATAAGACAGCTACTTGCTTAGCAATCAATATCCAGTCCTGTGCCTCATATTCATAATTTGGAGAGTCATGGAAATGCCACACGTTGTATATAAACAGTTACTTCAGTGTTTTAGTTGAGTAATAATGAAACTGGAGTGAAGTTGGAAAAGTGTGAAAAAAACAGTATGCGATATATTCATTCAATCAATGACGCTGACATTGCAGATATTAAAATAAGATGTTAATGCAGGGCTTGGGATTGTACAGGGTATAACATTAGCATATGAATAACCTTAGTTAATCGATAACTCTGGGTAAATTATGATCGAATTGAAATGTTAATGAAGATAATATCTGATAAATAACATTTTAAAGAGTGAAAGTTCTTATTGTATCTATTTTGTCTTCTTTGTGCTCTTATTTTGAAATACTTAGTTTTATACAACAGTTCTGTCTGGTTCTCGAATCTGATTGGCTTATAGCTGTGCGATATTTTGCAAATAACAGCACTCGTACAGCCTCCTAACTCTTTACCCTTGTGTATTACTCTGCCTACATACAGTAACATGCAGAGGACACTACAGTTTGACAAATATTGCTGCTGTTGGACAACATAATGTAATTTTGAGGCTCTTTTTTAGTCGAGAATGTAGTTGTTTAGATTGCAATTATGTACTTTATTTATAAGGATAGTGCCTTTTTTTTAAATATTTACAATTTCGGGGGATCAGATTCAGTGCATGGGCTGCCATCAACTTGTCTGAGCAGACCAAAGAAAGTGACATTTGACGTTTCCGCAACAGAAAGGTGACGGAGACACCATAATAAGTCCTTAAATGAGAAAAATAGCATTTTCTCAGTGTAAATTTCAAAGTACAGCTGAACAAATGATTATAAATCAGGTAAGTGACATTCACATTCTAAATCAAACTTTCTTTTGTATATTGTAGTGCTGTATTTATAGTAGCTGTATTTATAGTAGTGGTAGCATTTGCTTTGCTTTTGCTGTTTTGAGGTTAATTATTGTGAAATCCCGATTGCAACAGAGAAATACTGGAAAATATCTGTAGATTGATGGCATTTCATGCCTTATAAAAATCAGCTGTTTTGTCATCACTTTAAACTTGCTAAACAATCACTCAAATACTAGCTCTAAAATGACGTTGGTGAAATAGTAACGGCTTCTGCTGTTCTGACGTCAGCTGCAGCGGTGAATGAATGGCGGAAGAAAGTAGTTCCTCGTACAGAAGGGTTTTTGAGATGCTCCGTGTTTGATTGTCTTGTTTATATACACGATTATGCCGACGAACTGTTGTATAAATGCAATATTACACTCGTAGCAGATATGGCTGTATATCCGCACTGGTGGAACACAACGCATGCCTCAACCAGTGACAATATACAGCCATATCGCATTGCTACTCGTGTGATATTGCTCATTTAGTGCCCTTTGAACGCTTTATTGTGACTGGTTCCAAACTGTCTAGCATGTGAGATTGGCCAATAGCAGCCACAACCAACCAGTAATCTAATCAACAACTTTTACCCAATGTTGTTGTTCAAAAACCCATCTAAACTAAAATATGTCACTATATAAGGAAGAGAAAGGATTAATAGTTTGTCAAAATAATGTCTAATAAATGTGAATTTAATTAATCTCACCTCTTTATATATTTTTTTATTACTTACTCTTTTTTCTTTTCTTTTTTTTTTTATAAATGAATGAGTTTTTGATGAATGAATTTTTATTTGATTTATTTTCAGCTGAATTTTGAGCCAGCTCTTGTTTCAGCTGTCACTCTGTTGTCATGGAACAAAGGGTTAATTGTATTTTTGTGGACAGACGAGGCTATAGGAGATGCCTTTTGCATGAGTGTGAACAGCCCTACAGGTTTTTTCATACTAGAATATGGATAGTTTTCAATGCAACATCAAAAATTCCGGTTAATAAGGAGCATTCAGGTCTCTATGTGAACACAAAGGCACCACAGTGCGCTGAGTCAGATCTCACAGCTCCGGCTTCTGATGGGCCCATAGCAGGGAGCATTTCACACTGTAAACGTGTATAGGATTTTGATATTTACAAGAAACTGGAAGCCATTTGTACGCTGCCTTTCCACTGATGAGAATTTAATGCTTTAATTTGTGTTTCTCCAATAATGCATGTTCCACTGAAACACTTAGAAAGTTGTAATGAGCAATACTTCAAAATTCACTTAAGGCTGAATTTGACTGTGTCTTATTAAATTTGCTGAAATGATGTGTTTAAAAGCCGCTCTCCTGTGACTGCGCTGGAAAGTCTCATTTGTATCCTGCTGAGGTAGTACTCTTTCAGAGCGAGAGGATATAAAGTGAATACAAAAGCACTCATCTTTGATTAGAAAAGCAGGGCAGTTACACGCTAAAAAGAGGAACAAGGAGAAAAATGCTGCCCTACTATTAGAAAACAAAGGATCTAGCTAAACAGTTTCTTTCAAGTCATATCAGGGAAGCACTCTGTTGTATGTCTTCATTAAATACAGATAAATAGTACCACACCCTATACAGTATGTAGGAAATCATTTCTTGTTGTTCTATGCTTTGGGAGCATATTTGTTTTAATAACCTAAAGCTTCTAAAATGCCATTCGATATTAGGCTCACTTTTTTGGAACAGTTTGCACTACATTCATGCGTCCTAATTGACTGTTTTGCTCTGCGGTCCCCAGAGTTTCTGCTGTGGCCGTTCTTCATGTGCGTGGAGGTAGTCTGCACCAATTTTCTGGCGAATGGCTCCCCAGCACACAGTCAGGTCCGTTTACTGCGAGCATATGCAGGGCTGTAAATCACACCTGTCAGTGGATCTGTGCTCTGCTCTCTCAATGCAGCTCCTGCGCTTTTGCATATGATTTGCAAGAGTATGGCAAGCCATTTTGGCAATTATTTTCACTAGTGTCAATTTCAAACTAACCTAGTACTTTTAAAACTAACTAGTATTTATTTTAGTACATTAATTGATTAATGGATGCTTTTAATTGTTTGAAATCAATATTTGAAACTAATATTACAGATAATAATTTTCTCTTGTGCTATTTCTACTAGTTTGAATCTCATTAGTTGCAAGTAACATATAATTAATGGGAAAAAAGCTTTAAAAATGTAGTCCATGGTTCATGTTATTCACTTTTAAACTTTTTTTTTATTTAGTAAACATGCTATTTTCAGTTTTCTGTATATTTCAGTTTTGTAAGTACTTATTGGATAATACCCATTTTTGGTCAGAGCAACTAATGTTTAAAACAGGATTTTTAAAAACGGAATGAAGCACAACTAATAAAGTAGGGTTTAGTACAAGAAAACTGAGGGGAAATTAGCAAATAATATTTGAAATAATTCAGTAATGAATAAATGTCTTTTTTCATGAATACACCTATGGGGGAAAAGAAGTTACTTGTAAAAGTATTTTATTAGATCTGGATTTTATGAATTTAAACATTTCAATCCTACAAAAATAAAAGAATAAAAAAAGTACGCACAAGTCACCAAAACCCAACCACCCTGATCTCACAGGAAAACATCACGATTTAATGAGGTGGGGATTTTTTATGAATTTGTAGCATTTTAATTTTAAAAAAGCAAGATTTGTTTAAAAACTAAGGCATGAATGTTCAGATCAACCAGATCTAAGAATTGAACCATACAATTTTTAGAAAGGAAAAAAGTAAGCATGATGTCCCGCCCCTAAACCAGCTCCTAAACGTCACTTGGGCGTGAGCAGGTCATATGAAAACATAGGAATATCATACACAATAAATTCAAAAGAATTAGTAGGCTACTCATAAAAAAAAAACTAATAGAAAATTCAAAAATAATTACATATTTTCATTAATATGTGCTGCAAACAAAATGTAAAAAAATAAAATAGAAAGATTATCAGTGAGCTTAAAAAGATACTGGTTACTAAAGCTTTAGTTACTTGAAATGAACTTGTGTTAGTAAGAGAAGTTCAATGTAAAACCGCTTGCCATACAACGGACGCGTATTTTGAAACGCGTATTTATGTCAGTCCAAGTATACTTTTACCTTAATTTCCAGTTAGCCTATGCAATATATGAAATGCGTGAATGTTGCTCTAAATAACGAAGTAGCTTATCCCCATACTTGAATTGTAATTGAAATTGGATGCAAGTGTAACTTATTGACTATTGCCTACTCACCATAATTGAATAGACCAGTGCAACGATGCTTATTGGCCACACGGGACAAAAGCAGGAAAAAATGACCAGTATGAGGTAGTCTTTGGGTTTCTGCTGCTCTTGGACGGCATTGCCGGTGGATGAAGTGCGGCTCAGGCTCACTCTGGACGGGGAGAGAGGAGCCGCGCCGAGATGCCCCACCGAACCGGACCTCAACGGCAGACTGTGGCCGTTCTGATCCCCGTCGAGAGTCTTGTCGCCCCCGACACTGACGGTGAAGGAGCTGGAGGTCTTCACCCCAGTGGGCTCGGTGGTCACGAGCAGTTTTTCCGTCTCGGCTGGCTGCGTGCTGCCGCTCTCCCCCAGATTTGATTTGGCAAACTCCGTATCTGTGTTTATTGCCATTGTGGAAATCCAACGTTGTTATCGTCTCTGAAAGAAAAACTCCTGTTGGTGCTTATAAAATGTTATCAAAGTAGTCAGCAGGCGTTAGTTTCCCATTATTTACAATTTCTTCAATTTAAAATGACGCGTTTTAATTTGTTCATACGGTTAATAGCTCGAATTAAATGTATCTATGTAGTTGTTGTTGTTTTTCTTTTCTAAACTAATTAAAACAAGTCAACGAAGCACTGTAGTGTTATTCTCCCATGTATGTCCATCCTCTCTGTGTGATCGGCTTTAATGGATTCAGTTCCGCTCAGTTCAGTCCCAGATCGGAAGATCGTCTCCTCTGCCCCCACACATCAACTAAACCACAGAGATGCGATGCATTTCCACAGCAGCATCACTTAAACTTAGCAAAATGCGTAGGAAAAAAGATACGAATATTCTAGCGCAAAAATGAAAGAGCGGCAGCTTTGGGCTGTTCTGTGATGTTGCAGCAGGTGAAAGTATAGTTGCGCAGCAGTGAGTTGTGTTGTTCCTCTCTCACCTCCTCTCCTCTGCATCAGTGATGGAGCTCCTGCAGGACTTCCCATGCAATGCTCTTCCCCTGGGGATGCCGCAATACCTCCCTGTTTCTCTGCGAGCCTTTTAACAGCATTTACACACTAGCAAAACATTACTTGTTGATAAGCCAATAGTTAAGGAATCAAGTGGTTAAATCCTGGATTAAGAATATTTTAAAAATGCACACCTTCTGATTAAATTTTTTTCACAAGCACAACAATCTTAAGTCATTAGCCAAATTAGTGGTGGATGCTTGGATAATCTATGCGCAGTTCCTCATTCGATCATAACTTAATCAGTCTTTTACAGCAGTGTTGTTCATTGGGTGATGACAAGCTTTACGTGAGGAGCATATAAATGTGATGGGAAAAAATGAGGGTAGAGAGACACAAGGGAATCCCCTTAAAACAATATCATATGATGTAATGGCATTGATCCAGTCTGTCCCTCAACAGATACCAGCACACAAGTTTTTTCATGAACCTCAGGGTGTTAGTCATTACAGTGCTTACACATAATCAAGCAGTTTCCCAGATTGAGAGTTGATGACAATTATTATTTAATATATTATTTTATATTTACTTAAAACACAATTCAAAATCAATATATTGAGGTTAATGCTTTCCTGGTTATCATATTGCTGCACATTTCTCACTCTTATACACGGGGTTAGTTAAAACTGGTCTTACTTATTTGCATATTTGTGGTGTCAGAGTCATTGATTGGACAAATGCAGCACGTGACTTGTTCCTTAGCATTTCCTTGTGAAGAAACTTTTCTAACACTAGTAAAACTGTTCATTCATTCATTCATTAGTTTAGGCTCAGGAATGAACCGCCAACCTATCCAGCATATGTTTTACACAGTGGATGCCCTTCCAGCTGCAACCCAGTACCGGAAAACACCCGTACACACTCATTCACACTCATACACTGCGGCCAATTTAGTTTATTCAATTCACCTATAGCGCATGTCTTTGGACTGAAACCAGAGCATCCGGAGGAAACCCATACAAACTGGGGGAGAACATGCAAACTTCACACAGAAAGGCGATGTGACAGTGCTAACCACTGAGCCACTGTGTCGCCTAGTAAAACAGTTGTAGAATGTATTTAAGCAGTTATTTCGTCATATTTATGTTTTTTTAATTTTGTATAATTGAGTTTTGCAAGTGTAGATGTATTCATACAGAAGTAATATGAACAATAAATGTAAAACATGCAGCAGAGAGATAAAAAATGGATCATCTCTAGTGTGGGGATGTGTACAGCACCAAGTTGAATGTGACATGTCATTTTGGTATTATGGTAAATAACACTGGTGCCACATTCTGGGGCTGACACCACAAATATGGTATTAACTCTGATATGTTGTACTTATTTATCATTAATGAATTTCAAGTATGCATAACAGTATAAAGTATGTATATTTGTAGCAAGCACACCTTCATTATTGCATCACTCTTGAAAAATCTGTCATGCTTAAGACTCATTGATTTGCGATGAGTTTCCTGGAGTCATTTGATCTGAGGATTCAGTATCTTGGGCTTCTTGTTCTGGACACATTGGCTCTAGACTTGACTAGTGTCTGTTCTTGAGTAGGGTTTTTTTTAACTGCTTTTAAATTACATGTGTGGGCTATTTATAGACTTTTTACTCAGGATTTGTTCTTGTCGAATTACAGCAGTAACTTATAAAGTACATGAAATGTTTACATGTAACATGTTTACAATGTTTACAAATCTTTACATGAAATGTTTGTGAACATTGAGAAATGTGCTAAATCTCCCCCTATCCCAAAGAGATTAGTAATTTTCCTTTCAGTAGGGTGGGAGTGTTGCCTTTTCTGCACTGTAAAACCCAAAAGGTTAAGGTAAATAAAACCATTTGAGGAAACCGATTGCAACAAACCATTTAAGTTCAAAAACTAACCCAAGTGAGTACTGTGAACTTAATCTATTTGAGTAAACGAAGTGATTTAATCCTTCCTCCATTTAAGTTGAAGTAATGAGGTATTTAATTAACTCATTACTTTCAACACTGAGTTCAAAACTCTTTTCAAATGAGTAGAATTAACTTTCAGTCAATTTTGAGTTAACTACACTCATTTCATTTGATAAAGTTGACTGTTGGGTTTTACAGTGTGTGGCTGTTGGCAACCGCATAGTTCACCACACAAACTGTACTGTGTGGAAAAACCCAAGGTTAAACATGACATTTAGGGTTAAGCAGTGTGGAAAAAGAAGCCTTAGCATATTTTGAGCACTGTGACAAACCCCACTGCTCACCCCAAAGGGTAAGTAATGGATTTTGTTTAACAAAAAATGACCTACTGTATATAAATGCCGGTGTAATATTATGTTGTGTCAGCTATTTTTGCAGAATAAGCTATCATTTATTAATTTTCAGTGTAATAGCATTACTACAGAAATGGTTGAGAATAAAGATAGCTATCAAGGAGAACTCTATAATTAAATACATTTGAATAGTCAGTTAAATATTTAAATGGCTCAAACAAGATTAATTATTCATATTATATAACGTAATATTGAATATATAAATTACTAGACTGTTTGCTATGCCAGTGAATAAATACTGGGACATGTAAGGAGTTATCATGAAGTTTTGAAACAAAATGCTAATGAATCATAAGCCACCACGACAGCAAATGAGTGAGTGCTATTTTATTGGCTGATGAACAAAACTACAGTCCTATGGTACATTCAGTCTCACAATATAAACAGGAAAAGCAGAAGAAAAGGACATTACAGACTGCCATTGGATCCTACAGGATCAATACAATGGAAAACAAATCTTGCTGACTTAACTTTTTGAGTTGAGTTAAATTAACTTTGAGTCATCTCAACTTAAATCAATCAAACTGACAAAAAAAATATCAAGTTAAAGATTGTGTAACACAAAGACCTGAAGCTTGGTAAGCTTATTAAAATAAGTTAAAGCAACATCAAATATTTGTTGTGTTGACTTTTTGTTGTTTTATTCCAAAAGTTTTGTTTTTGTGGCATTTTTTTTATCAAAACCGAGCTTCAGTGTTTCATTTTCCCTTGACTAAAGCTATAAAATATTTACAAACTTGTGGTTTAACTTTATTCATTCATTTTCTTGGCTTAGTCCCTTATTTATCAGGGGTCACCACAGCAGAATGAACCGCCAACTATTCCGGCATCTGTTTTACACAGTGGATGCCCTTTAGGTCGCAACCCAGTATTGGGAAACATCCATACACTCTCGCTTTCACACACTTACTCATATACTACTGCCAATTTAGTTCATCCAATTTAGTTATAGATCATGTCTTTGGACTGTGGGGGAAACCGAAGCACCCGGAGGAAACCTATGCAAACTCGAGGAGAACATGCAAACTCCGCACAGAAATGCAGACTGGTCCAACTGTGACCGAACCAGTGAGGCCTGTGAGGCGACAGTGCTAACCACTGAGCCACCATGCTGCCTGTGATTAAACTTCACATATTAAATTTTTTTGCATTCTACCAGTGATAAATCTGTGCTCAGATGAGAATGTGGAGATGCCTTTGAATTGTACATATTTATGATTACTACTAATGAATTTCAAGTATGCATAACAGTATAAAGAATGTATATTTGTTACATCGTGAACATTAACACCATCATTATTGCATCACTCTTGAAAAATCTGTAATGCTTAAGACGGTGAGTTGCCTGGAGTCATTTGATCTGAGGACTCAGTATCTTGGGCTTCATGTTCTGGACACATTGGCTCTGGACTTGGTAATGTTTCCTCAGAATCTGTTTGCACCACAAATGTGTGATTTGTGTTGAACTGTTCTGGAGCAGTTTCTTTTGTGGTAGTTTGTTCTGGAGTCAGATCTCGAGTAGTTGATTGTTCTGGGATCACATAATCAGAGCTTGATTGGGCAGTAGTTGTTTGCTCTGGATCTGATTGTGCCGAAGTCATTTCCTCTGAATTTTGCATTAAGCTTGCTTGTTCTTCAGCAGGTGCTTCCTCTGGATTTTGCATCTCTTGTTCTAGACACGTTTGCTCGGGGATCTCTTGGTCTGGATTCTCCAGCTCTAGAGATTCCTGCTCACTTGCCATTTTGGCAAACATGCCCTTGTACTTCAGCCTGTCCTCTTCATTTTTTAACTCCATTCTCATTTTGAGAACTGCAAGCTCTTTCTTGATGGTCTTTTTCATGCCTGGGTCCAGATCCAACACCCGTATGAAATCATTTCTGGCTTCGGTTTCATCCCAAACCTCCATGTGTGCTTTGCCACGCATATAGAAGGCTTTCATCGTCCCTATGAAGCACAGACAATGCTTTCAGCTACTGGCATGAACTTATAAATGGTGATGTAGATGCCCAACACAGTGTCAATACTTTTTCCTCTCCAAAAGTTACCACCACTATTGTATTAATGTTTTTCCACTTGTTTACAAATGAATTCTTGTCTATTTATTTATCTTTTCTGACTGTAAAACTATATAGCCAGTTTTGACACCTTATCAGTGGTGTAAATACTTAAGTAAAGGTACCATTACTTGCCTAAAAATGTAATGCAAGTAGAGTAAAAGTAAAAGTTCTAAATACTACTCAGAGTATAAGTAAAAAGTAGCCCTTCTAAAAGTACTCAAGAGTATTGAGTATTATGCTGTGAAAATGATTCCACCTTATGCCCTGCACATTAAAAATATAGCTTACATCAGTTATAATTTTTTTAAGGGTGTTTCTAACTGTAAGTTTAATTATTTGCTATCCATGGGCTATAAATTCAAAATGTGAAATCAATTTAACGTAGGAACAAATTACATTAATATTTGCACCTATAATGAGTAGACAGAAAGCAGGTTTGTGCATTTTTATGTTAAGCCAAATCTGTGTAACCTAAAAATCTAAAAAGAAAGGGACAAAAATGTAGCTGTGACAATATGTTAACACATTTGATGCACTTTGAACGCTGTGACTAACAAGTTATGATTGTCCAGCAGTTGCTGCCACAAACCCAACTCGTGCAGCACTGATAGAATACACGCAATTTCTGAATGCATTTGTAAACGTAACATTCTGTAATGCGTTCAGTTATTGTTTAAGGCCATTTGGTGATTTTTAGTCATCATACAGTATGCACCCGTCCCTCAGTTGTGTGTAAACATGTTGGGTGTTCCTGCGAACTTATAATGCTTCCACACTGTACATTTTTGCTGCATTTACAGTGTCCATGTCTTGAGGTTGATCTTTCTAATACGATTTTTCTGTGCGATTTGATTAAACATGAAGTATGGGACTGATCATCTCATGAGGAAACGTAACTATTTTTCGTTTTGACAGTTTAGTGGCTAATTCATATGAATTCGTAGAGTTCAGTCGTACAAAAATGTATGATTTTAAAAAGGAGGCGTGACACCCAACCCCACCTCTAAACCCAACCGTCAATTTAGGGTTTAAGCAAATTGTACGAATGAGATTGTACGAATTCATACAAATTAAATTAGAAAGTTACAAATTGCAGTGAGATCGTCTTGGATTATTAAACTTAGGCGATCACCATAGACAGTGAAAAATAAACATATAATGTATTAAATGCAGGACGAAGGAAAGTAGTGTAGATAAAAGTAAAAGTACAGATATGGCACAAAAATGTACTCATGTAAAATAAAAATAACAGATTTTTTCAAACAAACTAATTAGTAAGGTACAATTCCTGAGAAAAAAATAACTCAATTACAGTAATTTGAGAATTTAATTTGTTACTTTACACCACTGCACCGTATAGACAAAGTAAATAGGGGAATAATCAGTAGTTTCAATGTCAAAAAGAAAAACAGAACGAACAACAAATTACTGCATATGCAAAGATTAACACCCTCACTGACGTGTTTACGAATTCTCTAAACTTTTGGAGATAAAAGGCTATTTCTATTGTGCATGTGTCGAACATCTTTCTCCATGCACACTAAAAGTAATGTACACATGTGCATAAACAGAGTTAAGTAGAGTTAGGGCTGCTCACCAGGGTGCTGGTTGATGATGTCACTTGTGTGTTCGATGACCTCATAGTACTCCTCCATTCGCAGCAAACACTGACAGTAGTTTAAAGTGAGTGTGTTGGCCATCTTCTCCAGCTTTAGCCAGGGTGCTTCCCATGCCTTTTCCTGAAGAATTCAGAAGTTGATATAGCATTTACAGTTTTTCACAGATTTTTTTTTTTATAATTCAGCCACTTTTTTTAACATTTGCAGACAGTTCATTTGACCAACTTTCTGATTGGCAAGGCAGTTTTTATTTTATTCAAGACATAATAAAACTATATATCTTCCAAAACACTACTATCAACCCACTGTTCCTTATAACCCAAAAATATGCATTACACAATTTTTTTCGTTAGTAATATTTAGTCACAACCTAGTCATTAAATGTATTTTGTGCCAAAACAATGGAAATAGTCCACAGTTTAGCCCACACAGGCAACCTTTTTTAAGTACTGTGTAATAGATTCTAGTAATTGTAAAAACTGTTTTTTGTCTCATAATGTAGTCATTTTTAAGCTACAAAGTGTGTTTTAAAGATGTATTCTTACTTTTGACTGTACGTTCTTGATACACATAATGGCTTCCTTATACTTGAGTGTGGCGTCCTCATATCGGCCTTGTTTGAAGAGCTTGTTTCCTTGACCGTGGAGGACAGGTACGGCTTTCAGTCTCTCCTCGTCATTCAGAGCCCACGACTCTCTGTCATACTCACTGGGCTGCTGTACCTGAACCCATGATAATTCTGGATTTAAAATTCATCAAAATGTTCTATGTCCAGTAAAGACGATAGGCATCTTCTTGTATAGACGTGTATTAACAGTTTTGAAAATAATCCCATAGCTCGACCTAGTGGTTGTTCGGTATGCTGCACTAAGTGCCAAATAGTAAGGTAGTAAGGTATTTCAGTGCAAATCGTATTGTTGATACACAATTAATTACCCATGTTGCATATATGATGATAAAGTTAAATTAGAACAAATAATTCCAAAATATTTATTAATGTTGCACCTTTCTAAATTTATGACGAAAGCCTATTGCAACTAAAACCTGCAAGCTAAAGCAGTGTTACATAATACAACATGTAGCTAACACTAACATGTAACTAACACCGCTTTTGTTGACATTAGTTAATCATATCTTAACTAATCTTTGTTTTTATTAGCATTAACTAATACACAGTGCTCGAATTGAGGGGGGATGGCATCCCCCTTATGGAAAAAAATGACAAAAAGCATCCCCTTTGTAAAACCACAATCCCCCTTACCATCCCCTTTAGATTAACAACAGTGTGTGTACTATGTAATGTAAAACTTATGCAAATTAAATACAAAAATTCTCTATTTATGGCTATTTATGACAACAACGACGATTGACCAATCAGATTGTAATAAGGCGCCATTACGTTGCATCATTTCGCGCGATTTTCACATAGAGAGCAGTTCAGACACAAGTTTGCTTTCTTTAAAAAGAAGAGAACAGAAGGTATGATATTTATTTGATAAATATTATATATGATTGCTGTACCTGCCGTGCATAACTGCATTTCAAAACAGTTTAGTTTCAAAACAAATTTATTTATTTGTGTTGAATTTAAACAAACTAATTAAATTTAATAAAATTCTACTTAATTTGTTTGTTTAAATTCAGCCCAAATAAATAGTTTACAGCCACTTAACGTAAAAAAATTGAGTAAATCCAAAGAATTATCTCTGAATGATTTTTTTCAGTGTAAGCTGTTCTATATTCACTGTAAAACACATTTAAGAGAGCTTGCTAACATTTGCTTCGACCCCAAGTTTTGCCGGTAATATCGGTAAGTTACGGTAAGTTACCGGTAAGTTACAACAAATTCTAGGTTCCCTGTTTCTAAAATGAACCGTTATTATTATCCCTAAAATCAGAACGCAAAAATGATGTGATGCATTTTTAGAACCACTGTTGTCCAAATGTTGCTCCGTTTTCTCGAAAATGCTTTCAAACAGCTCAGCCGCTGTACATCTCCAAACTATGTTTTATTTATGAATGAATCTTGAGGTTTGATATGAGACAATGATTCAGTCATCCATTCAGAAAGACATTTGTGAATGAATCAGCTCTTTGAACAACTCAATTAAATGAATCATTCAGTGACAAAGACAGAGACTTGACTCCCTCTATTGGTGGTTTTAGTTCCAAATCTCATGACATTTTATTTATTATTTTCAATGCATTCATGCTGCCTCCTACGTCTTGTTAAACAGTCAGTTCACAAATAAACAGTAAATTTATCTAAATGCTAACTTTGTTTTTTTTTCGTTGCCATCTTTGTTGTGTCAAGAGGAATTTTGTTGATTTCATCTGATTGTAAGATATTCATCCTGCTATTATTTCAGTTTATACAAAAAAGCACATGTAGTTGGGCCACATAAGGTAAACAAAGTGTAGTAAATAAAAAGGTAAATTTACATTTAGTCGGTCAAACAGTTGCTCATAGTCAAAGACTTATAGTGTCAATTAATTGTCCCTTTAAATTACTTGATTTTCTTAAAAATGACATGCAAAACTTCTGATAAAGAATCTGTACTTTTGAGAACAAAATTGTAATTTTTCTCAATGAGCCAGAAAGTGGTGTTGAATTCAGACCTTTAGAAGCTCCATGACAAAGTACAGCGGTTGTGGTTCTTTCTGGAGCTCATCCAGATCATCGTAGCCCAGGCTGTGGTAAGCAAACATATTGGCCATGCCGCAGGTGTGAATGTGCCAGTCCACTGGATCTTTCCCCACTGCGATGCGCCGCAGACTCTTGGCCACTATTGGATACAGCCCAGTGTGCTGTAAAACAAAAAAGACACACAAAACACTGCAGCTAACTTTTCAAACTGTAAAATAAGTCCTTGTTTTCAGAGTAAATGTGCTATATATTGGATTAACTGTAAATATTTCAAATGCATACCATTTTTTTTCTTAAGCTTGTGTCTGATGTGTCCATAACTGTTTGTGTATTAACAGTCTTGGCATTCCCATAATGCTAGAGGCTGTTCAGTAATCTATCTCAGGTGTTGGAGCAGGGGCGGCAGCTGTAAATGATGATTTTAGCATGTGGAACAGACTCGGATTAATCCTGTTTTGTAAGGATTTAATCTTTCTGTCGGTCTATAGCGTACGACACACTCCAGTGTGTGTTCCACAGCTGTGTGTGACTGTGGCGAATCATAAAGGTCAGTGACTGAAATGTCAGTCACCAGGTCTCATCTGAAAGCATTTGCTGTGTAAAGGGTTACTCTGTTACTTCAGCTTTAATTACATAAACACTGTTATGAGGGAGTTTCGTAACGAGTGTCCCGGTATTTGTTAAATAACACAAAAATGTTTCAAGTTGTTTCACGTGGTATTTAATAGTTTTAGGAGGTGGCTGTTTGTTTATTACTTGATGTTTTAATGCCTAAAATATTTTCATATGAAGGCCTCTTTTATCCTTTCCAGAGCCTTATTCAAATTGGACAAGTCTCTCTCTCTCTCTCTCTCTCTCTCTCTCTCTCTCTCTCTCTCTCT
>CAIGQZ010000379.1:9008428-9027886 GCA_903798205.1 Danio tinwini
CTCTCTCTCTCTCTCTCTCTCTCTCTCTCTCTCTCTCTCTCTCTCTCATCATTCTTACAATCCATTAAAATCCATTAATTCATCTACTAATCCTTCCATCATTCTTATGATTCATCCTTCCAGCCATCATTCTTACAATTCATCCATCTATCCATCCATCCAGAATTCTTTCCATCCATCCATCTATCATTCTTATGATCCATCCATCATCCATCCATCCATCCATCCATCCATCCATCCATCCATCCATCCATCCATTATTCTTACAATCCATCATTCTTTCTTTCCATCCATCCAATCATCCATCCATCCATCCATCATTCTTACGATCCATCCATCCACACATCCACCATCTATTCCATCCATCCATCCATCCATTATTCTTACGATCCATCCATTCATCCATCATTCTTTTGATCCATCCATCCATCCATCCATCCATAATTCTTTCCATCCATCCATCCATCATTTATAATTACAGGAAATTGTAATTAAAACAAAACAACTAAGAAAAAAACAACTAAGAAAATTGTTGCAAACAGAATGCAACCAATTAGCAAGTTAGAAAGATTTCTGAAGAATTGTGTGAGACCGAATTAATGATGTTAAAAAATTTACTTTGCATTTACAACAATAATCCATCCATCCATTATTCTTATGACCCATCCATTCATCCATCCATCATTCTTACGATCCATCCATCCATCCATCCATCATTCTTACGATCCATCCATTTATCATTCTTTCCATCCATCATTCTTACAATCCATCCATCCATCATTCTTTCCATCCATCTATCCATCCATCATTCTTACGATTTGTCCATCCATCCATCATTTATAATTACAGGAAATATTAGTAACAACTAAGGAAATTGTTGCAAACAGTAATGCAACCAATTAGCAAGTTCGAAAGATTTCTGAAGAATTGTATGAGATGAATTAATGATGTTAAAAATTTACTTTGCATTTACAACAATAAATGACATTTAAAATGCATAAAAAATCTAAAGTTATTTTAAATTGTAATAAACTTTCACAATTTTATTGTACAGCCTTGTTAACTGAGTTTGAAGAAGTAAGCAGAATTTAGAACCGATTTTGAGGATGTGTAATTCAAAGAAAATTAAATGTCAAAAAAAAAGGTTTTATATAATTTGTATTTAAATAAAGAATTTAAAAAAGCATATGGTTGTAATTGTTGTTAAATAATTGTACAAAATCAAAAGTATAAAACATATTTTTTAACAATGAACGTAAAATATTTATTTTAAACAATGCATTATGATTATTGTTTTACATAGAAGTTTTTCTAGTTTTTTTTATCCTTTCCAGGACCTCATGGAAGATAGCAGTGTACTTACAATGACATCACACCAAAACTCAGCCACCTCTCCGATATGCATGGACATGAGCAGCGTCTCCCATACATCCAGCTTAAACATGTTCCCGATCACCATTTCCATGGGCATCCCAGCCTTCTTACTGTCATCAATCACAGTACGTTCATCATTGCAGAGCTGTGTGCGGAAATGAAATGTCACCTGTAAGAAACAAGAGAGACATATTTGGATCTTTTTAAACCAGCTGTTAATTTCACA
This sequence comes from Danio tinwini, assembly GCA_903798205.1. NCBI lineage: Eukaryota > Metazoa > Chordata > Actinopteri > Cypriniformes > Danionidae > Danio > Danio tinwini. The sequence continues at coordinate 9,010,029 of CAIGQZ010000379.1, forward strand.
AAAAAAATCACCAGTCATTAATGAAATCTTTTATTTACATCGCAAGGTGTTTTATATATAACCCTTTATACAACATTTCTGTCTTGTTCTTGAATCTGATTGGCTGATAGCTGTGCGATTTTCTGCAATTTACAGCACTTGTCCAGCCTCTTAACCCTTCACCTTTGTGTATTACTCTGTCCACATACAGCGACAAGCAGAGGACACTCTACAGTTTGACAAATATTGCTGCTGTTGGACAACATAATGTACTATTGAGGATTTTTTTTAGTCGAGAATGTAGTTGTTTAGATTGCAACTATGTAGTTTATTTATAGGGATATTGCTTATTTTAAATATTTATAATTTCTGAGAGCATCTGCGGCCATTAACCTGTCTTTGAGCAAAGATTGTTGATGGTTATCCACTAGATGTCGACAGAGACCGCATAAGCCCTAAGAGAAAAACAGCATAATTTCAAACTACAGCTGATCAAATCATTATAAAACAAGTGACTTTCTAAGCCGATCTCTCTTTTGTATGTTGTAGTGCTGTATTTATACCATAGTAATACTCCCATTTGCAACAGAGAAATACTGGGAGATATCTCTGTAGACTGATGGCATTTCATGCAGTTCAACCTTATAATCTTAAAATGTGAGCAAAATCATCTGTTTTGTCATCACTTTAAACATTACGCTAGAGAATCATTTAAATACTAGCTCTAAAGTGATGTGTTTTTGAGCAACGGTTTTTGCTGCTCAGACGTCAGCTGCAGATGTCAAGGAAAGGCGGAAGAAAGTAGCTCCTCTTACAAAAAGGTTTTTAGACTCTCTGTGTTTCATTTTCTTTTTTATACACACGATTATGCTGTCAAATTGTTGTATAAATGCAATAGCACACTCGAAGCAGGGCAATGTGGCTGTATATCGCACTAGTGGGACACTAAGGCACTCGGCCTGCGGCCTTGTGTCAACAAACGCCTCCCAGCAGTGCCGATATACAGCCATATCACACTACTACTTGTGTGATATTGCTCATATATGACGTTAAATCAGAAAGAATTATGATTTTCATAGTTTTAAGCAGTTTTTATCACTTTCTGTTTTTGGCCTGTAAAAAAAACAGTTTCATGGTCTGTAACGCAGAATGGCAAGTTTTTCAAACTCCCTCAGACCACTTGGTTTTCACTTTAAACTTGTTAACGTGTAAAACTGCATGTAATGTTGTTAAATCAATTAAGAATGTGTCTACTTCTCCAAAATATGCTGTGTAATCCAATAGAGGCAACCAATTATGTATATGATGAAAAAAGTATATGATCCTCAGACACATTTGACCTTTCTACTGTTTTAAATACAAGTACTAAATATACATATTTTTTTCAACCATGGTTTACAGTTGACAACCACTAAACTGTTATTCAGTGTAAGGACCAAATACATATATATATATATATATATATATATACATAAAATTGGGTAAAAAACAGAGAGGCTATATTTATATATACAGTATTAAATGAATTATTATTTATAGTTAATATTAATAGTTTTGATAACTTATTTCTATTAACTGATTTATTTTATCATTGCCATGATGACAGTAAATAATATTTTACTAGATATTTTTCAAGACACTTCAGTACAGCTTAAAGTGAAATTTAAAGGGTCAACTAGGTTAATTACAGTAGGTTAACTAGGCAGGTTAGGGTAAGTAGGCAAGTTATTGTATAACAATGGTTTGTTCTGTATACTATCTAAAAAAATACAGCTTAAAGGGGCTAATAATTTTGACCTTAAAATGGTTTTTAAAAATTAAAAACTGCTTTTATTCTAGTCGAAATAAAATAAATAAGACTTTCTCCAGAAGAAAAAGCATTTTTCCTTTTCCTTGCTCTGTTAAACATTATTTGGGAAATATTTAAAAAAGAAAAAAAATTAAAATGGGGCTAATATCTCTGACTTCAATTGTATATATATAATTTTTTATACTTTATTTATAGGAATATTTTTATAAATTTGCACACAAAAAAACAAGCAGTACAACAACAACAAAAACAAATATACAAACAAACATCCTCAACACTAATTTCACTTTTGTGGCTTTAACAGAAGAGACACATAGCTAACAGTCTGCAAACATTAAAGTCCTCAAGCGTCACACAAATGCACAGCAAGTGTACGCATAAGGTTCATACACAACTCCAATACAGTAATGACAATAGATAAATAAATAAATGTAAACCAAAAAATATTTTACAGCAATAATACTCACTATCCTTTGGCTTAGTCTCTTATTTATCAAGAGAGGCCACTGCGTAAGTGTTTTACACATTCACATATGCTTTATGTGGCGGATGCCCTTCCAGACACAACAACAACAACAATATTAACATAATGAAATTATTAAATGACTCTATTTAAGGATCATACTTTAGCCCTAAAATACTAATTAATTGTCATTTGAAATGTTTATTCTTTGTCAAACCCCTTTCTTTTACCCTTTTGTCAACAATGTAATCATCTTATTTATTAAACAATTAAGTTTGATCTCTTATTAATATAAATATAGCATTATAAATATAATAAATATTATAAATATATTCAATAGTAGGGGTCAAAAAAGTATATTGCTTTAATTTTACATAAATATGTTCCAGTGAATGACTAACATTGTTTCACTCAAATTTAGATTTTTGTTCTCACTAAAGTTATTTGAACCTATTTAGTAGATCCATTCAAACAAAAACTGTTGGGTTGTTTTGACTCAAATTCATTTTGAAACAACCCAGCATTTTTTAGAGTGTTTTTCTTCCATTAATTATGAAATCATTTTCTTAGATGTAATTAGATGTGGACACCAAAACGGTACTTGTCTTTGACCCATATATCAGGCTGTACCTTAGTTCCAGTGACAAATTTGGGCTTTGCGCCGGTTCCCCCATACAGGATGGTCTTCTTGATCCCCTCAACACTCAAAATCATGCTGTCCTCCATGATGTCTGCAGTGTGTTTGTCTGTATTTGTGTGACAGCAGAGGTGTAAAGACTGACTGGATCTGGATTAAGAAGGTTGGGATAACAAGATTAGGCCCAACAGCCCCACCTTCTCATCCACAGAAGGGCTTTCCTCAGCATTTTCGCTCTACATCCCTCTCCTAGAACCTTCTGCTCATCCCAACATGGTGGCCCACAAGAATGCCAAAGAAAAGGATGTGATATAAAGTCAGGGAATGGACTCGACGACCCCATTCACACACATGTGGTGGACAGCTGGATCCCAATGCTGCTGGTGCCGAGCCCCTGCTGAGACAAACGCGTGAAACAGCTCATCTTATTTATGGCGTTTTGTATGACTGTCCTGGATTACGGCAGAGAGACACAAAATTACATGCAATTATGGTTTTTACAAGCCATGCCTGAACATTGTGTACAGGCCAAGCGCATATCCGAGCCCCTATTAGATATTGGTAAACAGATTGATTTCACTGCACAAAATAATCAAGCTATCATATTTGGCATTAAAAAGTGTAAAAACACATTTAGGATGGTATCCTAGTACTGTAAGGTAATACAATCTGTTGCTTATTACATATTTTTAATGTCTTAAAGGGATAGTTCACCCAAAAGCTACAAATTTACTTAGCATTTACTAGCCCTGAAGTGGTTCCAAACTTTTATGATTTTTTTTTCTGTTGAACAAAAAAAAAGATATTTTGAAGAATGTTGGAATCCAGAAGATATAGTAGGGGAAAAATACTATGGAAGTTATCAGTTTCCAGCATTCTTGGAACATGCAGAGGTTTAGTAAATGACAGGGCAGGGTTTTTTTTTTTTTTTTTTTGGATGGAGTATCACTTTAAGATCCTTCAATGCATGTTAAGTGGATTTTGGACATTTCTTGTAGTAGTAACAGAATGTACTGAAGATTGCATTCATGATTTATGAAATAATCTAGGTCATTTTCTTTTTCATATGAAGGGCTAAAACCAAATATTATTGATAGCCGTGGGCCAAAGGTAAATATACCAAACTAGATTACATTAAAGTTGCAATGGGTAATTTCCTCATTTATTTCATAACATTTATAAATAAATAGAAAACATTAATTTCAATCGTATTACCTAATGCAGTATTATTTTTTTTAATTATAAATTATTGCAATAAAAACAATCATATTTATAACAGTGTAGTTAAATGCTGAATACACTAGTCAAACAGTCTGCCTTGCCTTGATTTGCTCACCAAAGTCTCTGCATTGTCCTCTATCCGTCAGGTGACAGTATGTACATTTTAAACTAAATCTGATTCATTTAAACCACTTAAATTGACACATTTATATCAGTTAGCTTGTTTTGTAGCTTAACAATAAAACAAACAAATAAAAGGTTGCATAACTTTTTAAATAACAATCTCTTAATCATGCCTATCATTCTCCCTTTCTTCTCAGATGGGATGGTGGGCCAAATCAAAGGTTACCATGGGCCAACTTTGAGCATCTCTGATCTAGATTTATTTAAAACAGCATATCGCCCTCTGCTGGCCACAATCTAGACTTTTGAAATCTCAATTAATTTGGCTCTAAATTTAAGGCTTAAATTAGAAAACATTATGATATATTATGTGGTGCTCTAAAACACATCAAAATGACTAAATATAAATAAAAATGTAGAAATGTAATTCACTCCAATAATAAAAACTAAACCTCAGCATGCTGCTTAATATTATTTGGTTTTGACACTGCCAGAAAGCATAAAAAAACACACACACACTTTATAAATAGCTTCACTGTAAGTTTTAATTTATTGAATCATCATTGAATAATAAGGGCATCACGGTGGTGCAGTGGGTAGCACAATCGTCTCACAGCAAGAAGGTCACTGATTTGAGCCCTGGATGGGTCAATTGGCATTTCTGTGTGGAATTTGCATGTTCTCCCCATGATAGCGTGTGTATGGGTGTTTCCCAGTGTTGGGTTGCGGCTGGAAGTGCATCCGATGCTTAAAAACATATGCCTGATAAGTTGGCGGTTCATTCCGCTGTGGCGACCCCTAATAAATAAAGGGACTAAGCTGAGAAGAAAATGAATGAATGAATCATTGAATAATATATAAAAATAGTAGTATATGTCTGGTACGAGACATGTTTGATACTTGTTCTGAATCTTCTTCAGATGAAAGTTGTAATCTTCTGCTTTCAAAATACTTCCAAAAGCTGAATTATCAGAGTGTTGCCATGGGTACAGGCCTGAATAAGGCATAAAAGCTAAGAGAAGGGCTAAGCAGATGAATATTTTTTGCTTTAAAAAATTTAGTTGATTTTTAGTTGATTTTTGGATGGCTGTATGGTGAATCCTGCGACTGCAGTGCGATGGCTGTAAGTGGGTCTGATCTCTGCAGCTTTGTGATTGCTCACCTGCCACAGATGCAGAAGGTCATTAATGATGCTGTAAGTGAGGTTTGGTGTCAGAGTGAGTCATGGAGACTGCGTCAGTTCACCCACGCATGCTGCGTCGTGCAGCCACGTGGAAAACGCCATGTGCATCACTGAAATGACGCTACAGTGAAAACTTGAATATTGAAAAGGAATCAGTGATCTGCTCATCTGAGACTCACTGCTGGCCTCAAAACTAACCTTTGATTCTGAATTCATAAAGAGATGAGAACATGGAGAAACAGACAAATAAATGATTTGTCAGTGTTAAGCTGAGTGTGGGTTTGTGTGCACTTGTTTATGTGGACAGTCGTATAATGACATGGCTTTTGCATTATGAATATGGTTTACAAGGATATGTAATTTAAATTGTCTTTTGACATTTAAAATTTGAGGTTTGGGTTTACGTGTAGGGTAAAGCCATATGAAGCTATTTTTACAATATAAAATACATTAGTCTTTGAAAATATATATACAAGTACACACACGTGGTTTATGAGGACTCAGCGCATCGATGGATTTGCTCTTCAGTGTTTGGACTTTCAGCAGCGAAAATTAAACCACACTGAACTGAACTAAACTGAAATTAAACTCTTGAAAACTGGACTGACACTGTTTCAATTTACTATAATCTTCTATAAAGCTGCTTAGACACAATCTACATTGTAAAAGCGCTATAGAAATAAACATGAATTAAATATTAGACGTGTAAAAACACTTGTTTTATGGCTATACCATAACTATACCCCTAAACCCAGCCTTCACAGGACAGGAATCCTGTGGCAAAATCTAAATGTCAAAAGACTCCATATTAAGTATGATTTTAAACAGTTATAAATTACGAGGACCCAAGGCATGCAAAAACCCCTTTACTAGAGTACGAGGTCAATGGGGTCAAAGCCAGTTGTACTCTAGGTCTTACCCATGCTACTCTACAATTGTCTTTGTAAACCACGTAAACCAGTACATACACACACAAACATTCTGGTTCATGTGGTTTACAAGGAGACACAATTGTACAGTGACATGGGTATGACCCCTTCTATTACACTGTTAAGGTAGTTTACGAGGATGTGCCTTGTGTCCTTGTAATTCAAAACTAAAAAATCAAGTTTTTTTACTTTCAGATTTTGCCAAAGGGTGTTTCCTGTCCTGTGATGGTTTGTTACTGTATAATGTACAGCTACTGTAAATAGGTCTAATACATTAAGTGCTCGTAAACCATATGGTACGTGTGTGTGTGTGTGTCAGTCTCGTCTTGCCTTGTCATAATGCGACCCTCTTTGCTGACCTGACACTACATGAAACTGTAGGACACATCCTGTGTTAGGAAAGGAAGTGGTATCTGAGACGCCATTCCCCTTTAGGGAGCCCATTTTCTGCGGCCTTTTCGCACATCCTGTGCTCTGCTTTCGGATGACAGGACACGTGTGTCAGGAACTCTATAGTCACCCATGGTTTACTGAGCCTCCCCCATCACTATTCCTTTACAACAGATATGACAGACAATGAATAAAGAGTCCCAAAAATCCCTGTATAGGAGCTTTTACACTTTTGAGGAACACTTTTGTAGTTATTATATCTATTGGAAGAAGTACTTACTTTTTAGCATGTTTGCATTGCAGGAACTTGATATGACTATAGTTTTAAGTGTTATTTGCCTTTATGTGATAGAACAGTATAGTGGCAAAATTAAGCTGCCCACATAGCAAAATTTCTCTGGCCCAGATCTGGCCCACACAATCAGCGTTTGCTTGGCCCACATGCTGCAGTGAATTATGGTACATGATTGGACCAAGTCTAGCTTACAGGCAAGAGCCAAACATGGACCATGTCTGGGCCAAGTTTTAGCCAGGTTAATAACCCATAACTGGACCATTGTCTGGAAGCTAAATTCCAGTAGCAACATAAAGGAAAGAATAGATTAATGTCAAACAATTAAGATGTAAACAGAAAGATGAAAATGATTTTGTATATAAAAATATTTCTTTACTCAAAAAAAAAAATTAAAAGGATTTTAAATGTGGGTCAAGATAGGTCAAACTTAAGCGGCCCACATATAAATGTTTAATGTTTGGGCCAAATACTTCATTTGACATCTGGTCCATGGGCCACCTTGAAGATGGTGCCACCTCTGCCAAACCTGGGCCATATTTGACACATGCTATACATGCTACCTCAGTGGGGGATGCTACCTAAATGGGGGATGTGGATCGCCAGAAGTTGGACACTACATGTTAGCATACTGCCCATGAGACAATCGGCACCAACATAAGAACCCCCTTTGAGTAAGCTAAATTAGCTTCTTCAGATTAGGGTCGAACATAGGATAATTGGAACTATATGTGATTTCAATATAAATTGACTGGATGAATGCATGCCATTCAAAATGCTGGCAAGGTGTATAGCACCTATAGGAATATAGCATACAGAAAGCTAACATTAATGATATTTATCTGTTGTCTTTGTCTGTGGTGTTGTGTTGTGTTTTTCATTTAATGGCATGTTTGATGTCTCTGTCACTTGAGTTGAAGGTAAGAATACAGCCAGGAAAAGGGCCCAAGGTTAAAATTAGTTCTTGGAGGGAACAACTTGGTGGCTAGTTGCTGTAACTGAGTTGCTATAACTTAGGGTTACCATATATTTTAGTTTTCAAACAAGAGGACAGGAGTGGGGACATTGTAAATACTTGACAAATGTGTTCACAATATTACTGTTACTGAACTTTAATAGTAATATCGTCCTTTCCATTAAGCCTTTCGTCCTCAATAATAGAATAATAGCCAAACAACAATTAGAAGCTGGACACATGTTTTTAGTATGAAAAAGAGGATGTGTGGTCACCCTTTATACTACTTAGTGAAAAGGCCCATATGTCAATTTCAACACAAACTAGTCTTGGGGTGTTCATGTTTCCATCCACGTCCTCATATCAGCACATCTGCAAGATCCAACATATTTAATCGCTGAATTTGAGGTAGCAAACAGGATGCAGAATTGCAGTTCAGGCCAAATTATCATGCTAAGGCCACTAGCTCAGAATATCTGTCCAATGGCAATGTTTGTTGGTTATACTTGGTGAGCAGTGTTGAAAGTGTAACAGCAATCATCTAGGGAGGTAGAAATCTCAAACAAGTGGCATGGTGGAAGATGGTGGCACCAGGACACAGTGGGACAAAGACAGGTTGGTGTAGGGAGTGTGATGCTCTGGCAATGTTCTGCTGTGAAACACTGGGTCCAGCCATTAAATTAAATTCACCAGCATGGACCACGGCACACTTTGAGCTAGACTTTATTGTAGAGATGTAAGGATTAAAGGGATGGTAAGGGAACAGTGGGATAAAGGGAAAGGGAGATAAGAGGATAAACGGTGAACAGGTAGGTAGGTTGATCAGGCATCCTACGATAATGCCCAGAGGCTCAGATTGGGAGTATTGTCTCTAATATTTTGGATATTGGATTCAACCCCTGATTCAATCTAGAAGTGAAGAGAGGGTTATAGGATTATTAATTGGAAATAGAGGGAGGGAGGGGGGATTTGAGAGAACGAGAAGCATGGTGGTAGAACAGTCTGCCTTAAATAAGCTTTTAGGGAGTAGGTGATTGGTTAAAGAGACAAAGTGAGGTGTGGTTCTGCTGCAAAAGTTAACTCCATTTGATGCAAATTTGACCTGTGCTTCCTACCTACTGTTTTAAACTAGGAACATTCCTACAGTACATTCCTGAAAATAGTGTTCCCAAGTGGAAGTAGCCTAGTTCAGAAGCATAATGTGCACTGCCACAGTGCACACCATGCTTAGACATAGTTTAAAGTACATAATGATGAGGTCAAGGTATTGCCCTGGCCTCCAAATTCCCCAGATCTTAATCCAAGTGAGCATCTGTTCAAAGGATCTGCTGCTAACCTCTTGGTGCACACTGGAAAACTTCAGGGATCTGGTAGAGTCCACGACTGAACTAGTGAGAGCCATTCTGGCAGTATGCAGAGAGGACCAACTTCATATTAAACCAGTGGTCATATGGTTTCAGCGTGCTGTGTAATCCCCAGCAGTGAGTTGCGTGTGTGTAATACCTGTACGCTCCAGCAGGAGGGTGTCTGTTTGTTTCACTTTCTTCTGAGTTGATCAGAGCTGCCTGGACCTGCAAAAAGACACACCTGTAAAACTTTTCCCTGATCAATGTTCTACAGCCAGCACTATTCAAGAAACGTTTGTACTGTTTAAAAAAAAAACATTAATTAAAAAGGTCTTCAGTGGGATCAGGATCAATCATTACAAAGATAGATTTAATTAAAAGACAATGATCTGAACGTATTCATATTTCTATAGTGGACTTATTTGTTTTCCCTAGTGTTATTTATAAAAAACATTTCACTAGCTTTAAATTGTTCTTACCTGTAATGAACAACTACACAAGAAATGAATCATGTGGATTGGTGCTATATTGATATATTTGCAAGTAATATAATTGATGGATATAGGAAGTTACTGTGATCCCAAACGCCTCTTTAATCATTATACCTGATCTGTCACTAAACAGTATATGATCGTTTCATGACATTCATATACACATACAAGAGAGGGTTGTATTCTGAGTTCCCTGAAATAATACTGCAAGATACAAACTCCTGACAGGATAATGAATTTTAAGTTGACGGTGTCATGTTGGCCTTCGGGATCCAGGGCAACGAGTGGCCCGATATCTCCCCGCTGGAGCCTCATGTACCTCCCCTCGACCTTTAGTTACATACCACCGCGCATAGCAGGCAGTACAAAGGGCACATGAGCGCACACTCACACATTGAGCGCCTGCTGACACAGCCACCTTCCCACCATCATGTGGGATGAGCTATTCTATAAGCACCGTCACTCAGGGAGACCAGCTGACTGGGATATTCTGGGATGACTGGAGAATCAGATGGTCCAGCTCGCAACCCTGAATGCTTCTTAACCTCTTCGGACTGTAGAGACCTGCGGTGTCCAAGGGCAGATCCATGACAGACAGCACAGACGCTCCATCAGCCAAAGCCTTATCACTAAAGAGTCTCTCTAAGCATGGAATTACTTATTAGACAAACAGGCCACCATTCTTTGTACTGCAATAAAACCTGCAGTCGTTTTGCATTTAGGTATATATTTGCTGTCATTAGGATAAATATCATTCAAAAATGTACATACCAATCGTGGTCTAATGGTCACAGACACACAAGGGTCCATTGCAACTTCAAACCTGCTATGATGCTTTTTTTTTAATGCAACATTTAAGCAGAAAAGCCTGTATACTACTTGATGTTTTCTTCCTTTACTCCCCCTTTCAACAGAAATATCAAGATCCCCATGTGTGAGGGGTTACAGATGCGCTTGTTAAAACAGGAACAAAAACGTTTGTAACCTCTGAAATGAAAGGGCACAGGCACTGGAGAAAAAAAAATGTAAAAATGGAGAATGCATTGAAAGGCCAGTGGTGTTGCTGTGCTCCAGTAAAATGCACTTACATTTTATTTTAAGGTACAATTTTCAATATTAACAAAACTCTACGACTTTTAGACTGATTCCTGAAAGACCCCAATGAAAGACGAGTCTATGCATTAATCCTGTGGACCTACTCACACTTACAGCTTCTCCATGATAGACATACAGCGTTCTCCAGCCTCTGGCGCCTAGACTGCAGCTCTGCACAAGAAGTTTGGCCAGAGGAGAAATGGTCATCCTCAACTGAGCCTGGTTTCTCTCAAGGTTTTTTCCCTTCACTTTTGTCAATTGGTGAAGTTTGTTCCTTGCTACTGTTGCCACTGGCTTGCTTGGTTTGGGACTTGTGGAGCTGCACATCGATGGATTTGTTCTTTAGTGTTTGGACTTTCAGCAGTGAAAATTAAACCACACTGAACTTCAACTCTAAAAACTGGACTGACACAGTTTTAATTTACTAGAACTTCTATGTTAAGCTGCTTTGACCCAATCCACATTGTAAAAGCGCTATATAAATAACATGAATTGAATTGAATAGCTCAACCAAGTACAAATTTTCAACTTACATAGTTAGTAAGGGTGTAGTTGGGTTTAGGTATTGGGTAGGATTAGGCAGAATAAGACCATGCAGAAGATGTGCTGTTTACGTACTAATAAACAGTCAATATCCTAATAACAAGCATGCTGATCATCAAATAGTTAATAGTGAGAATTGGTCCCTATACTAAAGTTTTATCAAAATTGGTTATAAAAGTTTTCTATCAGCAGTTTAGAATCAGAAATGGCCAATCACAAGTGGACAACGCTAAGCACAGGTGTAAATGTTTTGAGCTTGTCCACTTTCAGCCACATCCAGAGGTAGTCGAAAAATCATTTGATGGGATTGCCTTTGTAAACACCCATGTGTTTAAACTGCCACAAAAGATGCTGCCTACTCTCTGCCTACTGATCGTTATGGGACATGATGGGAGAAAGCACACCAAAACATTCATACTTTGCTGTGTTGTATCTAAACAAGAGAGAAATAAGAGAGAAGGGTCTTAAAGAAATCTGACCCTGGCGACCCACTTGTGCGCATGTTAATTTTAATAATGGAAATAGTAATGCGTCTCGGCTGACTATTTGTGATTGGATCACTGAACATGAATGTCAATACCAGGTGGAAACGGGATAAATTCCACTTCCACATAGCTTAATCTTTACCTGACCTAAAATTGTACACTTGAGAATCTTCTGAATTAGTTATGCCTGAAACACAGTACAAGCTTGACGTTTTGGTGGCTCATGATGAGTAACAGTAGGATAATTCCACTGTTAAAGACAGGATATGTGTTTTGCCACTAGAGGGGGCATATTCACAACAAACAAATGCGTAGTTTGATGATGCCAAGTGTGGAATCATTATCGTCATTAGCATGGCGACACAGGACAATCTGTGTCACTACTTAAAACTGCATTTGAACAATCTTCGAAACATTTGGGATAATTTAAGTACATACAGTAGTTCAGCAAAAAAAATAACACTGTTCTAGTGGTTTTTGGATATTTTAATTAAATAAAATCACAGAATACCTGTGACAGAAGTGATTTGCACATCACATTCCTCCAAAAATCAAAGGTATTGTTACTCCTTTGTACTGTGCTAATATTTTACACTGCGCTTCAGCCTTGCAGTTGCATCTTCAAAGCCCTTAAGATGCTGGACTCACGAAAACACGCCAGCAAATCCTCTTTCCATAAATCTCATTTAATGTGTCCGGCCTCAAAACCTGAGCACTGTAACCTCACTGACATTCCAGCATAAACCCCACCTCGTTGACACACGCTGCCGGTCCGGGCCTTTGACATTTGTTCACATGAGCACAGAGCGTTCGGTCGTGCAGCTGTCGCAGAGCGTGTGCTGCTAGAGAGGAGATCTGTGGTGGGAGTGCGCAGTGTGTGGTGCTCTGGGGTCCCGCAGGTCTCCAGGGGGGCCGGAGAAGAGCGAAGTCAGAGCCAGACACGTGTTGGGGAGCCAGAGACCGAGCCGGCCAGCCGCAGGGCTAAGCCAAAGCTGGGATGCATTAGCACATTCCTGCATGCAGAGAGCCAGAGCAAAAGGTCCACTAAACTCGCAATTCGCAAGAATGCGGGCAGCAGGGAAGTTGTGGGAAAACACAACATCTTCAGAGTTTATGTAGCAATGTTACTGAGGAATGTGGGTGAACTCCACCTTTAGTGAAAAGCAAAAAGGTGGACGACTCCAGTTTAATGATGATGTAATATCAGAATGAACCACACCGTTGCTTTGCCGCTCGAGGATGTGGCAGAAATCCATGTTCTTGGGAATAATTTGAGGTCAGGACTAGGATTAGGATTAGTTTCTTAGAAGAGTAATATTGAATGCTCTTGTGTTTTAGTGGCTCCACAATGTCTGTGTAAGTCTTCCTGTGTCAAGGGTCACAGGAAAGGCTGTAAATAAGCGTAAATGCAAAGATTAGAAGGACGTCGGGGTGTGGTGGTTGTAAGCGAAGGACTCAGGTGAGAGCCTTGGAGGGCTTGTGCCAACATCTCAGACCCACCCAAACGCACTCGCTGACCTCCCCTGAATCAAACGCAAACCTCTCCCCTGGAAAAATGGGTCAATTAGCCACAAGAAAGAGAAAAAGCGTGAGAGAGTTTGAGGGAGCGTGCATGTGGGAATGCCAGAGTTGGAGAAAATGAAGGGAAAAAAGCTTTGTTGCAGTCTTTCTGGATTTAAAGCTGCTCTGGTTGCAGTGAGGTTTCACATTTGTTTTGATGCAACTATAAACTTTTTTTCCCAAATATGCAAGTGCAGGTGCACATTAGCTCAGATAGCCTGGGTATACAATGGCATGTCACTTAGAAACCATTATAAAATACAGGGTCAAATTTAAGCACTTCAGGTGCAATTTTCTGCACTTTAAAAGTGTGGCAAATTGCATATTTACATACATATACTTACGTCACACATTATATCAGATGCTAATTGTTATTTTATTCTATAGAATATACAATTAACAAGATTTTGTGGAATACTTGCCCTAAGTCAAACAATGAATTACTGTTATTTACCTTGCAAAGGGTCATGAAACACCAAAACACATTTTTTGAGATGTTGACAGTCATATATATGTCCCACATTGCTAAAAACACCATAGGGACATATATTTCACCAAAAAAGTGAGAATTTTTGCATTATTTAGAGCAAATCTGTTCTTCTGGTTTGAAAAGAAATTTTGAAGCTACGTCACGACCATCAAATCCTTGTGTAAATTCCATTGTGCAGACTGAGCCCCCGTTTACACTAATGCGTTTTCGTTTTGAAACGGCATTTTAGATCAAAAACGATCCGCGTCCGCACTAGCGTTTCATCCAGCGTTTCTAAAGTTATCTCCGTCCACACTACTCCACCAAAAATGCATATCACCTGGCCATTCGCACACTCTGGGCATACGTGTCCAAGTATAAACAGGAAGCATGTGTCTCGCTCAGCATTTGGCTATTGTTAGTCAACAAACGCTGGTTGAACGATGAACGCGAGCGATTAGCGAGTGCTCGAACAATAGCTTGCCTCTTGCGAATATATGCAGCTGCTGTAGTAAAAAAGGCAGAGTTTAACTGCACAATGGCGCCTAAAACAGACAATAGTGCTAACAACGCTCCCATTTCTGTATCCATGTTGTTGTTTACAGTGAAGGCTGGTCTGCTGTCTTCCAGTAGCGTTATAGTCATGTGATAGGGGCTTGACAAATAAGGGAAGAATACGCAATGATCCAAAAGCCCCAATCAGGTAGCGAATGTCTGCAGCCACGCCTCCGTTTTCAGATGTCTCCGTTTTCCCCCATCCACACTGAGACGGAGCAGCAGCATTTTAGAATGAAAACGGCCTCTCCAGAGTTTTCAAAACGCTCCGTTTTCGGGGCTCGAAAACTCCGGCATAGTGTGGACGGATGGCGTATCCGTAGCAAAACTTATGCGTTTTAAAACGAAAACACACTAGTGTAAATGGGGCCTGAATGTCTGTACTGGCGGGTACAACGTGACGTATTTGAGCTTTCAGCAATAATTCATGAGAAAGACTTCCAAGTCTTTCCAGACCACCAATCAGCGCACTCTATTGTGTATGAGGTGCAACTTCATTAATATCCATGATATAGCTTCAAAGACTGTTTTTACCTGTTACAGTGTTCAGACGGCAGAGAGACGTCACCTTGTGTTGCCAACTGCAATTAAAACAAGTGGAAGAAGAAGAATTGTTTGGAGACATGGGTCATCAGTGTTGTTTATAAATGTGCTGCAATGAAGGTTTTGTTTCCATTGTCCTGCAATGAGAGTACCACTCTATGTTTATAAGGAACATTTTTTCCCGAGAGCTTTTTGCATCTGTAAATGGTAAAATCTGGATTTGCCACTCTTCTCCTTTTAAAAAAGATGTGACTCCAGTTTTTGTTGATTGTCCTGTCTCTACAGATTTTGTAAGTGTGTGATCAGTGTTTGTTGTTTATGTTTATTCAGATGGCAAAATTAGTTAGTATCATCAGCAGTTCTCTTTCATTTTTTAAAGACTACCTTAGTCAAAATGATTTGGTTACTAAGTAGAAGTGTGAAAACACCCTGCTGAAACAGGGGGTTTCATGGCCCTTTAAATGTGTCATTTTTATCTTAAATTTATACTATTTTAATTTAATTTCAAAAGACTTAATTTAAAAAAAAAGATTTTAAATGGATTATGATCTATAAGCTTATGCTCCAGGCACATGTTCAGACTCCAGACTTTATATTATATACAAAAACAATGAAATTAATTTTATTTAAATAGTTCATCATTATTACCTATTTAGTATGATAAATTGTGAAAGCAACACATTTACATGTTTCAAGCACTTTATCCCAAACAGAAGCATTTTTCAAACCAAAAGATTTACAGCACCCGTATGAATTCTGACAATAGCTTTTTTCATCATGTCTGACGCTCATAAATATATATGAAAGGTTTGCAGTTAACTTGCTACCATACCTTTGGGTACATCTGTGAATAGGGTAAAAATTTAAGGGACCAGTTCTCTTGGGATAGTTAACCCAAAACTGAAAATTCTGTTTCTGAACACTAATTCTTAACTAGGCAGGATATATAAGGAATATTGGAAACACAAAGTGATCAGTTCTTGCTATTAAATAGTTGCTGATTAGCATGCTTGTTATTAAGATATTAGCTGTTTATTAGCACATATTCTGCATGAACTTATTCTACATCCCTAATCCTATCCAATGTCAATCTAACTACTACTTTACTAACAATTAATAAGCTGCAATTTAGGAGTTGATTAAGGTCAAGGTTCAGTATGTCCAGGTTCAGCCTAAACACATTTAAAACATTAAACAATAAAGAGAGATTTTAATTAGTAGTGAAGTAATTTTTTTCAGACTTAAGAACTATGAGTCTTCTGATTCAAACTGTTCATCGGATTCTTTCAAAACACTGATTCATTTATAATGGCCAAATGTAAAACACTGCGTCCGAAATCTTCTACTACTCAACGTCTACATTTGAAATTAAATTTACTACATGACCATTATAAAAATAGGTTCTATACAGTATGAATGTGAGTAGTACAAATGGAACTTGGACGTGCTACCGCCGCCATTTGTCATTATCACGTGACCTACCTGCGTCAGTTATATACTCCCGTTCATGAATTCTCTCGCGTGGCATCATGGGATACTGTAGTGTCAATAGCATGCGCACTTCAGAATCTCGCCGGAAGTAGCCACTGTCTTTCATTTATTTCAATCATTCATTTAAATGATTCGTTTAAACACAGTAATGCATTCAGCAATGCAAAGGAAATGTCTATCCCCATATGGCTACTTACCATATAGTTGAAAAAAATCAACATATGAGCCACTAGTATATGACAATGGATAACGTACTGTATGCAGGTTAAAAGTTGTCACATGACAGAGAAACACAGATTCGTACACACATTTGATCTAACATACCTTTATAATTGTCGCAAAGCTTTTCGAATAATCAGGTTATGAATGCAGACTGTCAAATAATTTAACTTACTTCAAAAAAGTAATTTACTAATTACACCATTGCAATAGTATTTAAATTACTTTTCTAAGTACTGTGTCAGAAAAGTAACTTATTTACTCAAGAAGTAGTTTAATTACTTGAAAAAATACTAAAAATCCACTTAAATCTCAATGCCTAGACAATACAGTTTATTTGAATCCTTTCAAATTTAGTTTGGTTTAAAAAATACACTTAAGTTTGAAACAAAATATGTACCAAACACTATATGTATCAAAATGTTTTAAATTAATGACATCAAGGTATTATAAGCATGTGCAGTTGTCAAACACATAGCATATGACAAAAAGCATATGACATTTCCTTAATAAAGAAAGATAATCCTTTAGCTTAAAAATTTAATATTTAAGAGATATATAATGTACTCTATTCTTTTTATTGATATATATATATATATATATATATATATACAGTTGACTATTGTATGTACGTACATTATTTAAGCAAGTACATTACAAACAACTGTCATAATAAAACCTGAAAATAAAAACTAATCTTTTACTTTAATTCCCAACTTAATTACAGCAACTTGCTATTATAACTAAATACACCCAACACTGCTTGTAAACAGTACAAAACAAAAACATTCATTCATTTTCTTTTCAGCTTAGTCCTTTTGTTAATCTGGGGTCGCCACAGTGGAATGAACCGCCAACTTATCCAGCATATGTTTTACGCAGCGGATGCCCTTCCAGCTGCAACCCATCACTGGAAAACACCCATACACTCCCATTCACACACATACACTACAGACAATTTAGCTTACCCAATTCACCTATAGCGCATGTCTATGGACTGTGGGTGAAGTGACGGTGACCAGCGAGATGTAGCTGTCACTGAAGTGGCCCCACCCTAATTTATGAAGTCTAAATATAAC
>CAIGQZ010000379.1:9032886-9040386 GCA_903798205.1 Danio tinwini
TTTTTTATATCCCAGAATACTTAGGAAGTGACAACTTTTTTTATTATTTGTTGTGACAAAAATTACTTTAGTATTACTTTACTCCTAAAACAGATATTAGTATTATTAATATAATCATCTGAAAATATGCCATCCTTTCCTTGTTATTTTATGCAAAAACATTTGTCATCATTAGTTTACATGATAAACCAAAAATGACATTTTACTCAAACACAACATCTTAAATCATACACAATTTGTAGTGTCTTAATCATTTCCATAGCTGGATATAACATAAACAATTCAAACAAGGTTGTCCTTTACAAGCTAAAGAAAAACCCACATATTTAGTGGTATAGACTTAAGTCTAAAAAGAGGATTAACATCGCCGGGTTCTCCTGTTTGCCTAAAACAATCCCACACAGTTCATCAAAAACACTGACAGCCCAGACTGTCCCAGAGCAAATCATCTGAAGAGGTGGAAGAATTGAAAGATGCTTCTGTATGTACAGTCTCATCAGCAGAAATCTACCCTGTAGGATGCATTGGCAAAAAAAGCCATGTGGCCTAAAGCTGAACTGAACGAGGAAGGGAGAGCACTGAGACGTACGGCGAGGCATCATGTCCCTTTAATGAGATTGTCTAGCTGTAGTTCCCCTGCTCAGACTTTCCGTGGAATTACATAAGCAGTCTTTAAACAGAGAAGGGAATGATCTGCTGGACACGCCACCGCTCGAATTAAGCAAGAAGATACAAAGATGACAGATTGATAACGATTTTAAACTATCTGCATTTTACCAACTTAACCTACTTTTATTTTCCTCCCACCTGTCCTTAGAAATGTTTTTTTTATATATATATATATATCAGATTTTTACCTTTTTACACTGCAAAACATGCTTTCTTTTTGTCTCGTTTCTAGTCTAGAAATATCCAAAAAAACTAAATTCTAAAATCAAGAAGAGTTTTTAGACAAATTCAAAATAATGTTTTGTTTTCAGAAATAAAGGGAGTATTCCCTTAAAACGAGCTAAATAATCTGCCAATCGGGTAAATAATATTATTTTAAACAAAAAACAAAACAATTTGCCAGTAAAGTATTTTGAAGTAAAATACAGCTATGTATCTTCTATGGTAATGCTATATTTCATGTATTTAAATTAATATGTATTTAAATTATATTAAACTATTTATTAAGGCGCAGGTGAATGTAATTTGCACAAGCTTTTATTTAACTTTTTAATATTTGACCTGTGTTTAAAGCAAAAAACAAGATTATTTTATTTACCCCATTGGTACCAAAATATTTAGCTTGTTTTAAAGAAAAAGCCACTTCATTTTGGCTAATCATTTCTAAAAACAAAATTATTTGACTAAAAAATGAAAAGTAAATGAAACAAGACAACTACTCTAAGCTTTTTTTTTTGCAGTGCATTCTAGTGTTTTCCTAATAGGGTTTCTTCCCTGGCTATTTGTGGCTGCACACTGCTATATGTATCGCAGTGCTTGATTTAAGCAGGAGACTGGTGACTTACTCATGCATTGGTGGGTGTTGATGTACATATGCTGTGAGTCATCGGCCCTCAGACACCCTGCGTATGGGATTTTCCAGCAGCATCTAATGAATTGCAGACTGTGGGGAGCGCCTCTAATCACAGGCCTCAACATGGACCTGCTGAGGTGGACGCACTTATCTGATCAGGATTTAAATCACGTTATTAAAAATTAAAAAAAATCTCAATGGAAGGCAGGAAATGTTTATATCCTGTAATGTACATATTATTCACATATTAGCAAAACATTGTTGATCATATTCATAGGAATTAATAAATAAATACATACGGTAGCGAGCTGAGAGAAAGAATGAAACATACTAGAAACATGATCCAGTGTAACAGAATTAAACCTCCAAAAAAAGAAGGTTAAGGGTTCAGTGCATTTTTTTTTTACATAGAAACCACACAAATGTCATGAGTTTAATATACTAAAATCTAACATGAATCGTGCTTTTGGAACATTTTCTTTTTAACCTGACCCTTTTTATTATATGAACATTTTCCTAAACCATGTTACACATGCATTTCTCATGCAATTTGAACATTGTCATGCTCATCTGTTTTTTTTTGTTTTTTTTTTGTAAAAAATTCTCTCGATTGGTTTAATTTAAACTGAAGTAGATCAAGTATTTTAGGTGCACCTCCTTTTGTGGAATGATAATAAACGCGTAAACAATAATAAATCCAGTGGCCTAATACGCACACACGTGCACACACGTGCACATACGCGCGCACGCACACACACACTTCAAATTTGCTTTTAAAATCCATGCAACTTTTTGGGCCCCATTTCAGAAAAGAGGTTAAGTGAAAACTCAGAGTATGTTAACCCTGAAATGAGAGAAACTCTGAGTTTTCCGTTTCAAAATGGCAGGTTTGTCAAACTCGAGAAAGCAGGGTAAGTCAAGCCTGTTTCTAAAAGAGAGGTAACCTTTACTCAGAGTCAGTTACTGTGGTATCTTACTCTGTGAATCTAACCTGGTCAGGAGCAGGTTTTATTCTCTAAACACTAGGTTTCTTTCAGTCTCCTCCCCTTTTTTTTAAGACGAAGCAGTATTTCTCCCCTTAGCCTTAGTCATTCATTGCCTACATTTCAGTCACACAAAGAACAAAGTTTGAGAATGGCTTGTCCTTTTTTTTAAGAAAATTACTATTAGATTTAATACCATAGTTTTAAGTTTTACCTTTGATATTACTGCAAAATAAATGATTAGCATAAATTCACTGACCTTCGACAGGGACATGTATTGTAACTAGATTAATGGGATTATTACTCATTCTAAAAACTATATTTTACTACTGCTTACATTCTAAATATCAATATTTAGATATAAAATATCTAAATATCAATAAATGTCCTATCAACCTCTATCACTTGATCAATAACAAAGGCAGACACACAAGTGCACTTTTAAATCTATTCAATTTTATCTTAAACTGATTGACGTGTAAAAGTGGGAACCTTAAATTAAACATTTCATTGAACATTAAGCTAAGGTTATATGCATTCTTGTTTTGTCAAATTTGTTGTAGAAACTATGCAATAGCCTGTTTTATGTAATTTAATGTAATTACATCTGAAATAACTTCAAAATTATGGCCAGTTTCTCACTTTTTCAAGTAATAAGTCAATGAACGTCACACATTACATTACTTATTTTTTATTATACTTAAACATTTTAAATGTAAACTTACACATTAACTTGAGCAGCTATGTTTTCCCACGCTAACTGTTTCGCTGATGCAGTGGTGTTGCTTTTTTATTTTTAAATATATGGTATATATTGCTATAACTTTGCATGAACACATCAAGTACATTTGGAGAAAAAAAAAGCTGATCTCTTTTTTCAGATGTTGCCATGATAACTGCGCTCCATTGATAATGTCTTTTTATAGTCATGGTGAGCGTGCTTAACTCTGAATTAGTCTACTCAGACTTGATTGACCTAACTCAGAGTTTTTAATCTCTCGGTAAGTCAACTCAGAGTTCAAGTTTAAACTTCTAACCATGAGCAGTTAATGCGGTTTTAATTGAATTGAATGAATATCCCAAAAAGTTGTTACAATTGTTTGTTGTTTTGCAAAGCATAACACACAAAAAATCCAAAATTCTCAGTTATTAAACGTTTAGTTTGGATGTAAATTCCCTGTTCTTTCCCCCTTACATCAAATGTAATGCACTAACTAATGCAAAAGAAAATGTATAAACCAAAGTTAATAACAGTATAATTTTTGAACGCCTTGCACTCTGAAACCTTCTTTCCAAACCTTTAATTATCATGATATTGCAGAGTAAATGAATGGCCAATCATGTAAAGTAAATACATTTGATTGTTGTAGTTTAAGATGTTATATGAACCCCTTTTTTATTCAAATATTTTAATAGTTTTTTTTTTTATTACAGCACAATGAAAACAATCCCTTGACCAGATGTAATGCTACACAACACTAACATGCAGTTAGTACACAGCATAATAGCTAACTGCCCTATTTACACCCCATTGGGTAGAAATTAATCATGTTTTAATGAAAAAAATTAAATAAATCAGCATTCATTTCATTTTGCAAAAAAAAAAAAAAAAAAAATATAAATATATATATATATATATATATATATATATATATATATATATATATATATATATATATATATATATATATATATTTGTGCTCCACTGCAAAAACAAAAGCAATACAGGCTTGGCACTAGCTGAGTTAATGATTTTCATTTTTGGTTGCACCATCCTTTCAAATTTACTGTACAACGTGAAGAATTAAAGGTGGGCAAGGCATGTACATCAGCGCTAAACAAATGAGAAACATTTCACCTGAATCTGGGCCATTCTCCTGCATTGAGTCAACGACATGAGCTGCTAAGATGCATATATAAATACAGAGCCCTATAGTGTAAATGAGAGTAAAAGTCTTTACACTCCGTCCATTTTACCAAGCAGTGGTTTCCTTCCAGACTATAAGACGGAACAGTCACCATGAATCACCCTCAGTCTCTTGAGGCTATTGTTCAGTGCTGAATTACACATTGTGCTGCCAGTCAGACAGGTTACATGACACCCGCTGAGCAACAGGCTGACTGCGCTACATTGACCCGGTAAAAGGAAAAAGGTACCGGCGGGCCACAATCCTTAGGGCAAAGGTCAGGCAGGATTGCGGGACGCTGGAACAGTGTTGCGACATGGACGTTTCGTCAGGTGAATGATCTCCTGCTTGCCGGGAACTCACGGTAATCTGGTTAAGCAGCTTTAACCCTGCGGACGGAGGGAATTTAGAGGAGTTGTAAAACCCCTTTGCACCATGTCTGGATGTGTTCTCTCTCTCGCTCCGTGCCCAAGCAGTCCATGTGGAGATAAATGTTTCATCAGTCCATCCAAATGGACTTCTGCTTGTGAACAGATTTGGTGTGAATGATGGTGTACTAATGAATTCCTACATTTATTTCAACTTAATTGGGAATTAAATACTAAACAAGCTTGTTGCTCTAGATTCAACTTACACTTAAAAAAAGAAATAAATAAATAATAATACTAATAATCTAACGCTTCAGTATATTTAAATAAAAAACTAGTACAAACACTGGAGAACTAATGTTGCACTTCAAGGTTTTATATTTTCTAACTGATGAATAATTGAATAAAACATTTGCTGAATCCAAAATTGCATGTGTATATACAAGAGCAATATGAGTAAGTGATGGACAATTTATTATGGAAGACAATTTAGGAATGAGGTAAGTTAAACTGGCAGGTCATGTGAAATGACAAACATGGCAGATATAGGATGTCTGAATTCCATTCAAACTATTTATTTTATACAGAACAAACCTTTCTAATTAGTCATAAAGTTTGGTTGACAACCAATATACACCATACTAGTCAAAAGTTTGGGGTCGGTTTTATATATTTTGTTTTTTTAAGAAAAAATTTTAAGGCGGCATTTATTAAATGTAAAAAAAAAATTCGTTTTTAAATATTTATGAAACATTTATTTATTACTTATTGTATGCATTTTCAAATGAAATTATTAGTCCAGTCATTATTGCTTTTATTGCTGTTACCATTAAGGATACTATTAATAATAATAATAATTAATAGAGTGATTTCAAGGATCATGTGACTCTGAAGACTGGAGTAATGAAGCTGAAA
Organism: Danio tinwini; assembly: GCA_903798205.1. NCBI lineage: Eukaryota > Metazoa > Chordata > Actinopteri > Cypriniformes > Danionidae > Danio > Danio tinwini. The sequence continues at coordinate 9,038,582 of CAIGQZ010000379.1, forward strand.
ATACAGTTCAGTCCCAAAATTTGTAGGTTCTCCTAAAGTAACCAGCATGTCGGTCAAGCTTTTGAGTCCTATTTGTGCATCTCTGTTCATTATTGTTCTGACCTGACTTGACTCAATGCTGCACAATGTGATTTATTTATTTTTTTATGTAGCCCCCTCCTTCCCCAGCACCACCCGTCTAGATCTGCTATGGTACTGTAGTTCTCCCTACTTTTGTCATATAAATGTGTCATAAATGTTCACTTATCCAAGCAGCGTCTTATTAGGTTCCACCAAGACAAAATCTTTACATGTTCATTTAGTTAATAAATATTGTATCAGTGCTTCCCACACATAGACTTAACCTGGGCGGGCCGCCTAGGTACACTATCGGCCGCCCAAATATTTGGCGACACTTTTTAAAAATGATTTCTATTATTATCATCCTTTTACACTTTTTCTTTTATATTCACCCAAGGTAACCAAATATCTGTGATCAATTAAGCAGTGGAAAATTGCCTCTCATTTACCTGTTTCGTAGGTTACTGCTCGTTCGCTGTGGGCAAGAACTGTCAACTCTCCTACAGACGGACACGTGCTCTGCAGACCCACATCCGGCCAGGGTTTCTAAATCTCCTAATGTCCGGTATTTGGCTTTCACTTTCGAAAGTTGTTGTTAATTGTATGCATATTTACATTACCTTTTAATTTAAACCTGCTTTTGCAGCTGTCTGAGCATGCACAGCCATGAGAGCGAGAGAAACATTGAATAAATCGTTCATTAATAAACGACTCGGAAAAACTTTACTATATACTTGGAGGGGACGAAATGACAGCTAAACTGACTGCAAAATATTTGTACACCATTAGAAATAATCAACTAATTCACCTTATTCAAAAAATCTACACTTAGAATTATTATATATTTTAAGAGATCTTAAGATCTTTATTTTTAAGAGGTCTGTTTTTATTCTTTTTTTCTGTCATTTATTTCCCATTTGCTGTATATTTTATTTATTTGATGTTAATATATTACATAGACTATTTTATACATATCTAAAATGCTTTGGCAACACTGTACAAAATGGCATGCCAATAAAGCAACCTGAACTTGAGAGAGAATAAAACAACAATAAAAAATAAAAATTAAACGGTTTAAAAATATATAGATTATATATATATATATATATATATTTTTTTTTAAATCACTTTTGTTGTTTGTCGCATGTAGTTGATCATTCATGTGCTGTGGAAAAAAGGTGTCTTTCAATCTGGCTGCCACCGCAAGTATATTTCAAACCAATGGGATTGATCAACTGTGTAGATCCTGAGAATTGTCCATTTAAATGGCCTTGAACATGTACAATCTAAAGAGCATAGAGGTCAATGGTTTCAGGTTTCCAACTTTCTTCAAAATATCTTCCTTTCTTTACAAAAGAAGAAAGAATCTCAGACAAGTTTGGGTGAGTAAATAATGACCATTTTAATTTTGGGATGAACTATCTCTTTAAAAAGTGAATGTATTGTAAATGGATTCATTGTTTAATGAAAGTTGAATTGCAATTAATAAAGCAGGATACATTTAGGAAACTTTGTGTATGCAAACTTTATGAAATATAAACTATTTACAATAAATATATGTACATCTTTATAGAATGACATATGTGCGCTTTTACCTTCGCTAGCCTGTGCAGTTTGAACATTATTTAAAGTATGTGAAAGATCCCTGACGGCTGATCTAAGCACCCTTCACCCGGGTGCAAAGTAACTGTGAGGCATCTGACCTCTGCCATTTGGGATTACTTTGCACTTGTGAGGCCCTTTCG
>CAIGQZ010000379.1:9042886-9053643 GCA_903798205.1 Danio tinwini
AGAGAATATAGACAAAAAAGCGTAGGGAGCAGAGAGAGAGGAGGAGAAGGATCGGCATCTGCTTGTTAAGTCGTGACGTATGGAATACTGTTTTCTGGTCCAAGTCGCTACTCATTTGAATTGAGAAAATATTCGTTTATGGCCACTTTTTAGTCCTATCACACATTAAAGTGAATTTTATATAAAATCATGGTGTACACATCATTCTCTGGACTAGCAAGTATTACAGCACTTTGTAAACGTTTTTTACCATTTGTTGAGTCTCCCCATACAGTTTGATAGAGCACTTGGACCCGGAAGCCGATCACGTCACACTTAATAAGCGCATAGGACCTTGAGGCAGGAATCGAACTCGGGTCGCTGTAAGCACCAGAGTGCATGTGTCGACGCTCTAACCACTACATCAGCACTAACAAAAATTTTTTTTTTTTCTTAAATACACAATTTTTCAGTTTTAGAAATAAAACATTTAAAAAAATTGTTTTATTCCAAAGCTTACATACTACTGAACTTAAAGAACACTGTTAAAATGAATGATGACATAAATTATCTAGATTAAAAGGGTATATAAAAAGCCAAAAAATTTAAAATCAAAATCAGAGCAATAATAATCAGATACAAGAAACTATTCTCTATTAAAATTGACAAAAATATTATTGAACGCAAAGTTAATAAACTATTTTACCTACTTAAAAATCATCACTCAGCCTAAATACTTTATACCTATGCCAATTGATACTAAAGCAAACAGCAATGTTACGGAATACATGCAACTTAAAAAAAATAAAAAACTGAGAAATTCTACATTGTATTAAAAAAATTATAACATTCAGGTTTGTGAAGTATCACTTAAATTACAATCAAGAATACATGCAAAAATGTGTGAAGAAAAGAAATTAAGAGCAGCTACCTTTCTCTTTTACAATTGTTTCATTTCCAATGTTTTTGTTTAATGTGTATTAGTCATTAATTGCCAAGAAGGTTTTATAGAAAACTGCATTTGATCACTGGTATAAGCACAACCACATAAACAGAGGGCAAAAGCTTATACACACACACACACACATACTATAAATATTATATTAAAACAGATATATTACATACTTTTTTTTTAATGGAAGTATCCATGAGATATGACAAGTAGGGATGTCAAAGCACTGGTGCAGATCCCATAATGTTCAAACTCACTTTTTTTCACCTTTTGTCCACAGAAATTGAAAGCAGACATTTAAGAAAACAAAAGTGAAATGGCTGATAAAGAGAATTTCTGGATAAAGTTTAAATAGCTGATTATTTATCGCTTTCACTGCCATAGCCATACAAATAAGAAAGAAAGATAGAAAGAGTTGAGTCATGTGCTCTTTGCCCCAGAGGTATCACAGGCCTGCTACTGCTCCAGCATTCATTCACTCAGCTCAGCTTCTGCCTTTGAGTACAGATAAATCTGCTGCTTGTGCGCAGGACACAAGCGTTTGATCATGCTCGAGCTCTTCTACCGCTCACACTGCATTAAATATCTCCCTTTATCCAACGGACTTCAAGCTTTAGTTTCATTTTCAAACACGTACGCTGGATTTAAGCAAAGAATCTCCTGTATGTGACCAAAAATCAGGCCATTCATTCTTCTCTAAGGGAAGCTCATGAAGTATGGTTTCATTTCCTGACTGAGCTTTTTTTCTTTCTTGCGCTCTCAGACAAGCTGTCTCTGGGCCTCAGTCTCCCATTGATCTGTGCAGTGTTGACGGTGGCCATAAAGCTCTGCGCTTTTGCTGCAGTTCAAGGACGTGTACGGCCTCTATGAACCCATTGACCTCACTGAACTATGGAAAAAAGTTCCAGTTTGCAAAGCACCGACTGGCCCTGGATTGGCACTCCCACACACAGCTTTGCTCTCTCAGTCTCTTTCGCACATACACACACACACACCTCGGAAATGCCAACCCCTGCCAAACCGCACGGATGATCTGCCCATATTCATTGAGTGGCTGATAGAGAAACAAACGCAGTGAAGTGACAAAGGCTGCGTTCACACCGCGCACAAATACAGTTTGGTTCTATGTTGAACTTCTGTGGCGACAGAGACATTAAATGGTTCATTTATTTCATACATCTGGACTCATTCTCTACATACTGCTAAGACTGTGACTGTTTACACATTGAAAAATAAATTAAATGAAGAAATAAAAAGATAGATGAAATTATCATGGTTAAATATAATATTTGCAAATATAAATATCCTTTGATCAAGTGGATGACCAAAAATGCACAAATAAAATTAATAATACTAATAAAAAAGGTGTCTAATACTAATAAACCAATACAAAACATTTTATATAAACAAACATTTGTATTTTATTACAAACAAATTAAAAGGAAAATAATTAAAACTAAAACTAATTGTTTTAAATTATATAAATGACTTTAGGCATTACAAAATGTCATTATACCGTATGAGAAAAACTCAAATACATTTAACAATATTATGAATTCTATTGTAAAACAGTATATGAGAATATTATGTTGATATTTAATATCAATTATCAAACGATATTTGGATAAATGTGTTTTTCTGTGTTGGTATCTTGCTTGGTCCTTTTGTAAAAGGTATGGAAAGTATTGTTCACTTTATTTATAGAATTACACAAAGTGTGTTTTACAAGAAGTGTTTAAGTATAACTGGGGTGTTTTTTGTTGTGTACGTCTTCTCCTTTTTAATTTCTAACGTAGCTTACGTTTTTTAATTTCCTGTTTTGAACCCGCCTCTTCCCTTTCTGCACTGACTGCACATGGGAGAGGTGGGTGTCTACTAAGCTCCATTTAATCTTATATCAGCTTTACTTTAATAATAATTTTTGAAGCTAGTGTTTCTGTTTAAATAATATTTATACCTTTATTTTTCACATTTGTTTCATTATTTTTGTTTTCACTTAAATTGATGAGTTAATTTATTTTGTCCAATTGAAGCATGTAAATGCGTTGCACATTCAGAGAAAAGTAATAAGGGTGAAGACGCACTGTAAAATCTGTACTTTGTATCATCAGGAGTGAAATTATAGAGCGGTCACGACTGCTGATATCCATCTGGCTATTCCCAGATTAAAAAGTGGCAGCAAGAATTTAGCAGTCTTAATGGATTTACTAAATCATAAACTTAAATGATTCATTCAAAAACTGATTCATTCAGGAACAAAACACTGCTGTTTTGCTCAAACCCTCACAAATGTTCTGCTCAGGCTTTATTCAATATTACTCCATTTATTGTCACATTATTTTCGTTTGTGGACATTTTCAGGACAATCACACTCTAATTTGCATATTAGTACATAACACATTTTAAATGTCTATACAGTGCTCAGCATATACAAGTACACCCCTCACAAATCTATCTTTTAAAATTCATATTTTTAATACAAAGCTATACAATATTATATTTGAGTAAATACATTAGATTAGTCAATACTGAAGCCAAATCTGGAGCTTATCTAACAAAACAACTTGCAATAACTGTCCAAAAACTAGTACACCCAAATGTTATAGAAAAATATTAAATACAAAATGTAAATAATAATTAATAATTGTATTATCTTTACTTTTGTAAATGTTTGGGGACTAAACTATATTTTAAATAAATTATATCGGTTTAATAAATCAGTTTTCTTTAAATGCACCAAAACACATTGCCTATATTCACTGAGAAATGGAGAAATATAATCGTTTTCAAAATGGGGTGTCCTCAATTATGCTGAGCACTGAATATAAAAATAAAAACAATACATAGATTTGTTTTTTTTTATGAGTTGAATTACAGGATTGGTTTAACTGCATTCTAACAGGCTTCATAAGTGAATGCTTTTGGACTCTAAAGTGTTTTGGCTTTGTTTTTTGCGAAGTAGAAGACTATATATATTATTGCAAACAAGAAATAGTTGCCCACACTATAGACAGAGGTAAATGGATAAACTTTCAAGGAACAAGGATTGCCAAAGTATACTTTGAGCTTAAGAAGAAACAACTTAGAGAAAAAAAATGGACGCTCACTGCAGTGACAGAACACACATTGGGTTGCAGCTTCCCCCTTCCGCTGGGTCTTAAGCCTGTTGTTATCAGACACCAGGGTGGTTGAATTGTCCTTTGTCTGAAGGTGGAGATAAGATCCTTCTATGTCCAGGACACTGCAGGCAGGGAGGGCCAACAGCTTCGGTTACGAGCCTTAAACACAAATCATACACTACTGTCCACTATCAAACCATAATGTGCTCTCTAAAGTCATGACACCCATGGATTTACCCCCAGAAAGGGCGGCACAGACAAAACAGAGCTGGATAACATATAGTTATAGAAAAGCCATCCATATCTCTCCGACCCACTCTCAGGAAAAACATGAATCTGTCGCATGCTGTTTGATGTCTCCACCCAGTCAAGACGTTCAGAGAACCACAGGCTAACAAGTGGTCAGCACTGGACACAATGGAGCATGTTTAAACTCTTGCTGTCTCTCCTACACACACACTCACTCTGACTCACCGACATATACAAACACACAATGCCTACAAATCCTGTCGTGCAGAACATAGTGTTCCCAAGGAGTGATTTATTGTAAAGCTGTGGAAGCTTCCCAAACAATTACAGTCAGGCTGCTTCACAAGGCAAAGGGAAACGGTGAAGTATGTGCCCTTCTTCCACTCTTTGCAGTGTCTGCTCACATTTTTCTCCTTGGAGTCATTTCCAGCCCATTTTAAAATTAACCAATTAATCAATAACTCGCAGATGGCACAAGATGGGGAGACAGGGTGGTTTCAAAAACACTTTTCTACCTTCATGTCTAGTGCAGTTTACTGTACCCTAACTGTTGCATTAGCCATCCAAGAATGACAGCTTGCTCACAACACCAGGAGACACCGAACAGCAGGTAAGATGCCGATTTAGGGTCAAACAGGTTTCCCCAACATCCGGAAGACAGTGAGATAAGGTCACAAGTCAGATTTTCAAAGCAAGATATGTTACACCCTCTGTCCAAACAGATATGCGTTCACCTACTTGACTTAGCAATCAGGCTAAGTCAAAGCCACAAAGTGAGCTATGGATCAATGCATTAGGCATTGCCTTTAGCGTCTATATAAATAATTGGGAGATGACCAAATAGGGTGGATGGGAGGGGTGATTTTTAATTAAAGTGAAATCCCACATTCATCTTAACAGAAGCAGAGCGAGGTAAATCCTGAGCAGAGATAATGATTTTTTAAAGGAAACAGGCTTTAAAATGTGCAAGCTTCATCATTCAGAGATGATGCCAACGGTAGAGATGTTACATTCCTGTCATGCTTGTCCCATCAAGCAAGGGCTCTCAGAGGGAGTACAGTACAGAAAATGAGAAGAGAGAGAAAGAACCACACCCAGTGGTTGAAAGTCTCTTGTCTTTCTGCTACTGTGGAAAAATGCGAGGTTGGAACCATAAACTGGCAGAATGCAGTAAGAATCTCTGGAAGGAAACCACTAAATCCCTGAGGGATATAAGAATCCATTTTAGTTATGAAATGCCACATGACATAGCATGCAAGCAGATCATCTGCATGTGGGGTGGGGTGGGGGGTGGTTATGGCCATTTCTTTACAACAGGAAACACATTCCACATTTTGACCAATCCCAGCTAACTATGTGAAGAGGTTTTACCAAAGGTACTTCCAATTGGTCTTAATGTGAGAAAGTCCAAAGCTCGTTTGATGTGACTTTAGGACAGATGGCTGAGTGTGCACTAGCCCAGTCCACTCTATTACCTCTTCTTCAATGTGTAATGCAGGTACTGTGCATTATTCACCACCCTTTATGTATGCACAAAGTGACAAGTCCGCTTGCATCTTGGCTTTATCCTTAATCACACATCGTTGTGCCCCTTTGAAGAGGCCAGGCAATCACCGCTCCAACAGTGATGCTTTAAATTCTGAGGCGGCTCCAGTAATTCTGCCATGAATCATGGCATGAGACAATCGGCAGGCAGGCAACAGTGAGAAATGAAGAAGTGCAGACATTGAGAAATGGATGCCATTCACTAATGCACAGACGAAAAAGACTAAAAATAATGGCCAATGCGAGGAAAAGGAAGAGATCAGAGCAAATTTAGATAGAAACACACACCTGTACCAAAAAGGCATTTTTGACGAAAATGCCGAAGTAAACAGGAAGACTTACCAAGGGCTCGTCCGGGACAAAGACGTCACGCATACATCCTACTCCTCCTCTCGATTCCCAGACTTTTTCTAGGTGCACACGCTAACAACCCAAATTGATGAGGTGAGAAAAGTACTGTATGAGCATACAGGGCAAGACACATGAATGTCTATAGATAGCTCCGACGATCACAAACCTAAACATGTCATGGCCAAAGAAAGTCTAAAGCGCTCAAGGTAGGTAATCTTTACCCTAATCTGAAATGTCTAGCCAAAGCCTGAGCTTATGGAGGAAGAGCAGGAAAATGCATCTAAAGGACCCCATAGGAAAAGAGTTGTGATGCATTTAAGTGTGCATTTGCATCCCAGTAGCCCCACCTCATCACTTGTTCCACTGAACAAACAGGACGATTGCGCAAAGTCTCTAACGAGAGCCACCTCCTATTTGTCTCTGACATTCAAAAAGGACTGCTCTAAACCGCTATTCAACTTCCTCCAGCGACTCGACAAACAGAAAAACATGCAGGCAAAACAGTTTGATATAAAAAGAGGAAATTCCAGCTGGGTTATACAATGGAAATGACTGTGGGGCAACACGGAAGCGTCGAAGCCATTTCAAGAATTCTTGTAATCTCCTGCTAATATCAAGGCTGAGGGGTGGGGTTTCTATAAATCTCAAACGAGAGCTCCAGAGACCCACACATAGCAAGAGGAAGCTATCGAAGCCTTTAAATGTGCATTGAGCATCCCACACATATTCACACTGCTGTTTGGGGGGAGGGTCAGACTGGTCAGTATGAATGGAGTGCACTTATACAACATAAAAAAGAAGAAGAAAAAATATGGACATATCAATATTTGAACGTCCATATTCGCCACATGCTGTAGGGTACTGCCTAGAGAAAAATAGGGAAGTTTAGAACTTTAAGGTAACTGCTCTTACTTTAGCTTGTTCTTCTGAAATGCAGATTCCAGCACCAAAGAATGCAAAACATCTGGCCAAGATTACGAGAAACAAGTCTTCAGCTTCTTCTCGTTATTTTGTGAAACAGCTTGTGGCAAAGGCAAGGACTCATTTAAACCCTTTTCTGTGAACCTGACAATTCAGGTTCTGTTAGAATAAAAAAAAGTGAGACCTGCCATATCATTGCTTAAGGAACACTATAGCCCCGCTGCTAGTATGTGTGTGTGTGTGTGTGCCTGAGTACATAGCTTTAGCTAAGTCACTGATGTGGTTATAGTGGACTATATTCTACAAAGAAACATTCTATATTAGCAGCCAATGCAAAAGGAAGCTGATGGCAGCTGGTAAACCATGAATAAGCAGTAACTTAAATGAAGCTTCTTTTATAATGTTGGTTGTTGTAATGACAAAGCATTGCCTGTTCTCCCCCACCCTACCCATCAAACTCTGAATCATAGCTCGCAATGTTAGAAGCGATGAGAGCCGCAGCTGCTTCTCCCAGCACAGCAAAAGAAGCAAAAGCTTTGATTTTACTCAATCGTGCTTTTAATAGCATGCCATGGGTAAATCAGCCTGAATGGGAATGTCTCGGTTCAAATTTAAGTGAAATAATTACAAAAATATATATAAAAATCTACACTAGGATGATTCAGCAACACAGTGAATGACTCATCCAAAATTAGTTACTTATTGACTGAGCGCCACTGATTTGGCAGAGCTGAAACTGAAAATGACGCAAAAGCTGTATAGCTATATTTATACATGCTTTTACAAACAACATTTAAGAGTTTGGGCTTGGTATGACTTAATTCTTAAAAAATTTTGGTTGCACTTTATTTTATGCAGTAAAAAAAAGTTATGTTATTTTTGTGGAAACTATAACACTTTCTTTGGACCTTTTTTCCTCAGGAATAAAAAACAGAAAGACAGACAGACAGAGAGACAGACAGACAGACAGACACAGAGAGAGAGAGAGAGAGAGAGAGAGAGAGAGAGAGAGAGAGAGAGAGAGAGAGAGAGAGAGAGAGAGAGGCGTTTATTTAAAACTGAAATCTCTAAAATTACAAACCTTCTGTGTCTCTTCTGATCAATTAAAAAAAGCATGCTGAATAAAAGCATTAAACTATTTCAAAATTCTTACCAACCCAAATCTTTTGAAGTGTGTGCGCATGTGGCATAGCTAATATGTTGTTAAAGTTAAAGCTTAAAAACGGTTTATAAAGTCAACAGACCATCAGGCACTAAACCAGACCACTAAAAACTAAATATTTCCTTAAGATACACTAATGGAATTATATTCAACAGGTTCATTCCTGCAGCTTGCCCTCCCGCCCTCTATCTCTCACCCTTTCCATTGCGCTTTCTGCAGTTTTTTCCGTTGGTCAAGTCTCTGTGCCATGCATTCCTGGGATGCCTGGTACATACGGTATAAATTCCATTCTGTCTGCAGAGGCCTTCCATGCTGTCTGAGATCCACTGTGCTGGACTGACTCCACCCTCCCACAGAGCACGGCCAGCTAACACTCTGACTGCTGAGGTAAATTAGCTTGGATGGCTTATTAAAAAAAAAAAAAAAAAAAAAAAAAAAAAAAAAAAAAAAAAAAAAAAAGAAGAAGAAGAAATAGACTAACAGTCCACAAGTGAAGCAAACAGGTTTTAAACAAACCCATTCTTTCTATATAAAATGAACGAGCTCGTTACTTTGGGTTTTGGTGCATCTCTGCGATTTATGCGCGCGCCGCCTTGCATGGCGAGGACAGAAATTCAATGAAGAACAATAGCACAAAACCTCAAACTGGGTCACTTACATGGCAGTGTGAAGCACAAAGCCTGCAGTCCATTTAATCAAAGGGAGATTACACAGTTCCCTTAGGGTAGACAGCAAACGCAAACTCATTCTAGAAGTCGCCAGTGTCGAATCACTGAAAAGATATTGCTAAGAAGTTAACTCGACGTTACAGTTGATGAAAATGTGGAAAGAAGCACTGCAGGCTCACTTCCTGAGACCTCATGGCACAAACCGCCCAAGCGGCCAGCATTTGGTCCCACAGGACTGCACAGACGGGAAGCTCCACTGTCCTTGAGACAACAGCAGACCTTCTTCTGAGATCCTCCCCTCCCACACTCAAGACAACTACAGCCACCTGCCAAACAGGCAAATCACTGTCACAGCCGAGCTTCATCTGCAAAAAAACCCACTCACAGTCTGTGCGGCACGATACCGCACCAATTACGGAGGCAATGGAGGAATGAATGCCAAGACTCCGGCAAAACCACTTAAAAACTCGCAATCCTCCACAAATGAGTGTGTAAAAAAGCAAAATGTCAAGGAGGCCAGGAGAACACAAGTGAGTAACGATAAGGGTGTGGCTCCAAAAGTCTCCATGCTATGACATTTCTCCTTATGTCCACGCATGCAGTTGTCTGAGCTCCATCATGCTGCGGTCTGTTCATCCATTCAGATCCACTCACGCAACGCCACAGGGGCCGAAGGTTGAAGAGGAAGCAAAAATATGAACTTTCAAAGTTCAATGTTTCATAAAGGGCCTCACAGTGAAGCCAAAAAAATGTCAAAAACCAAAGAGAGGAAGCATTTGAACTGCAGAGACCTTGAATAGTAATCACATGTCCTCCTTAGTGATTTCTCCACTGAGTACACAGACTGTCCAGGGAGTTTCAAACACCACTGTATTATTTCGGTGTCTTTCCAGCCATGCTTGGATGAAGAATATACTCATTTAGCAGTGAATGCAACAGAGACACCAGACAATGGGTTTATAAAACAAACACTTCCTTAATAAAAGTAAATAAAAACGGCAACATAATTAGACCTGCATGCAAAGATCTAAGATGTCCAACCTTCCAACGAATGGTGATTACCCTGGGCAGGAGAACAGATGTGTCTTTTTCCATAATATGCATGTGCTGCTTTTTTAATGAGCTACTTCAGTCTTATCTTGCTCATTTAAATGTGTAAACTACGTCATTTTACAGCTCTGCTTTAATTTATTCAGACATATTGATGTTATTCAGGGTAGAAGGCACTTCAATTTTCACAAATGGAAATGAGGCTGCTATGGAAAAATCTATAGGTGGTTCAGCTTTGTGACCAAACATCTTGTCTAATCATAATTTTATTTTATTATTAGTTAATTAACAAAAAATAAAAAATATATATATAAATAAATAAATGAATGAATAAATAAATGAACCCCTAACCATCTTGCTTTCAGGAAAATTAAAATATATCATCTACCCTAAATGAGTTACTTTAAAAGAAACAGATAAAAAATATTAAATTATAAACATGGTTAATGATAAAATATAGATTTAGTTCAAAATGAATTTAAGTGAAGCTTAACTAATGTATTAAATCTGACACAATAGTGCATACATTATTTTAAGCGCATGCTCATAGGAGTCATAAAAACAAAGACTCTTACATTGAGTCTCTCTGTTCTCTAACATTCGGAACCCCTCTTTAATCTGTTAATTATGTGGTGTAGACGGAAAATGACTAAGAAATGAAAATTTGACCTTAACATTATTCAGTAGGAAAATTCTGGAAAGATGGTAGCGAGACTAACAGTTACTAAAGCAGCGAAACAAGTGGTGATATGAAATTAAAT
>CAIGQZ010000379.1:9063643-9078828 GCA_903798205.1 Danio tinwini
GATGAACCTCTTCAATTTAGTTATTAAATGTCACTCAGTTCATCCCCATTTGAACACATAAACACAATCTGAGAACATGTCATGTTACGTGATGGCTGATGTTGTGTTCATATACAGTACCTGGTGCACAGAAACGGTATCTCCTAGGACACATTAATCCAGCTTTTAAATGGATTCCAGGAATCTATCGGCCCACTCCCAGACAAGTGCCTTCCTGCATGAGTGCAGCAATACACCTCCATGATGAGAGCATATTATGTAAATGACCTCCTCCTGAAGAGGATCTTATTTTTTCTCAGCGAGGCATCCCTTCTTAATATAAATTTGTAAAAATTGTTCTAATAGCAGGGATGTGGCATTGCATTTTCCATGAAAAAGACAAAGGTAATTGTGCGGTGACCATGATGTCTTTTCAAAGCTATTCTTTTTCAAATAAAAAACTATTTATATCCAATAAGTATTTAGTACAATATACCCAGCAATGCATTAAAATCTTACTGCAACAAACATTTTAGTAAAATGTTATTGTATGAATATTCCAGTAGATCTGTATTAAAAATGTTTATTTACACGGTTGCACATATAATATCTAAAAAAAAATAAGGATTTCATAATTTTTATTTTATTAAAAGTATTACAGACATTTTAAAGCATTTTTTAATTGTTATTGTATAGCCGTCTGGTTGATCTTTCCTCCATAGATTATTATAAAACAATTAAAAAAAAAAATGTCTTAAATGTACTATAGATTTTATATACTATACTAGAATGGGAGAATCGCAAAGGACATCCTCTATGGTGAACTCTCATCCAGGAAGAGAACCACAGGACATCCGATTCTGCGATTTAAGATGTAGTGAAGAGAGACATAACAGCCCTCGACATAAACACATAGTCCTGGGAAGACCTTGCAGCAGATCAACCGAAGTGGAGGTGCACCCTGACCAAACAGCTTAAGTCAGGTGAAAAGAACATGATGTGTGCGTCGGAGGACAAGCGAGTCCGTTAAAAGTTGCGGAACAACAACAGCCAGGGAGCCACCTATCGATACAACTTCTACGGCAAAGAATGCCTCTCCCATATTGGCCTCTTCAGCCACCAAAGACGCTGTCTCAGACAATCAGTCATACATCAAGATAAGAATTAGGATACGTCATCCATGGTCAACACTGACCGATGGAGGCCATTTTTGTAATACTGTGTGTTTGTGTGTGATGTAATGTAAAGTCTTCTTTTTTAATTAAACAGTATTCTTTAAGTCAGGGGTGTTAAAACTCGGTCCTCGAGGGCCAGTGACCTGGAGAGTTTAGCTCCAACCCTAATCAAACACACCTGAACCAGCTAGATGTTTTGAAGCAAGTTGGAGCTAAACAATGCAGGACACCGGCCCTCCAGGACCGAGTTTGGACACCCCTGCTTTAAGCCATATCAATGAGTGCCGTAAATTCTAGAAGTCAGTTAATGAACTTACGCAGTAAAAGTTTCATCCCATGTTTGCTGTAGCACTTCCCATGGGTGTGATTGGCTCACAGGAACGCGTCTCACAGACCTTATGATCAAACAGTGCCTTCAACACAACCAATTTGCATTTACCCATCCAAAACAACAGTTTACTGTATTTATTGTTTAAATTTGAACCATTTCTTATTATTGAGCAGGATCACCACAAGGGTGAGAATTACAGGTAGGTTTGGGGGGATTGACGCTAATTAACACTTGATCACCCCTGATGGACACGAAAACTAGATGGGGGGGGGGGGGGGGGGCTTTCAGCCCTTTAATACTGAGAAATAGTTTGCTTTGATCTGTATTCTAAATTATGTTAATAGTTAAAATAATATATAATATAAATATACTGTACATTTCCCAGTGTTGGGTTGCAGCTGGAAGGGCATCCACTGCTTAAAACATTTGCTGGATAAGTTGGTGGTTCATTCCGCTGTGGCGACCCCTGATTAATAAAGGGACTAAGCTGAAAAGAAAATGAATGAATGAATAAATAAACATACATTTGACCAGCCCTATTATGGTTCATACCATTGTGAATGCATAATCGTGCTAATCAGTCTATGCAAGCAAAGAAAATTCATTCAACAGTTTGAAACTGCAGATCTAGAGCACCACAAGACTGTTTTCTCGTAAAGTAAGTGTGTTTCTACATATAGCTTGAAAGTAAAGTCAAATTAGACACATAGTTGGACCTACAGTAACCTCTGAAATAGCTAATCGGAGGATACTGTAGGTCAGAATACACTAAATATTCCTTAAAAACACTGAAAACGTATTTAAATAAATGCATAAATGAATTGCCAATGTATAATGTATAAATAATTTCATTTCATGTATGACTTATCTAAACACCCCAACTTCTGCCTGTCCCTCCCCACCCTATTTACAGTGAACCAGCACCCTGAAGAATCAGAGTAAAGCCACTGTAACTTTAAGAGCTGCCTTTTGCAAAAGAGAAGTGATTAGTGGTGCTGTCAGCCAACCATACGAGCGGCTGAGTGAAGACTCCAGCCTATCAGAAGTCCTGCTGGGCGGAGGTTACAAAACCAGCCTGAACCCAATGACTCAGCACAGGCAAGTGCGTGCGAGATGACACTTAACAGCAATTTAAAGAGCCAGCGCTCACCATGCGAAAAGTAGGTAAGGCTAAAATACGCACTCTTGAGTCTCAGCAGCTGTTGCCCTCCCTGTGAGATTAACAAAGTGACACAAACTGAGTACAAATTTCAGTTTCTGGCCATTTTCTGAAAGGACCACACCTACAGACTCAAGATAGACGCAGCATGACTCAGCACTGGCCATCATGTCACATAACCGCACATGACTGGCAATCATGAGCGCTGGCTAAACAAAAATAATGCTTTCTGAAGGGCCAAACAGGACAATTACGCTTCGCTCAGCGAAATATCAATCGCATGTTTGCTTCACATCACTATAAACATTCAAACAGGCCAAACCAAAACGTTGTTTTATTTTCAGATGAGAGAGAATATCCTGGATGTTGTTTTACACTGGATGGTTGCAACAGGCAGAAAGGCAATACTTCAGTAAAAGGCACTGGCTATATTTACATCATGAGAGGTTAACTTTCTCAGCTGACGGCAGAGGTTCTAGAACAGCCTCTGTTTAAAGGCAGGGCAGGACTTTACAGGTTCCTGATCTTGCAGGATGTGATGAGAGGACATTTCAAGTGCTGTTTGTATTGATGATTGTACACTACACTTTCAAACGTTTGTTATTTTAACAGCAGACTGCTATTTGCATAATAGAGTGACGCATAGATGACGTCAAAACCTGGAAGAGTAATTGACCGTTTATCTCTTAGAAATTTTCCTATGGCGTTTAAAGGAACACTCCACTTTTATGTGTGAAATAGAAACACTTGAGCTTTACTATTTGTGAATCTATTCAGCTGATTTCTGGGTCTGGTGGAAGCACTTTTAGCTTAGCTTAGCATAAATCATTGAATCTGATTAGACCATTAGCATCTCACGCAATAATTTTTTTTGATCAATTTCATATTTAAAGCTTGACTCTTCTGTTACTACATCCTTTAACAACAACCAACAGAAAAAGTATGAAATACATATATAAATGCCTATAAAAATATATGGAAATAATTTTTTTTAAGTTACATTATGTTTTATTTATTCATTCATTCATTTTCTTTTCAGTTTAGTCCCTTATTAATCTGGGGTTGCCACAGCAGAACGAACCACCAACTTATCCAGCATATGTTTTACGCAGCGAATGACCTTCCAGCTGCAACCCATCACTGGGAAACATCCATACACTCTCATTCACACACATACATTATGGCCAATTTAGCGTACCCAATTCACCTATATCACGTGAATTGGACTTGTGGGGGAAACCAGAGCACCCAGAGCAAACCCACGCCAACACGGGGGGAACATGCAAACTCCACACAGAATTGCCAACTGACCCAGCCAAGGCTCGAACCAGCAACCTTCTTGCTGTGAGGTGACAGCGATACCCACTGCGCCACCGTGCTGCCCCTTTTTTATTTATTATAAAGTGTATTAAAATAATACAATAAAATGTGTCATTTACAGTATTTATTTACACATTTAATCCAAATTTATTATATATTTTTAATCCCAGTTATGTTATTTGTTATTTAATAAATGTAGTATTCATATATTAGATTATTTTAATCAAATTTGTATATATTTGTTTGTATCTGTCATATTTATTTAGTTAATTATCTTAATAAAATGTGTGATCATTTTAAACTCATTTTAATCTAAATAAAATGTTTTGTTTGTAAAATTGTTTTACATTTTTTATACTTTTTCTCCAAACATTTCCATGGACACCCTGGCTCTCCCTTGGGGCTCCAGTTTGAAAACCCCTGTTTTACTGAGTAGGAACGCTTTTAAATAGCTCATATTAATTTACAGTATGAAAGAATATTTAACAACCATATACGCAATAAACATCAAAGTTTGAAAAGCATGACCATTTTAACAAGATCATCACCATTTTTCTTCAAACTTCTTAAAATTAAACGTGTTAAACAACAAGCATGAGAGTGAAAATGCTTCAGTATGGGAGGTGTCATGAATCATGAACACATTTTACACTGATAGTTTTGGTAGGTAAGCCTATGATTGAGCTACAGCTAAAGCAATGAACAGTGTGACCTGATTTAGTTTAAACTGAATTATTCACTCCGTCAGGCTCCCTTACTATGAAACACATGCTCTGAACTACACATTAGAGAAAATATTAGCAGAATTGTTGAACCACAGCAATCAAGGTCAGTGTTCAGAGAGTACCAGTAGAGATGGCATTTGATATGCTCCTTAAAAAATAATTCACTACTTAAAAGGATTATGTAAGCAGCATTAATTCCATTACACATATTAATTAACAGAATTATTTCATTGCTAAACATCTGGTTAAATAAAAAAAAGTAAAAGATTTTTTTTCTACTAAAAAAATGTATTCCATTACACACACCTTTTAAAAAGCTAAGCAATGTATGAACAATGTTCATTAATTACAAAAGGGCTAAATAAAATACTACTACTAATAATAAGAAGAATAATAAGAAGTATATTAATACAACTACACTGAAAAACCCAAAAAGTTAAAGCAAGTCAAACCATTTGAGGAAACTGATTGCAACAAACTTTTTGAGTTAAAAAAACTAATCTATATGAGTACTGCATCCATGAGTACTGCATCCATCAACTTACTCCATTTAAGTTGAAGTAATGAGGTATTTAATTAACTCATCACCTTCAACACTGAGTTCAAAACTCTTTTCAAATGAGTAGAATTAACTTTCAGTCAATTTTGAGTTAACTACACTTATTTTCATTTGATAAAGTTGACTGTTGGGTTTTACAGTGTAATATAATAATTATATGCACACATATACAGTATGAACAACATTTTTAATTTTAATGTCAACATTTTTATTGTATGTATATATAGTATTATTGGTCACACTTTACATGAAGTTATATGTTGTGTATTTAGACATTATTTAAACATTAACTAAGAATGAACACTATTAGCATTTATAAATCATATTTCAATATTTACTAATGTATTATTTAACAATTATTAACATTATTACAATTTTAATTACCATTAACAAAAGATGACCAAATCTCTAATAAATAAATTGTTCATTATTTGTTCATGCTAGTTAATACTGTATTCTATCTAATACTAACTAATTAAACCATATTGTAAAGAGTTACCATATTTTTATACTTAAAACACTTTACGCTTTAACGTTTTAATATTATTTTTATTTCTGTTTAGCATATTGATGTATACATTAGGTTAGATATTACAAAAGTACAATAAATAATATTTAATAAAATTGATTGACAATGTTAGTCTCAGCACGTGTATTTTATGTATTATATGTTTAATTAATTTTTGTAATTTTTGAATAAATGATTAGACCGTAATGTCATTGACACTATTTAGTGTTTTATTATTCTTCACATATTAATCCTTATCAGCACCTGGGTCAACACAAAAATTGCAGCCTCATACTAGGATACAGACTCAAACAACCCAGACTCATTCTGAAAACGTACTTCTATATACATTTCTGGAGACCGTCAAATATGTCCCAGGAGGTATGTTTTTTTTTTTGTTGCACTTTTTGTTTTCGCAAATCCACCAGAAGCCGCTGTGTGCACTTTTTGAGATCTCAAATTTCTCTCGCGAGTGCCATTCACGCCTGCTGTTCTCACGTAAATCCACCAGAGACCTCTGTCGATTGACTGAAAAAATGACTAACCGATCCACTGACCCACCCTCCCCCTTCCCTAAACCCAACCAATAGTATTTTAAAAAGCACAGATTGACCCGCTAACCCCCTTTTCTAAACCCAACTGACAAATTTAAAAACCAATTTAGAAAAAAGAAAAGCCCTCGTCTGATTTTTACCACATTCTCACCCTGTTATTTACTTTGTAAATTTATTATTTTTTGGCATCTGTTTTTGTCTTACCCGCTTTCTGGAACCATTCTTCACTAGACGCGAACCCAGTCGTTGTGGTCAACTCCTCTCTGCATCTCAAGTCCACCGACGTACATGGCGAGCTAACTGGACAAACAGCCAGAAAGCCGTCCATACGAAGGTAAGCGGTTAGCTGGTAAGCGTGAAAAGGAACAGCATCATACTGCCCCTTAGCGTTTGTTTAAAAAAATGAAATGCAGCCATACGTACCTCTGGCTACATAATTCACGATCTCCAGAAATGTATATAGGGCTACGTTTGTTAGAATGAGACTGTGTTGGATTTAAACTAGGCTTGAGGTCAATACTGAATTAATACTGCCAGCTTTTAATGGTTATTTTCTTTCCATTTCACCATTTTAACATGTCATGTGTAGTTCAGTTGATCATAAACTATTGCATTTGCCCCACTTCTGTTTCACTAACTATGGCTGGTGGACTCTAGTCTTTCATGTGAACAGGCCTGTCTGACAGTGGAAGTTTGTAAGGAATTTATCTACATTTCCACACGCAAGGCCAAGGCCTGGTTACAGATATGATTAGCCTTGTTCATGCAACAGAACACACTCTCCTTGACAAGTTTCAAAACAGTCCGACTCTGTTTGAAAGCTATTTGAGTTCACAACCGTCCGCGTTCCCTAACCTCTCGCCTTGATTTCTTTATCAGCGAGCGTCCGAGCTTTAATGTTCACTAATCAAGACAACCCAGACAACAAAGCAATATAACCAATACAAACTCTGACAACGCACTGTGGAAACCGAGGTGCAGCTTTGCAGGAGAAGAGTCCAATTTGACGTGTCAAGCCAGGCGAAGTTAAAGTGTGCCATTGCATCACTAGTCTATCGAGACGAGCGATTGATTTACCCTGAATACAGTATAAAGAGATTACAGTCCACTAAAACAGATCATTTTAAAACTTGGACCCTTGAAGTTGTTGCATCATGTAATTAGTAAACCAGCGCTGTGTTTTCGCAGATCAACAGCAGGTTATGTAATGGCCCCGATGGCTGGAGGTGCGATATGAGCTAGTTAAGCATGTGACAGTGATTTGGGTGTGCGTGACCCACATTCACTTCCCAGCAGCCTTTGCCCACTAGGTCATCCATGTCTTGCTGTGCACTATGGATATACTCAAATTTATTCAAGCTCCATCCTGTTTAATAATTATTGCTATTTAAAGGGACAGTCACCCAAAAATGTATAATAATGAAAAAAATAATGTAAAAAAATTGTAAAAAGAATGCTTTTCACTAGGGTATAACTTGAATATCTACAACTTTGCATTGTCTCCACTACAGTTTAGTACTGTTTCAAGTGGGTGGGATTATAGTCATGCATTTTACTTGCCCCAACAAGAAGACCTCGACTTCTGACCATTATACAGCCATTTTAAGTTGCTACAGTCATTTAAATTGATCCTGTGGTGGCTGTTGCTGACTACAATTGTATCCCAAATTACACACTGATACACTCAACCATGTAGTGCTTGAGTTTAGTGTCAACACTACAGCTTTTTTTTTTACTGCTAACTGGAAATTCAATCCATATCCAAGGCTACGTTTAACGTTTAACAGTTACATTAGTAAAATAAAACACCAAACCAACAAACAGTTCTTTTCAAGAGTAGAGCTGCATTCACAATCAAGTCAAGATGGCATTGTCATCTCCACTGGAGAATTTAGCTCGCACAATCCAAAATAAATAAGGGGATTAGGAATGCACCAAATTTTCTGCGTGCCAAAAATTATTGACGGAAAACGGCTTGACATATAACCATAATCATGACACCTATTAATTTTAATGACTTGGGTTGGGCAAGAGAGGTTTATTGCTGCGCCAACAAAAGCACAAGAGCATTGGCATGCACAGCTTGCGCACGTGCCATGGTAAAAGATCAAAATAGCTGAATATTCCGCTCATGTACAGGTCCATATCTATGCATTAATTATGCATGATTACCAGATAAGCAAAGTGAGAAAATAACACATGTGGTATAGGTGAATTGGGTAAGCTAAATTGTCCGTAGTGTATGTGTGTCGATGAGTGTGTATGGATGTTTCCCAGTGATGGGTTGCGACTGGAAGGGCATCCGCTGTGTAAAACATATGGTGGATAAGTTGGTGGTTCATTCCACTGTGGCAACCCCAGATTAATAAAGGGACTAAGCCGAAAATAAAATGAATGAATGAATAAAAATAATAATAATTACGAAGCATTTTTGATTGTGGTTTTTGACCAAGTCAGAATTTTCGGTTTCAGTCTGTAATTTTGATTTCGGCGCATCCATAAAAGTAATCCAAATGCAGCATCTGATAACCCTTATTACACTTCTTTAAATCAGATGAATTACTGCATCATCTGCGTATTTACGGTGCACTTAATTTTTTTAAGGATTTGCAATATTTATACTACAAAATGGTGTAGACTTGTGCATGAGTGTGCAGTTTGGTATGCACCTTATTTATTTAAATCTAGCATTTGGCGTCTCGTATCATAAATCCAGTGATGCAGGCAGTGGCAATTCTCTCTGACCAATGGGTGTTCCAGTGTTAACACGACATTGTTTAGTGTCCGTTTGGCCTGTTATAAACCTCAACTGAAGTGGTAATAAATATATACCAGGCACTAGGTACGTACACAGTGGAAAGACTTATAAAAGTTAGCTATATGCTCCAGATTTTTAGGATCATTGACAGAGACTTAGGATTAAATAACTTATTTTGTGTTGTCTAAATATGTTTATGGACTCAAAATTCCAGTAGAAGTTGACTTACATTTTTTTTTTTAAATCTTCTTTAAATGTTGGTCTGCATAAAGGTGAGTAAATCAACAGCAAATCTTTCATTTTGATTGCACTATCCTTTCAATCTAAACCAAAATAACATCATGTATAACTGACTCTTAGATCCAAGACGACCTTGTAGGCGAGTCACAAGTGATTGTGTCAACTGACAACACTGTTTTTGTTGTCTCCTGCGAGGGCAGGCTATATTCGAGCAAGGCTTCCCTCCTAGAAGGGTAAAGAGCTCAGCTCGGCTCTAATACACAGGAGCACCTGTCTAAAATAGCAGCGGTCCTCCTACCTCACCTGCCAATCTTACAGTCTGACACAGATCCAGCAGTTCACCCAGCTGATTTTCCACAAATAGAGCCTGCCGTTCCTAACTATAGCGCAGTGCTCCGCTAAGCACAGCACATTTACATAACCTGGCAGGCTGAGAAGGAAGTACCACATCGCCAAGCGGTGACACTGCACCGTCCGACTGAACCTGCAGCGCCTACACCCTAAAAACAGTACCCATGTGCCCTGGCGGCCTCTCATTCATATCCGGGCCAGTCCATTTGATCTCTAGTATTTTCTGCTGCAGTGCACCTCTGCTGTAATGCTGGGTGTGACGGACCTCTTCCTGGAAGTGGTGTTTTTTTCCCCCATTCAAAGAGGAATGTGAATCATTTCTCACAGAGATGCAGATTTGCATTGTCGTCTGAGCGTCACATCCTGTTCTTTCCATTTTTGTCAGGCAAGACATATTTGCTGAGTCACATCATGGGAACTAGTTGAGACACATTATACTGACTGGTTTAATCTGTAACGCTGCTCGTGATTGGTAAGAAGAGCTCTCAAGGAATGTCACTGGAACCAATTTGGTTCAGATTTTTTAGATTTTAAGTGCTTCTCAGAGATGAGTTTTATGCATCTGGGACAATGAAAACATTTTTTATAGGGATATAGGAAATCGTTCTTGTGTTTAGAACTGATTTTATAAAAACAAAGGCTTGTTTCACTGAACGTTTTTCATGAAGTATATTATCACTATGCTTTATTTTTTATAAAGGATGAAATAAATAATGATTTTGTCTATATGTACAGTATTTATCAAACCACTCCTTGTTGTTTTATTTAAGTGACAATTATAACATCTGATCAGAAGACTAGGAGTGCCAGAAAAAAACACACAATATATCTCATCAGTGTATTAATTCTTAAATCAAAATGTAAATAATTAAATGCCTCAAACACATTATAAATACATTTAGAACTATTGAATTGTAAATCCTTTAATAACTAACTCAATGTATATTATTAATTAAATTATTACATGTTCATTTTTTTAAGTTTAGTTTTAATAGTTTAAACTACTGACTAAATATGTTTGTGTAATTACAGAATATCCTATATAAAAAGCAATTGCACAATTTAATTTGTTTTTAAGACGCTCTATTTATAGGAAAGTAAATTTTTTTGAATTCATACCGAAATAATATATATGTTGACATTAAATGTGGTGAATATAATTAAGTTAAAATTATCATCATAGTATTTCTGTAAAAATCTTATGTCACATTGATAGCATGTTTACTACGTTCTAAGCTTGTTTAAGCACATTAATAATATGATTTTATGTTTGCCAAAATTAGGCCGCCCACATTTTTGGCCATAGTAATAATTTTAATACATACTGTAGATATTTTTTAAAGAATGTCAGACAAGTAATTACTAATGTGTAGCTCCATAAGGGACAACTCATTTTCTATGGCACCCAAACGTTTACACTACCTGACAAAAGTCTTGTTGCTTATCCAACTTTTAGAAACAACAAATAATAACTTCTAGTTGATCATTTGATATCAGAAGTGGCTTATATGAAAGGCAAAGGCCTCAAGATTAGGCTTATTTTACCAAAATAAAATATGATCATGCCTTGATTTTTAATTTTTTAATTAGGACAGTAAGGTCTGACTTTGCATAGATAAAAAGTTTTGTCACTTTACAGAAATAATGTACAGTATAGAATATAAAGTCATGGTGCAGTGGAAAAAGAATTAATATTGTGTATGACTCCAATGAGCTTAGACGACTGCATCCATACATCTCTGCAATGACTCAAATAACTTATTAATAAAGTCATCTGAAATGGCAAAGAAAGTGTTCTTGCAGGACTCCCAGAGTTCATCAAGATTCTTTGGATTCATCTTCAGTGCCTCCTCTTTCATCTTACCACAGATATGCTCAATAATGTTCATTTCTGGTGACTGGACTGGCCAATCCTGGAGCACCTTAACCTTTTTTGCTTTCAGGAAGTTTGATGTGGAGGCTGAAGTATGAGAAGGAGCGCTATCCTGCTGAAGAATTTGCCCTTGCATCAGGTCCTTTGGTTTGTAATGTAATGGGCAGCACAAATGTCTTGATACCTCAGGCGGTTAGGTTTGCCACTTTTCCAAATGATCAACTAAAAGTCAAGTTATTATTTGTTGCTCTTACAACTGGGATCGACAACAAGACTTTTGTTAGGTAGTGTATTTAATTTTATTTGTAGAAGACTTCAAGCATCAGCTGACCCCTTAAATCTCACAACTGTGTGACCTTGCAGTTTCCCCTCTTCTTTCAAGCTACAGTACAGTAAATAGGTCAACATAAAAAAAAAAAAAAAAATATATATATATATATATATATATATATATATATATATATATATATATATCGCAAGGGCATCTTCTAACCTGTGTGCCAAAAGCAGTGCATTTTTTTTCTGGAGGATTCATCCCGAGACATGAGGGAGACAGGAGTGGGGCAGTGAAACATCCGGCCAAGGCTATTTCATGTGGAGGTAATGAAACCCAGCATCCAATAAGCTGAGAGACAAGTGCTGTACTTTTCCAGGACCCATGGCCCGACGGCAGTGCGAGCGAGGGGCCCGGCCCACTTTATCGCTTTGTTATGAGGAAGAGAAGCGGAAAGGTGCTGCCCTGCGGACTGAAGACACAGATGTCTGATATAGACAGGGTGCCGGCCGAACTCCCTCCCCCATATCCTCCATCGCCACAGGCTCACATCCCAAGGACGAGAGCCAGGAGCTGCGCAGTCCCTGCATGTTTCCAATAAATCAAACAGATTAATTACGGAGCCAACACATCACACATATACAGTACACTCCAATGTAGCTTATTTAATTCGCCTATAGCGCATGTGTTTGGACTGTGGAGGAAACCGGAGCACCCAGAGGAAACCTACGCTAACACGGGAAGAACATACAAACTTCACTCAACTGGCCCAACCAGGACTCAAACCAGCACCCTTTTTGCTGTAAGGCGACATCGCTAACCACTGCGCTGCCAAAATATATAGTCATATTTTATAATATATAGTCCATTATAATCGTGCCATGAATATTTTTCTGTATTTCTGCAGAATATTGTATATTTCTATATCACTTTTTTTACAAATTATTCTGTCATTAAAAAGTCTCAGCAAAAATGTCAATACTGTGGTCAAATCATTTTAAAACAGCTTCATAATTATTTAATGAAATTTAAATGACAAATTCAATTTGTACCACTGTAGTTGACGTTATCAAACTCAATCATAACAGCCTCATGACAGTCATGTTTATAACAGATTTATGACAAGTTTGTTCTCTTGCTATATTGTTAAGTTGAAGCCTTTTTTGTGATGTAATTAGTTGTCAAATTGTCAAAGACATTTTCAACAATGCCACACTAAAAACTGCAGTAAAATTTACAGTATTATTGGCAGTTTTGGCTCTCAGTATTACTGTAAAATTTGCAAGTGCGCTATAAATAAAAAATGTAAATTTCATTGTAAAACTACAATGCAGTTGTAATTGTTAATTTATAGCGCACTTGTAAATTTTACAGTAATGTGTAAAATGTATATTAATTGTAAATAATAATTAGAATTGTGCTGTAAAACTACAGCACAACTGTAATTGCTAATTTACAGCGCACTAGTAAATTTTACACTATTACTAGTAGCCAAAATTGCTAGTAATACTGTAATTGAATTATTTCATTCATTTTCTCTTCAGCTTAGTCCCTTTAATAATCAGGGGTTGCCACAGCGGAATGAACTGCCAATTTATTCTGCATGTTTTACACAGCGAATGCCCTTCCAGCTGCAACCCATCACTAGGAAACACCCATACACTCTCATTCACAAACATATACTACAGACAATTTAGCTTACCAAATTCACCTATAGCGCAAGTCTTTGGACTGTAGGGGAAACCGGAGCACCCGGAGGAAACCCACATGAACACGGGCACAGGAAAAACATGCAAACTCCACTAAAAAATGCCAACTAGCCCAGTCGAAGCTCAAACTAGCGACCCTCTTGCTGTGAGGTGACAGAGCTACACACTGCGCTACTGTGCCGCCCTTACTGTCAATTTTAAAGCAATATATCACAGTGCACATTTGTATTTAAAATGACTAATGAGCGAATGACACAATGACAGTTGTCATAAGCATGCGTAAAATCTCTATATCCATGATATGTCATTACGTGTCAGTCTTATGAACACCCCCTTCAAATAAAGTGTTAGCATTTATTTTTATTTCCTCTCCGGAACAACCCCTGACTGTAACAGTGGAAACTCATGTCCCTGCTCTTTTGGCCTGTGCCTGGTGTATCTGATGACAGTCAGCAGTCAAGTGCCCACAGATCATGCTACACAGGCGTGAAGTTGCACAATGGAAAAAAAAAATAAAAAATCTGATGCAAGTCTCCACCAGAGAGGGCAACACCACCATGCAGACGTTGGTAAACTTGGCTAGCTTTTCCTTTTTCCTCAACCACCCGTAAAGACAGCAAAGAACACGATTCAATCATGACCAAATCAAAGTTGGAAGAATGCAAGGTCTTGATCTGGCCTTCTTCAGACAAGCCAGGCAACCTGTCACACTACATTACATCTCCTGCCATCAGTCCTCCTCATGTCTCTGCCCAAGGGACAGGCGTTCACCAGCTCCTCGACGAGTCACAGCCAAAGATATTCAGAGAGATTAAAGTAGATTTAGGTATGGGAAAGGGAAACCAGAGCATAATGTGTGTTAGAGAGAGAGAGAGTTCACCCCACCTAGTACATCTGCGTCATGCACATGCAAAGAATTTGCCGAAGGCTTCTGCAAATATTTGCTGCTTGAGTTGGGAAATCATCACACCTGGGTAGCAGCGACAAAGGGCAGGTCAGATAACACAGGTGTTGTACCTCTGCAGAGTCCAGATTACATCAACAAAACACAC
The DNA here is from genome assembly GCA_903798205.1 of Danio tinwini. Lineage (NCBI taxonomy): Eukaryota > Metazoa > Chordata > Actinopteri > Cypriniformes > Danionidae > Danio > Danio tinwini. Next base: position 9,078,211 of record CAIGQZ010000379.1, read on the forward strand.
AAAACATCAGGGGTTCAATTGTCAACTTTAAGCTCACCTGCCACAAATCTATCCAAAAATGTTATTCAGTTCATTTGTCATTGATGCAGAATATTGTGGTCTTTCTTACATCACTCATAGAGCGGTCAGTATTGACCCACTAATGATGAACATCCCTAATTCTGCCCTGTAATGCATATAGCTGTACTGCTGTTGGAGAACTACTGTGAACTATGACACCTATTCAGTGAAACCTGGTTCTTTTATGCACCCCAGAACAAAAGCATTGCATGAATTTATTTAGGCTACATGTGTCATGTTTCAGCTTAAAAATAAGTGCTAAATATAAACTCACTTTCCGAGCCAAAACGAAAGAGCTCTGCGTCATGGTAACTGTCACTCATCATGTATGCACTGCTTTTCCATAGACTTGAGCTGTTTCCCACACTGCCATCTGCTGCTGGAGTATACACTCCTCGAGAGTCAACATGCAACATCAAGATTTTTGACAATGACACAACAAAAAAGCCTGTAGGATTATGACGCACATGGATTGTGTCTAAAACTGAAAACAGAAGTGAAAATATGATTTCACACACACACACACACACACACACACACACACACACACACACACAC
>CAIGQZ010000379.1:9084993-9105224 GCA_903798205.1 Danio tinwini
AATAATAATAATAATAATAATAATAATAATAATAATAATAATAATAACAACAACAACAACAACATCAGATTTTTTCCCATAATTCCAACCTGTTTGTTACAAACAAACCTGCTTGTTTTAACCATACATTTTATACAGTGTGGTAATAAATGACCTATACAGTACAAAATCCTGACAAAAATACTGATTAAAACATTTTTGTTTTGTTTTTTCAGTTGAATATGAAGTTTTTAAACCATGATTTAGTAATCTCATTTTTCTAATGCCCAAATTTAGCTATGATTTTCAAAGTTTCTCAAACACAGTTGTCGTCTGTCTGTTGACAGTGGTAGTCCAAAAGTCGAAACACTTCTAAATGTAAACTGACATATTTTGTCTGGACTGCTGGTTTTCTTGGCGGTGACGAACAGCAGGTCAGACAATGGTTTTGAATTTTTCTTTTTCTGGCAGTGCTGTTTGCTATTTCAGTCTCTCTATTATACAAAACAAATAGGGGGGACCATCCGAGCACATCATCATCATCATCATCTGGTGTAGGACCTCTGCCAGTTGTAAATAGCATGAATGTTATGCGAGCACACAGGCAGTCTTTTGCATGTGCTGACACTGCGATGGCGGAAAGTCTTGCCAGCCCCGCTAAGACCCCTCCTGCGGGCCGCTAGCTTGGCACGCTCCTCTGCGGCAAAGAAATCGGTCGTAGCCCGGAAAAACTCCAGCAAGGCCTGGTGGCTCCAGACGACAGGACCCTCATCTGATGTGGAGAAGCCACAGTGGCCTCCGCAGGCAGTCAAAAGCAGGAAGAAATGAGGATTGTTCTCAAAAAGTTCTAAGGGCAACGTGGTCCTCGGATCACCTCGTATGGGGTCATCCTGACTGCACACGCACAGCACAGGAATGGCCACTTCATCGATGTCCCTCAGAGGGTCATTCCGCTCCCAATACGCCTCCCAGCTCCCCGTTCCCTCCACCGGCGCCCCTTTTGAGCCAAAATGGCAGAACAGCGCCTCCTCCATGGCCTTCAGAGAGCCACTGGAGAACACGCTGTCTGTGTGGACCAGCTCCCCGAGCACAGTTTTATACCTGCGAATGGGATGGAACACATTATCAGCTTTAATCGGAATAGATAAGAGCAGCATCGGAAGAGTTTTGTTATCATCATTGATTTGTGTTACAACTAAGCTGGCAAACTGTTTAGATGGACCACAGAAATCAATAGCTCTGGATACACATCACTGGTTGCTACAGCAACAGGATTGGATTTTAATTTGGATCACCCAGAGCTGATTTGCTTCAAGAGCCGCTGATTGTGAGCAATATCTTAGAGTACGACTACGTCAAACTTTAAAGAGATAGCACACATTAAAATGAAAAATGCTGTTATTTTACTAATTTAAGTCATCCAAGATGATGACTTTCTTTTTTAGTAGAACATTAAAGATGTTTAGCTGAAAATGTGGTCTGCGTTGGTTCATTAATTGAACGTCAATGGCTACTGGCTTTTTCAGAGTGAAAAAAACATCTACAGGCAAAGCTAAATTAATACCTGTGGTTCCTGATGATGCATTAACATTTTATGAAGAAAACAGCCTGTGCAAGACGCTTTACTTATTTACAAGATTATAATCTTGAATCTAGAGCCTCAGCTAACAGTACAGAAATGAAAGTTTGGAGCATAAGAGTTTTGCGCTTGACTTTTTCTACTTTTTTTTGTTACAGCCTTATTCCAAAATGGATGAAATTCAATTAATTACCCAAAATTCTTCAAACAATACCCCATAATGACAATGTGAAAAATAGAGTTTTTGAAATTGTTGCAAATTTATTAAAAATAAAAAACCTGAAAAATCACATGTACATAAGTATTCACAGCCTTTGCCGTGAAGCTCTAAATTGAGCTCAGGTACATTCTGTTTTCACTGATTATTCTTGAGATGTTTTAGCAGTTTAATTAGAGTTCACCTGTGGTAAATTCAGTTGATTGGACATGATTAGAAAGGCATACACCTGTCTATATAAGGTCCAAGGGTTGATAGTGCATGTCAAAGCACAAACCAAACTTGAAGACAAAGGAATTTTCTGTAGATCACCTAGAGAGGATTGTCTCAAGGCACAAGGCTGGGGAAGGTTACAGAAAAATTTCTGCTGCTCTAAAAGTTCCAAGCACAGTGGCCTTTATCATCTGTAAGGGGAAAATGTTTGGATCCACCAGGATTCTTCCTAGAACTGGCCAGCCACCTAAGCAGAGTGATCAGGGGAGAAGGGCCTTAGTCAGGGAGATGATCAATAACCCAATAGTCACTCTGTCTGAGCTCCAGCGTTCTTCTGTGGAGAGAGGAAAACCTTACAGAAGGACAATCATCTGTGCAGCAATCCACCAATCAGGCCTGTATGGTAGAGTGGCCAGACGGAAGCCACTCCCCGCCTGGAATTTGCCAAATGGCATCTGAAGGACTCTCAGACCATAAGAAACAAAATCCTCTGGTCTGATGAGACTAAAATTGAACTCTTTAGAGTGATTGCCAGGTGTTTCGTTTGGAGAAAACCAGGCACCGCTCATCATCAGGCTAATACCATCCCTACAGTGAAGCATGGTGGTGGCAGCAATGTTTTTCAGCAGCAGGAACTGGAAGACTAGTCAAGATAGAGGGTAAGATGAATGCAGCAATGTACAGAGACATCCTGAATGAAGACCTGCTTCAGAGTGCTCTTGACCTCAGACTGGGGCGACAGATTATCTTCCAGCAGAACAATGACCCGAAGCACACAGCCAAATATACATATAGAGTGGCTTCACAACAACTTGGTGAATGTCCTTGAGTGGCCCAGCCAGAGCACATACCTAAATCCTATTAAAAATCTCTGGTGAAATCTGAAAATGGCTGTACACCATTACTTCCCATCCAACCTGATAGAGCTTGAGAGGTACTACAAAGAGGAATGGGCAAAAATTCCCAAAGAAATGTGTGCCAAGCTTGTTGCATCAAATTCAAAAATGATCTGAGGCTGTAATTGCTGCCAAAGGTACATCAACAAAGTATTAAGCAAAGGCTGTGGATACTTATGTTCATGTGATTTTTCAGGTTTTTTATTTTTTATAAATTTGCAACAATTGAAAAAAAATCTTTTTTCACATTGTCATTATGGGGTATGAAGACTTTCCGGTTGCACTGCGTGTGTGTGTGTGTGTGTGTGTGTGTGTGTGTGTGTGTGTGTATCCAAACACAGCGTGTATATATCCAAAACACAGCCTAGGAAACTCTCAAATGCTTTCAGAGAAAGAAAATCAAGCTGTAAAATGGCCCAGCCAGTCACCTGACTTGAATCCAATAGAGAATACGAAAAAAAGATCAGATTTGATAGACAACACCCACAGAATCATTAAAGTTTTTAAACCCTGTTAAAGTATGTGGGAAAAAAATGACACCTGAGCAATTCATATGACTTCATTCTCCATATGAGAGGCGTCTTTAAAGCGGTCATCACCAAAAAAGCCTTTTATATAAAGTATTAAATACATTTCAGTAATTCAGTACTTTCTCTTTGTGTCATTTCATTATTATTAGTTTTTCAGATTTTTATGTTTTGTTTAATTTTTTATGTTCGTATTGTTTGGGTTTTTACCAAAATCTGGTTTAAATACATTTTACATTTCTTAATTTTTCCTTACAACATCCTCTCACACAGTCATTATCTATCTGCTGAGAGTTATTTACCCATACCAAAGAATGCTGATTGTAACTTAATTTTGTGAAAACTGAAATAAACAACCTCCTCCTTTAACCCTACCTGCTGAGGCAGATCTTTTGGTAGAGCAGGAGAGCCCAGTGGAAGGGCCAGCTCGGGCCGCTCTCAAACCAGCTCTGGCAGCGGAAAATAGGCGACAGGCAGGCCGCAGCAGTCACATAACTAGAAGAGCCACACTCGCCCAAGTAGGACAGCAGGAGTCCTGAACCAGTGCTCTCGCTCACGGCATAGAGCTGACCCGCTGGCTGCCGGTACCGAATGTAGCGCACTGCTTCCCGGAGGTCAGTTGGGTCTCCAAATTGCTGCAGCCTGATGGTAGAGAGCGGTGTCCCGTTCTGGCTCCTGCGGTTGAAGATCACGGGGAGGTAACCGTGACTCAGAGCTGCTTCACAGAGCTGCAGACAAAAAAAATAAACAAGGTCACATGCTAGATACAGCACACGGGGTCATACTTGTGCACATAAACAAAGATGTTTTACTTGAGTTTCACACACCTGTAACAAGTGGCCTTGGGTTAAAAGTGAAAATAAACATTGTAAGCTTTATGTACATTTAAGTTTATTTTTAAAACAGGGCACCACCATAAAACTGAGTGGTAAATATATACAGTTTGCTACCATAATTTGATCATTACAGCTACTCTGTGCTTTTGTTCACAGAATTTAACACAAGCATGATGCTAACAATTCAGTAACTTGAGGGAAGGGCTAGCAATATGACTGCCAAATTCCTCAAGTTTCACAAGTCTGCAAAAAATTCCTTACGAGTAAACATTCCATCTGAGTGCAAAATATTTGGGGATTTTAGTTTTTTATTTAAATTTTTTTATATGAAATCACTGAGTGAGATAAAGGTAAATTTATTTAGCTTGAGATGTAAATTCCCCTAACTGCTTCTTAAAAATATGATATTATTTATTAATAAATGATGATTTATTATTTAAAAGGAATCTATTGTGCAAAATGTACTTTTACACGGTGTTGAACACTAATGTGTGTTAACAGTGTGCATAAACAACCAGCCTATAAAGATTAAAAATCTCCTTTTTTTAAGCCTAATAAATCAAAACATCTTTTCCTATGTGTCTTAAAATACTCTGATCTAGATTTCCCTCTACTGTGACTTCAGAATGTTCAGTGCAATTACATGCAATTAGATGCTACAGAGAAATTTAATTTCATCCTCGGGTGATATGTGCCATGTAAACGAAATTGAAACTGATTAGGCTTTAAAACGCATGCAGATGCTACAATTTCAGAACTATAAAAAAATGGAAAGTTAGTCTTTGTGATTAATAAAAAACAGCAAATGTGATTGAGCAAAGCTGTCCTTATTGTAAATCTCCTCCGGAAGCCAGAGGGCGCTCTCATGCAGAAACTTTAAGCACCCACAAAGAAAAAACCCATGAAATCCCCAAAGCTTTGCATTATAAATAGAAGATTTTCATTGATTCAATGTCACGAATAAAAATCACAAAACTCATTTGACAAAAATTCTGAAGCTTGGAGTAAAAACATGTTATTATATTAGCACTTACCACACAGAGTTGTAATTCACTGAGAAGCTATGCAAACATTTGCCGTCATCACAGAAGGATTACACTATATAACGATTATACAGACTGTAACAGTTACATCAACGATTATACTCTGACTAAATACATTTCTAAGTAAATTCTGCTCGATCTGAAAGCTACTGTGAAGGTTTACTAGAACCAGTTTTACTGACAAAATGCACAAGAAAATCGTCCAACCCTGCTGCAAAGTCGAGAAGTGCAATCAAACCTATGTTTTTTTTGTGTAGGTTTTTAAGACACAGCCATAGTCGTCTGCAGCAATTAATTTGTACTTAGAGACACTGTAAAACATTACATTAAACAAATGTCTTAATTAACATGCATAATTAAATATAAACAAACGTTTTAAATGCACTTCATATTTAGCCAAAGGTGCTAATCCTTTTTCTAAGAACTATAGTTCATAACTTGACCAAAGAAATTGGGCATGTACAAACCATAACATTTCAGGAGTAACCAAAATATATAAATACAGGAGTAAAAAATGTTTTATTAGTTTTCCATGTGTGAAACAGAACTCAAGCTCAAAACTGGTGACGTTAGCAAAATACACTGAGGGATTTTAACTTAACCACTGTGTTTTGCTGTTATTTGGAAGGCTGATTATCTGAGTTGCCATGTCCATTTCTTGTAAATAATGCGTATTAATTATTTTTGCGCTTCAGTAATTCATACTTTATTATTGTGCCAAGTAGGCCAATACAGCTGTAACTGTCACAATGATATACACAGGAGACCCAAATGCAAGTGAATGCAAGATGATTTATTAAAGAGTCACAACTGGTATAGATCTCACCAGATATAGTGTGGAGCAAGGATGCTCACACCAGGAATTCAACAAGCTAAACAGTGGTAATAGTTCATCCGAGAAACAGAGCCGAAGTGAAGTCTCTCACTGATATCTCACCAGATATCGAGGGCAGGGGAAGGTTAGCGCTATGGAGCAACTCTCAAGGAAATCGTCATGTTTACCAGCGGTAATAGTTCATCAGAGTAGCAATTCGGGATGAAGTCTCTCACTGATATAGCGGTCATCAGTACAGGCAGTTATAACAACATCAATGAAACTGAGACATTCATAAGGTCCAAATATAACAAACTTATGGCGAAAGACCACCACCAGATCGAGCGAGAGCACCTAACAAAAAGCAGACACAGGAGTGAACAAACAACAGACTGATAACGCTATCTACAAAATACTGAACATATATATGCGCGTGGTAAAGCGCAACAGCTGTGGCTGATAGAAAACAGCTGAGTGATATGAGTGGTAACAAGACACGTGACAACCCAGCTGATGAATGTAAACACACACACACACACACTACGCGGTGAAGATAAACCCAAACAAACACACCCACTTCCACACACACACACACATGCAAGAAGAACAGATAGATCCACAACCGTGACCGTAATATTTTGACATATGGTTTACTTATTTCTAAGATAACATGTTTTGGGGTTTAATTAAGGGCTTGTTTTAATTCTTTAATCCTAATGAGATCTAAAAAAAAAACACTACCAATTGAAGATATGCTTCTTTAACTCATTTCTTGAATTGGGCATGCAGAAGAGAAAGAGAAATTCAGGTATGCATTTCAATTTGTCATTAACATCTATTTGTTCCATTTGGTTTTGTACAAATTATGTAAAGAATTATAAAAAATGTAACTGAGCTGCATCTTTTTGAAAATTAATTCAGTTGTTGAAATGACTGATCTGTGTGTATACAGAGCAGGATTAAAAACTTTAAGGTGAACAGACAACTAAATGCATCTGCATTGTGCATGTGGTAAGAGTTGTGAGAATCCTAAGTGAGATAAAGATTGAAATCTGACTTGAAACTAAAATCATTTAGTTTTTTCCCTTTTATTTATTGTAATCCTACCTGCTCTTACTATGATAATTAGCACAACAAAAGGCCAAAAACAAAGCAGTAAGCGCATAGTAATTCCTCCATTATGATAGCTTAATAACAAGTATCTAATAGTGCTTAATGTAGAAAATAGGATCTACTTCTCAGTACAGTATTTCCATGTCCCTTACTTGTGTTAATTCCCTGAAGTCCCAGAAAACACAAGCTCTTACTGCAGTCCAGCCCTCCTTCATGATGATCTGCAAATTGGGTGCAGCCTCTTGCTTTGTGTGCCATGATCACAGCACAAATAACATTCCTCTGAAACGCACCAAAACCACAGCGGACTACAACTCAACCCCAACCAAACCCTTATCTATTTAAACATATAGGCACTGCCAAACCTATGTAAAATTAAATGGGATCCATAAGTATGACTTTAGAGTTCTGCTAAAAGGTTGCAACTAATTATTAAAAAAAAAAATTAAGTAAAATTCTTTACTAAACCTGTTTGAGTTTCTTCTTCTGTTGAACACCAAAGAAACAATTTTGAAAACACTGAAAACTGGTTGCCATTGACTTCCATACTATTTTCCCTCCTAACTGGCTACCTGTTTGCAACATTCTCTAAAACATTGTCTGTGTGTTCAACAGAAAAAAGATACTCATTTATGAATGTTTAGAATCTTGTGAGATTCATTTTTAGTTATGGTTTTAGGGTAAATTTTATCTAAAGTCAATACAAAAAGGAAGTTGTGATATTCTTTCTTCCCTATATGTATATGTAAGTGAGAGGCTTCTCAAACAAGAACACAAATGTAGGGTGGAGCTTGATTTGATCAAAAATTTACTAGTTTGTATGGCTGTGGTTTGTTATTGGATATTGGCTGATCAGAGGAGACAAGTTATTTTGATAAAAAAATTATGAGGACTTATAAATAAATAATATAAATGAGCAATTTACAATAAATTCTGTAAAAACTTCATAAATAAGCATTTTAATTTGACATCATAGTAACTTCGAGCTATCGTATGGCAGTGCTGCAACCAGTATACACACAATATATTATATTAGATCAGCGAATCACATGGCAGCAACTCAATGCATTTAGGCATGTAGACATGGTCAAGATGATCTGCTGCAGTTCAAACAGAGCATCAGAATAGGAAAGAAAGGAGAATTAAGTGACTTTGAACATGGCATGGTTGTTGGTGACAGATGGGCTGATCTGAGTATTTCAGAAACTGCTGATCTACTGAGAATTTTACGCAAAACCATCTCTACAGTTTATAGAGAATGGTCCAAAAAAGAGAAAATATGCAGAAATGGTAGTTCTGTGTTCTGACTCAAATATTGACTCGTTACAACCGAGGTCTGCAGAAGAGCATATTTAAATGCACAACACATCAAACCTTGAGGCGGATGGGCTACAGCAACAAGACCACACCGGGTCCCACTCCTGTCTGCTAAAAACAGGAAACTGAGGCTACAACTGGCACAGGCTCACCAAAATTGGTCAATAAAAGATTGGAAAAACGTTGCCTGGTCTGATGCGTCTTGATTTCTGCTGCAACATTCGGATGGTAAGGTCAGAATTTGGCGTCAACAATATGAAAGCATGGATCTATCTTGCATGGTATCAATGGTTCAGGCTGGTTGTGTAATGGTGTGGGGCATATTTTCTTGGCATACTTTGGATCAATTAGTACCAATTGTACAGCCTACCTGAGTATTGTTGCTGACCATGTCCATCCCTTTATGACCACAGTGTACCCATACTCTGATGGCTACTTCTAGCAGGATAACGTGTCATGTCATAAAGTACGTATCATCTCAGACTGGTTTCTTGAACACGACAATGAGTTCACTGAACTTAAATGCCCTCTACATTCACCAGCTCTTAATCTAATAGAGCACCCTTGGGTTGAGGTGGAACAGGTGATTCGCATCATGGATGTGCAGCCGACAAATCTGCAGCAACTGCATGATGCTCTCATGTCAATATAGACCAAAAAGGAATATTTCCAGTGCCTTGTTGAATCTATGCCATGAAGGATTAAGGCAGTTCTGAAGGCAAAAGGGGGTCCAACACTGTACCTAATAAAGTGGCCAGTAACTGTAAATATATTACAATATAGATATATTATAGTTCTGTTTTAGTTTATTAAAAAAATTACTTCAGAAGAACAAACTAAAAAAAATATTCTGATCAATAGTTATATTCTGAACAAATATAAAATGCTCTAATTGACAATATATTTTATTTGAAAAATGCCATCACACCTTAATAAATTAAAACAAATAATATAATCTCAAACCCACACGTAATAAATCCAGTAAGTCCAGAGAAACTGAATTTTATTTTTTCCATAGCTGTACAGGGATTGAGCAAATATCCCACAGGCTGCTTGGCCAACCAGAAGTGCACAGCTTTGACTCTTATTCGCCATCTGACTGAGTCTACAAAGAGACCTTCATCACCACTGCTCTCAGTCACACTCAACACAAAAGCAGCCTTCTGACACAGTGATTGTATTCTTCCACAATGCACAGCTAACAGAGTTTCGGTGAGCACAGAGCACATTTCTCCTGGACTCATCCATGATGGAGTGCGAAAGCTAATGAGTTTATTTCAAGTTGCCTGGAGCTTTAGGTCTGGGATATGTAGTGAGCTCAAAATTGGGTGAGAAGGAATGACTCACTCCTGACTTTGTTGCAAAGAGTCAGAGAAAGGATCTATCATGAAGGCTATATTTGCAAGTCACACAGCATCTTTATTTTAATGCAAAAAAACTCCAACAGAGCATATTGACTAATTTGCTCCTGGCCCATTTTTTCATGAATTATTCTTCATTTAATTTAATGTTTTTCCCGCCAAAGAAACGTTGTATGTTTGTTTTTTGCATTTGAATATTTCTGGATTCTGCTTTATTTATTTATTTTTATTTTTTTGTAGTCCATCTTAATGGTCAAAACATACTGTCATGATCAACATGATGTCCATGTAAATGAAATCATGAAACGTTGTCAATTATTTCAGTTTTCTTTTAAAGGCACATAATATGACAATAGTTTGTGTCCACACGTCATGTAAGCTGTAGAAAATCATGTCTTTCCTTCCACATGCAAGTATTAAGTGAAATTTGAATATTCAAAACATGGTTGCTATTCATGGACAACAATGTGAGATAGCTTTCATCAGACATGTGAGCAACTTGTTAGAAACTTTAAATTCACATACTGAAACTGCAATTTTTGTAGAACAAATTACATTTAATTAATTTACATTCAAAAAAATTCTTCTAATTAGCTTTTCAAATTTGTCTACTGTACATATTTATGACAGCTCAACAGAGAGCATAAGTGACAGGACACACATACTTTTTTCAGCATCATTGTTTTTTTTTTATTAAAGTGCTATAATACATCAAACAAACCAATTAGCTGTGGGCCTAATCACAACACCATAAACTTTAATATGAAGAAAAGTAGTGCATGAAAATTGGACCAAAATAGAAACTTAACAGCTTTAATAAGTAAAGTTATTATAATTTTACTGCAAAACATGCATATATTCATAGATATTAAGTATTTTAAAAAAGCATGAGGAGATAAATTATGAAAATTCATCATGCTTTGTAGTAGGTGGAGATCTGCTTTTGTGTGTTTTGCTTGTTGCAACATTCTGATTGGTTGAATTTTCAAAAGCATCATGGGCAATGCAGGTATTACATTCATTTTTCTTCAGCTTAGTCCCTCATTTATTGGGGGTTGCCACAGCGCAATAAACCGCCAACTATTCCAGCATATGTTTACCGCATACCAGTACTGGGAAAAACCGCAACCCAGTACTGGGAAAACCCCATACAGTTTTACATTTACACACACACACTCATACACTACAGCTAATTAAGTTAATCCAAATCCCCTATAGCACATGTCTTTGGTCTTTGGTGGGGGAAACTGGAGCACCTGGAGGAATCCCTACCAAACAGGGGGAGAACTCCACACTGAAATGCTAACTGGCCCAGCCAGGACTCAAACAAGCCAACTTCTTGCTGTTAGGTGACAATCCTAACAACTGAACCATTGTGTCGCCCACAACGCAGTTATATCTGCTCAAAATTGCTTTTTATTATTATTAAAGTTATATATAAAGTTAGATTAAAGCAAAAAAATTATTGCAACAAAATATTTTGTAAGCTATTATATCAGAACTTACGACATGTCTGTATTTTAAAGTTTAACAGTTTCTGTTAAAAATCTATTTACCCTATGGAAATAAATAGCTTAACTTCCTAAAACTGACTGTATCCATATATTAAAAAATACTATAGTAATTTATAGTAAATAGCTTAGTTTTGAACCATACTATAGTAAAGTACTTAATCTGTTGAGGTAATTCTACTGTTGCCATAGTAACACAATAACTATAGTAATACAAACTAAAAACCCAACACTGTAGTTTTCTACTACAGCTACAGGGTATATTATACAATACACCACAGTTTACTGTAGTAAAAACTAAAGTATATTACAGTATTTATTCGTTTATCAGATCACCAGTTAATGCTACAATTTGCTGTAGCATTCATTAACAAAAAGTTGTAAATACTATAATTTATACATAATACACATTACTATAGTATTGTTCAAAAACACTATGTCGTACAAATTACTACATTTTTCATGTGGATCCACTTTGCAATGTAGTTGTATGTGAACATTATATCAAAAGGGTCTTAGCTTCATTAAACGCAATATGATTGAAAAAATAAATAAATAAATAAATTATATATATATATATATATATATATATATATATATATATATATATATTTTTTTTTTTTTTTTTTTTATTTATTAAAACGCACCTGAAGTATTCCCAAATCTTTATGAGCTTTTTTTATTGAAGAATAAATTGTTTTATTTGAAGAAAGATGACAACCAGTAACCATTCAATTCCAAAGTAGGAAAAACAAATACTATGGAAGTCAATGGTTACAGGTGTCCAACATTCTTGAAAACATCTTTCGTGTTCAACAGGGGAAAAAACAAAGGTAAAGTGAATGGCGATTAAATTATGAAATAATTTTCATTTTTGGGTGAACTATCCCTTTAACGGAGAACAACTAAAACACACAAAAGACGACCGTTACCTTGAAAACATTCCGGGTGATTTTCCCAAAAGAGTTTGGAATGATGAGCAGAACTGGACTTGTGGAATTGCTGGAAGTCCTGCGCCTCTTGTGATGCGCTGCACCAACGACAGCCCAGTCCAGCGCCACCAGTCCGTCATCGCTCAGCTGCAGATGATCTCGGATGAAGTGCACAGGACACTCCACCGGCCAGAGAGCGCCGAAAACTGTCTGTAAAGACGAACTCACGCGCCAGGTCCACGGCGGTATCGACAAAGACTTGCAAAAAGTCATGCAGTGTTTGAGAAGGTAGTTCGCCAACGCCGAGGGCTTGCATATGAGGGCGACCGCGGCTGATTCACCTTGTTCCTCCAGTTTGGAGTCGCATCTGTCCGCGGGTCTTTTGCTGTCGCGCCGCGGAAGCAGCAGCGTGGAGTGACTCGCCGCCCCAAAACACTTTACCACTGGCCAGAGTATGGCCATTAAAATCAGAAAACAAACCGTGCCAATCCATTCCAGCATTTGAACGGCTTCTGAAAACCCTGCACAAAAAACAGCCAACCTCCAAAAGCTCGCACTTCAGTGTCACATAAGCCAGTCAGTTTAGGGTTAATTGAGAGCACACTGCACAGGTAGTAGCTTGAAAATGAATGCGACCTCTGGCAGCGCCTATGCAAACTTCAAAGTTTTGAGGCAGGATGTTTTTTATATCCTCATATCCAAAACAACCCGTCGCTGTTCTCCAAGATTTACACAATTTATGTCCGAAGAACGTGTTGTGTTGCCGCCATAGTTCAAAACGAAGCGCCCTCGCAGCCTGCCTTTGTGCTCCGTCTGATTATGCAATAGATGGTCTTTCGCAGTCAACTCTTCATCTGCATCCGCCTGCGAGACCCGTGTGCCATTTTTGTGCTCGTTTCTGCGGTCTGCCACAGAACTGCTGCTGTCATGAGTGATTGTCAAGACTTTTCAGTTCAGAGTCGCATCACACTCTACTGGCTCGAGCCCGTGAATCATCTCTGTTATAGAGAAGGAACGCCCTCTCCACAAGATTATTCATCTGCAACATACATTTAGGCGGATGCTGCGATAAATCGGAATGGTCTCATATACTTCTTTTAAGCACATGTGTCTGAACAGATGTTGTTTATTACAGAAAGCGGAAATGTGTGAATCATTATTATGAAAAGTAAACTGGACGTAGTTTGAAGTTGCCCTTCTTTGTAAAAGTTTATTAATTAAAATGATCAGCACTTTTTATGAATGTAATTTGAAATTTTGCGTAATGATGTAGTCTTCTAAAAGTGCTTAATCTTACATAAAGCGGGTCGCCACCTCATAGGCGACGCCATATGTTGACATCACGTGACCAGTGTCGCACAATTAACTAAGACATAAATCCCTTATCATATATTGGTGAGTTTGAAATAGATAATAAACTTTGCACAAATAATCATATAAGATTATCATGCAATCTTGCTTCCCCTGTCAAGTATTAAGAAGTAAATTATTTCATTCACTGGATAAAAATACTGTTAAACATTTTAGAAGGACATATCTTATTTCCAATTCTCCCCAAGGCAAAAGAAAAACAACAACAAAAAAAGATATATACGCTTCTAATAGTTTTTTACACTTAAAATTTAATTTAGAAAATTCACCCATTTATGTAAACACTTAATTGAAGACACAGAAAGCCTTTTTTTACTTGCAGCTCTGTTCAGTCTTTTTGGAGAACAGTGCAAGACTGGTTGATAATAAAGAAGGTTGCTGAATATTTGACTTTCACATTACAAAATGTACTATATGGAATTACTAAAGATTGTTCTGTTTTGCACGGTTTGATAAATATTATCATTGTATTAGCCAAATACTTTATTCATAAATGCAGATATTTCAAAACACCTCCACTAGTCAGTGTCTTTATAAAAGAACAAAATCTTTTCGGATGCCCTGGCTAAAATGAAAACAAAAATTGCCTTAAAATGTTTAATTTATTGTATTGTATAACTTGCCATAGCCAATGTCTGTTTTATTTTTTATGCTTTTTTTGTCTCTTAATTTTTATTTTAGTCTGAATGACTTTTGTAATTTACACTTTGTATTTTTTGTATATTAATTTCTGTTGAGCCTTCCATGTTTGATACATAATTTGTAAAGTTGAATGTCATTTTGTTGTGTTTTGGATTTCCAATAAAAATAAATAAATAAATAAATTAGGCATCAATAAAACAAATATTCCAGTTTGGTTTACAAGATTTTTTTTTGGTAAAGTATTACTCTCTTGAATACTCTTCAATCTTTCTAACATAAAATAATGCAACTATTTGCTGACTTTTCCAAACAATTTTTTGAGTAAAACATTTTTTGATATTTTTAGTGTATTCCAAATGAAAAAATACTTGTAGTAACAGTACTTCTTTAGTCTTTCTTTTAAAAATGTACCAATTGTTTAAACAATTGCTGAGAGAAATGTTTGTGTATCAGGAATAATAAAACATGGACAATCACCCTGCAGCCCAAGACCAGTTACTCACTAAAGCTAAGCTGGGCTAAGCCGGGTCAGTACCTGGATGGAATGCCACATGGGAAAACTAGGCTGCTGTTGGATGTGGTGTTAGAGAGGCCAGCAGGGGGCGCTTAACCTGTGGTCTGTGTGAGTCCTAATGCCCCAATATAGCGAAGGGGACACTATACTGTCAGTGAGCGCTGTCTTTCGAAAGAGACATTAAACGTCCTGACTCTATGTGGTCATTAAAAATCCTATGGCACTTCTCGTAAAAAGTAGGGGTGTAACCTCGGTGTTCTGGCCAAATTTTCTCCATCGACCCTTACTCATCATCGCCTCCCATTTATCCCCATCCACTGAATTGGCTCCATCACTTTCTTTCTACTCCACCTACAGCTGGTGCACTAACGAGGTTTTGCTGTGGCTGCCGTTGCATCATCCAAGTGGATGCTGCACACTGGTGGTGGTGTGGAGAGACCCTCCCCCTCATGATTGTGAAGCGTTTTTGTTGTATGGCCATACATGATAAATGCAATATATACATACACTTTACTCATTTACTAAAGCCATCTGTAAGGTATTTAATGTATATTAAATATATTATTTAACCCAATAGTTGGGCTTGATTTTTATATAGCACTTTTAACTAGTGTTCAAAAGCTTCATAGATTAACATCTGAAACATAAAACAATAACAATATATCAAATGCAAAATAAATAGTCACAAAATCAATTGCCAAAATAAACAGCACCACTTTACAAATCAAGAACAAATGCTGTGCCATCAAACGCTGAAGGCAAACACTTAAGGGCTGAAGCTAATCAAAAAAGAGTCAAATTAATTACCAATGGCACTTAAAAGGAAAAGATAAACAAAAATGTTGACAATGCACCTTAATCATATGTATTATGATCATAACAAAATTCCCTAAAGCATTATAAAAGTAAAAAAGTGCACAAAAGAATACAAATATTTGTACATCTTGGCAACTGATTTGCTGATATGAAAATGAAGTATAGTCCACAGTAGTTTTAATTGTGACATAAATTTAAGTAGACTGGCTTTATATAAAAAGTGAATTGCTTTAAAACACATTGAGTAACCACAAAATCACCTTGTATTTGTGTTTCATACAGTATATACTATTTGATGTGCTCAAATCAGTCTGATCTTGAAAAAAAAAACAGCAGATGTTTTTTTCAGTTTTTTTCTAACTGCATTATGGCTGAATGAGTGAAGGGTTGTAAATTAACAAAGTCTATGTATATATGTGGACCAATTCCAGCTGGGTGTGTTGCCTAGTCAGAGACTGCTGGCACCACTTGGGCCATTGTTCTCAGTGTGTCTTTAATGCCTACAGAAAAGACACTAAAATAGAGCCACTGATGCCAGCACAATTTTATATATAATGCTGCAAACGGGGCATCAAGATTACACGGACCATGTGACATTAAGCTTTGTTTGTTTGACTTTAGGGCTTAAGCTGGATTTCTACACGCAGGAAAATCTGTTGCATTTAACTTGCTCACTCCAGCGTGATTTCGGCTTTTCAGTGGAACAGAACAAATATGGTTTGGTGATTAAACTGTATTGTGTGGTGGATTGCTATGAGAAGGATAGATTGGGTCAAGATGCACGTGCGGGAAGCTGCTGAATTACAGCTGTCCAATATATCCTTCCGTTTCTACTGTATTTAAGTGACAACATGCCTTATAGCTGGAGAAAATGTTTATCATAGCTTTAGGTGTGTCCAAACAATATTGGCATAAATTTACTTTGCATTTGTAATATACACTCACCGGCCACTTTATTATGTCCAACTGCTCGTTAATGCAAATTTCTAATCAGCCAATCACATGGCAGCAACTCAATGCATTTAGACATGTAGACATGGTCAAGACAATCTGCTGCAGATCAAACAGAGCATCAGAATGTCGAAGAAAGGTGATTTAAGTGACTTTGAACATGGCATGGTTGTTGGTGCCAGACAGGCTGGTCTAAGTATTTCAGAAACTGCTGATGTACTGGGATTTTTATGCACAACCCAAGTCCAAAAAAGGGAAAATATCCAGTGAGCGGCAGTTCTGTCGGCGCAAATGTCTTGTTGATGCCAGAGGTCAGAGGAGAATGGCCAGACTGGTCCAAGCTGATAGAAAAGCAACAGTAACTCAAATAACCACTCATTACAACCGAGGTCTGCAGAAGAGCATCTCTGAACACACAACACATCCAAACTTAAGTCAGATGGGTTACAGCAGCAGAAGACCACACCAGATGCCACTCCTGTCACATAAGAACAGGAAACTGAAGCTACAATTTGCACAGCCTCAACAAAATTGGACAATAGAAGATTGGAAAAATGTTGCCTGGTCTGATGAGCCTCAATTTCTGCTGTGACATTGGGATGGTAGGTTCAGAATTTGGCATTAACAAAATGAAAGCATAAATCCATCCTGCCTTGTATCAATGGTTCCGGCTGGTGGTGTAATGGTGTGGGGGATATTTTCTTGGCACACTTTGGGTCCATTGGTACCAATTGAGCATCGTGTTAATGCCACAGCCTACCTGAGTATTGTTGCTGACCATCACAATGAGTTCACTCAAATGGCCTCCACGGTCACCATATCTCAATCCAATAGAGCACCTTTGAGATGTGGTGGATCAAAAGATTCCATCATGGATACGCAGCTGACAAATCTGAAGCAACTGTGTGATGCTATCATGTCAATATGGACCAAAATCTCATAGGAATATTTCCATTACTTTGTTGAATCTATGCCACGAAGGATTAAGGCAGTTCTGGGGGCAAAAGGAGGTCCAATCTGGTACTAGTAAGGTGTACCTAATAAAGTGGCCGGTGAGTGAAAGTCCATTCTACATAAATAGCGATAAGTACAACAATAACCATTTTAGCATACACAAAATTGTACAATAATTCTGTCTTATTCCTTGTTGTGTCCTTTGCCATTTTAAATGCACAAGCTGTTTAAAGTCCAGTGGTTTCTAATTGGCTGTCAACAACTGTATCATTCATATGCAGTTGTGTTGTCTGCCACGTTAAAGGGATAATTCCCCCAAAAAGAAAAATGATGTCACCATTTACAAACCCTTTACTTGTTTTAAAGCTTTATAAGTTAGTTTCTTCTGTTAAACACAAATTAAGATATTTAGAAAAATGTTGGAAACCTGTAACCATTGACTTCCATGGTATTTGTTTTTATGGAAGTCAATGGCTAAAGGTTTTTAGCTTTCTTCAAAGTATATTATTTTGTGTTTAATAAAAGAAAAAAGTTAGCAAAGATTTGTGTGTGAGTAAATGTTCATTTTTGAGTAAACTCTTTAAAGTCCAGTGAATTTTGATTGGCTGACAGGTTTTATCATTCACCTGCAGTTTTGTCATCTGCTGCTTTAAATGCAAGAGCTCTTTAAAGTCATATGGACTCTAATCGGCTGACAGTTTTTACTGTTTTTAACATTCATCAGCAGTTTTGCTGCCTGAAACCACTTACAAACTCTTTTTTATTTTGATGAGATGTCAATGTTCTTCTGTGTTGTTATTACTTTAATAATTCATGCTACATTCATGTTTTTTTTTAGATGCGCACACCACAGTAATCACAATGACTTGTGTTAAAGGACAATATCATCTACTTTTTGTATAAAAAACAATGAAAAACGAAACCAGTTAATAACCACCGATATGCAGTCCCTCAAGAGAATCATGCAGGATACACAAAAACATTGTATTTTGGGAATGCAGCTTTATTATAGAAGTTTTCCACAAGTGTCACACCCACACAGGATTCAGTGACAATGAAAGTGTCTTTTTAGCTATGCAGGAAGTGCCTCAGAATAATCTTTGAAAAAGAACCACCGCCTCTGATTGCCTTGGGTGGACAGTAAGGAAACAAAGGATCTAAAGTGACAAATGGGGGAAAGGTTTTTCAGCAGCAGTGACCTTCAGGGCACAAATCCAGCTGTCTGATCACTTTGTAGAGGGCCAACGGTATCACATTCTCTCCTCTGTGCCCATACAGCCTGCTTTATGATCCATATCTCCTATGATTGCGATAACGCACACCTGCATTCCCTGGACCTTATAAATGTGATGAAAGCCTTCTTTACCGATGTTTTTTTTTCCCACTCCTGCTGCTGGGAAGGGTTCGTCTATATCTGGCCCCTTCCCCTGAGTGCTGATTCCAGCCGAAATACTAAAATTGAATCTAAGCCT
Organism: Danio tinwini; assembly: GCA_903798205.1. Taxonomy (NCBI): domain Eukaryota; kingdom Metazoa; phylum Chordata; class Actinopteri; order Cypriniformes; family Danionidae; genus Danio; species Danio tinwini. Next base: position 9,104,052 of record CAIGQZ010000379.1, read on the forward strand.
ACATAATGGCTTGAATTATAGAGCAAGAACCACCACATACATTATAAATGAGAAATCTCCTGCACAGGCAGCTGATCGTTCAGCAAAGTCATGCAGATTTAATTCACAGCGAGCTCAACCTGAACTGAGGAAACATTCAATCCTTCCTCTTTAAACTAATATGAAATTAAAACACGTAGCGAGTCAAGAGAAATGTTTGCTTTAGTGCGCAGTGCTTTGACAACATGAAAGAGCGCTTACAGAGGGAAACGAGAAGTTTCTGTTTGGGTTTAACAAGCAGTATAGTTGAAGACGTATTTTGCATTATTAAACATTTTGGAAAACAAACAATGTAAAAGGTATTGGAGATATTCATAGAGACACCATGGAATACATTCAAAATATAGATATTTTGGCATAATATATAATCTGTCACAATTATGTTATATAGTATAATCCCAAATCAGAAAAAGTTGGGACAGTATGGAAAACGCAAATAAAAAAAGAAAGTAGTGATTTCCAAATTTACTTTTACTTGTATTTTATTGCAGACAATATGAACACAAAATATTTAATGTTTTGACTGTTCAACTTTATTTCATTTGTAAATACACATCCTTTCCTGGTAATCAGACCTACAACACATTCCAAAAAAAGTTGGGACAGGAGTAATTTAGGGTTAGTTATCAGGTAAATTGGTTAAATAATGATGTGATTTGAAACATGTGATATCAACAGATTGTTATTAGGATTTGGTGCAAAAGCAGCATCCAAGAAAGGTCTAGTCCTTGTGGAGCAAACATGGGCTGATGATGGCCAGTTTCCCAAAAAATATGTGAGAAAAGTATTGAAATGTCTAAACAATGTTCCCTTAAAGAAAGATAGGAAAACATTTGGATATTTCACCTTCAACGTTGCATAACATCATTAAAAGATTCAAGGAATCAGGAGAATTCTGGAGGACAAGGCGGCACTGCATCAAGAATCGTCATTGGGAATATCATCTATAAGCGATATAACCACATGGGCTCAGGACTACTAAAGCAAATCTTTGTCAAGTACCACAGTACCTAGCTACATCCACAAATGCTAGTTAAAACTGTACTGTGGCAAAAGGAAGCCCTATTTTAACAGCGTCCAGAAGTGCCTAAAAAAGCTCTGATTCATAAGTTAAGATAAATTATATATATATAT
>CAIGQZ010000379.1:9105624-9121380 GCA_903798205.1 Danio tinwini
CACGACATGAGTTACACCAGCACATTAACTGCCCTCTGCTCATTTAATGTCTGTATTTATATATATCAAATGTAAATTTTTGGGTGAACCGCATACAAACGACATGAAGCACTGATGCGGTTTACAATTGAAGTGGTTTACAAAAGAGTTAATTTCTGGCCTTAAATGAGCAGAGGGCAGTTAATGTGCTGGTGTAACTCATGTCGTGGCATTTCCAAATGAGTCAGGCTACAACGAGGCTTTGTTTATGTCATTCAATGATGTCATTACTCTAAATACAAGCCTCAATATGGTCTTTGCTGAAAGTTTCTGGGATTTCTCCACACTCTCTCTGAAGCCTCAGCACAGAGTTTTACATCACTTGTGTAGACGCGACACGTGAACAGCAATATACAGCGTACCATCCTTCTTGGTTAAAATTAACTGTGCCAAAAGAAAGCCCTATGTTAACAGTGTCCAGAAGCACCGTCGACTTCTCTGGGCTCAAGAAACAACATTAGAGTTCTGAGATAAAATCAGAAAAAGCTACCCATTTTATCCTGTAGCAGTAACTGGCTTTTAAAGCATTACATAATTAATTAAAAAATACAATAATTAATTACCAAAAAAAATGCAAAAAAAAAAAAGTTTTTGTAAAATTTACGGTAAAATGGCAGAATTTTCTTGATTAAATATGGTACATAATCTACAGTATTTTATTAATGTTATTGTGTTAATACACCTCACCAATGTTTCGAAATGCTGACATCTACACAACCAAAAGCAGGTGGTGATGAGACAGTTATATATAATGAACCAATTCTCATCACAAACAGAGCAGAGAAATATAATATTATCTACAAGCAGAGAAACATAATATATTTAAGGTGCTCAGTGTCACTTGCACAGCTAAACACCATCATGGTAACACACATGACACTAAAGCAATGCAAAGTAAGACTTTAAAGTACATCACAGATGAGAACTATAGTAATATCAACATAAAACAAAAGTGTCATTCAGGGAATTCTGGAAAAGTCAGTTTATAGTTTTTCACCATATATATTAAGGAAACTTACTAATAACCAGATAATAGATTATTACTGTAGCATGTTTGCAGCTTTTACAGTTAGAATCACGACCATTTTGTACAATGTACACATAAAAACGTAAATAATATGACTATGATTCATATAATGCATATACTAAATAATAAAACAGTACAGTAGGATTGATATAAAACCTAGTAACATAGCAAATACTCATAACAGGTGGTTCATACTGACATGCCACATTGATAAATAGATGCACTTCATGATCACGGTGGAAAATTAAACCTACTAACATCCCTAATACACAACCTGTGCGCATAAATCAGCCAATTACCAGCAAAAGTGTCTAAGCACCACCATTACAGTAAACAATGAGTTATCTCCATTCCTCCACTCATATATCACACAGCCAACATGCTACAGCTGTTTATACATGTTAGGACGAGCTGAAGAAGCTCATGAATTACGAGAAGAGATTGGATACACTTCTGTCGTCTTCTTCGGGTTGTTCCTGCTCTGATTGTGAGCACCGTGACGTCAAGCATCAGACTGTAGAGGAATGTAAATAAACAGATCCAGATGATAAGCAAAGACATCCATTCAGAGCCACTGCTGGCTTGTTCTGACTGAAGGTTGCAGAAATGTTTGGAAAGCAGAGACGCCGCCAGATCTCATTAAACTATCTGTGAAAGCAAAGGTCTGCTTATGGCAGGGACAGGCCCTATGTGCTCGGTTTGTAAACATGTTGCAATTGTAACAAGCTCTGGATGAAGGTATAAATTTGAGCATCTCACTGCTGCGTGTGAGGCATTTCAGCACTTGACCACATCCTTTTTAGTCTCATTTCTCATGCGCTTCCTGTTTTTATATATACCCCATTATGCTTTTCAGATATAACCTAAATAAATGGAGGTTTTGTCTCTTAAAAGGAAGAAGAAATTCTGCTTGAATTGTGACTGACCTCATTCTCCCCCTTAAAGATGAAAGTTGTTGTTCACATATTGCATCTTTTGCAAACTCAAATTCATTATTTCAAAATGTAGACAGGCAGAAACACTGTAGAATATGCTGGATTCCATATAATCGATTTTGTGTTGGGACAACATGAAGAAGGTTAAGAAAATTTATTAGCTTTTTTTCATACAAATTTAAGTGGATTGAACATTAAAAAAAATTAGGTTGTACCAAAAAACAAAAAACATTTTTTTCCCAGCTCATTTAAAATAAGTAGTTTGAGCAAACAGAGAACATAATTTGTTTGGGTGATTAGCTCACAAACTCCACACTTTTAGAAAAAGTGAGGCCGAGATGAAGCCTAATGAAGCACTGATGTGGTTTACAATTGAAGTGGTTTACAAAAGAGTTAATTTCTCAGCTTAAATGGGCAAAGGGCAGCTTGTATAACTCATGAGGCGCCAAGATTCAGAATGATTCCAAAACCAATAAGGCCAAAACGAGGCTTTGTTGATATCGGTCAATGATGTCATTACTCTAAAATGATACAAGCCTCAATATGGTCTTCACTGAAAGTTTCTGGGATTTCTTCACACATTCACTAAAGTGTTACATCACTAGTGTAGACACGACACATGAACGGCACTATACAGCGCACCAATCTTGCTTCTTGGCATGTTTGTCAAAATAAATTAACAAGATTTGTTTGAGCTTGGGGGCGGCATGGTGACTCAGTGGTTAGCACTGTCGCCTGACAACAAGAAGGTTGCTGGTTTGAGTCCCGGCTGGGCTAGTTGGCATTTTTGTGTGGAGTTTGCATGTTCTCCCCATGTTCATGTGGGTTTCCTCCGGGTGCTCCGGTTTCCCCAACAGTCCAAAAACATGTGCTATTGAATAAACTAAATTGGCCGTATTGTATGTGTGTGAATGTGAGAGTGTATGGGTGTTTCCCAGTACTGGGTCGCAGCTGGAAGGGCATCCGCTGTGTAAAACATATGCTGGATAAGTTAGTGGTTCCTTCCGCTGTGAACCTGATGAATAAAGAGACTAAGCTGAAGTAAATTGAATGAATGAATGAATGAATAAATGAATGAATGAATTAATGTTTGAGCTTGGGTTGACCATGGCTCTTTGTATTAAAGTATTAAAAATTAGAGAAGGTGATGACAAAGAATAAAATAGTTACATAACATTACTGTATAATGTAATATACATATTGTACATGTTATAAATTACTCAAACAATGCCACATACATGTGTCTACCCGTCTTATATTATGTATCATATATGGGCAATATCACATGAGTAGCAGCGCAATATGGCTGTATATCAGCGATGGTGGGAGGCGTGTATATGGGCCTTAGTGTCCCACCAGTAATGATATACAGCCATATCGCACTGCTCTTATCTCTCAATAATTCACAAACACTTTCACTTCACTTATCTCTCAACAATTCACACAGAAACACTTGCAGACTATGGTATAAATAAGGCACTACAACATACAAAAAAGATCGACTTAGAAAGTCACTTCCCTGTTTAATAATGATTTCACAGCTGTAGTTTCAAATTATGCTGAGTTTTTGTCCTCTAAGGGCTTATTTTGCGGTCTCTGTCGCAGAACGTCAACCATCTTTGAGTATGACACGCTGATGGATGCCGACGCATCTCTCAGAAATTATGAATATTTAAAACAGGCACTATCCTTATAAATAAACTGCATAGTTGCAATATAAACAATTCTCCCCTAAAAAGCCTCAAAAGTATATTATGCTGTCCAACAGTTGCAATATTTGTCCAACTGTAGTGAGTTCATTCATGTGCTGTCACTCTGTGGGTAGAGTAATACAGAAGGGTAAGAAGGCTGTATGAGTGCTATTATTGCACAACATCACACAGCTAACAGCCAATCAGATTCGAGAACCAGACAAAACTGTTGTATAAACATCAATACATCGAACATCAGAGCGGCAGGCCAGACTTACGGTGGCAGACTGTCATGCCACCAGGAAATGCACCCGGTGCTCCCTATGGCCAGTCTGCCCCTGCTTCCAGCGATGTGCCTTTTACATGTTTGAATGTTTGAACAGACATTATTTCAAACATTTTGAGAAATATTGTGGCAAAAAATGTTTTAGCAGAACTGCACAACTAAATTAGGACAGTGCAGGCACTTTAAAAAAAACTACTCAGACCGCTGCAATAAGGCAAGATTGTGTAATGTTGTGCTGTGCATTAGTTTGCTTACTCATTAATGCAGTTGCATAATCCCATGTGCAGATACAGATCAGTCACATCTGCAGGCATCAGTTTCATTATTCATCCAGTTGCACATTTAATTTCTCCTGTGATAGACGTGCACAGAATCTAATGGCCATCATTCACTTCTGTACATTCTGCCTGAGCTTCAGTGAACAAGATTCAAAGCAATGCAGGATATAGTTGTTTTTTTATGGTACAAAATAAGTTCCTATTGATGGCGACTTTACTACTGTAGCAGAGGAACTGCAGCAGCTGGTGTTACAGGTACTGTGGTTCACATCTCCATGGCAACCAAAGGCATTTAGCAACAGTAAAAGCAGAGCGGATGTTTTCACAGCCTGCCATTCATGGGGGATTCGAACAGTCACAAATGTCATAGAGTCTGGAGTCACACTCACTGTAATGTGACTGACTAGCAATCAATGAAGTACATAATACTATACTTGAGTTCAAACAGAGAGGCAGAGTTAAGCAAGATGAAATTAAGCAGAAGTACATAAGTGCTTGCAAGAAGTGTCCTTAAATAAATCAACTTAGGCTACTTATCTAGAAATATACTTCATTATTCAAGTGAAGTCTTCGAACTGGAAGGTAACATTTAATGCTAGCTAAGTTATCACATATTAAAACCTCAGTGTGTTGCGTTTATGGAAATGTAATGAGAAGATTTTAAGATCTCATGTTGTATAGCTAGGACTTTGCCATATAAATTTAGTTAAATGAATTTGTACATTTTATTATAATTAAATGTAATGAGGTAGCATTAAATAAATATTTAATGTAATAAGTGTATATATAATAATACAACTTAGTGAAATAATTTGAAGTTATGAAGAAAAATGTATAACTTACATTTATAATGATCAAATATGCTAATGATATTATTATAATTTAATATATAGACCAATTACTATGTTTGTAAACATTCAGGATGCGCGCGCAGGGAGGTGGCAGAAAAAAAACGGGAGCGCTAGCATTTACAGTGAGGGAATGACATCTGTGCAGTACAGAGTTTATTGTTGTTTTAGAAATAATATATATTGATTACATATTATATATATTATTTACATAATGCTTTCAGCGTATTATAACAGCTTGTCACCCAGTGATAAGCACAGTAATTCGGCAAAATTAACGTTAAAGTGAGCGGTGTCCGTCTGACAGGTCCATTTATGATAGCACCCTCCCATTGGATATTGGATAAGACGAAATGACCAAGCATCCAGCCTGAATTATACAATCTCATTGAAGCTCCAAGGGATTTTACGAGAGAAGTTAAAGGCCTACAAGTGTTTGGATGCCAACAATTGTGTTCTGTGTGGTCATGTGCAATAAATAATGTTCCCTGATTACCAGATTCAAAACTATGTAGTGCTAAAAACCGAGGTTCTGCCGAGCCAAAGACAAGGAAAAAAAAGACGGAGCTAACGTTATACAAGACCTGGGTGATCATCAACAAGCAAAACTGCATTCTGACAGCGAATTACACCTGTATGGCAGGCCCAGGGTATGTGAACTTACACATAAAGGTAGAGTTGGTTTTATATTCGCACATTCAGACTTTCTCCTTATTAATATAATTTCATAAATGTATTATTTGCAAACTCTAAATAGCGAAATCATATTAGCAGCCAATGACTATCAAAGTACAACATTGTTCACAGTCAAATAAACAGTGTACATGTTGTTTTCAAGTCACACTATTTCAGACCGAATACTCAAAGAGCCGCGGGAAACAATATAGGGAGTTTGTTACAAGTTGCAATGAATAAATGTGTGAATATAAAACCAACTTTACCTTAATAACTTACACTTTCACGTTTCATTCTTAGCATTCAGTGTCCGCAGTTTAATTAACCATATGTAACTGTTTTGCCGAAATCATTGCTGCAATCAAAAACGAGTAATGTGTATGATTCAGCATAGCGTGAACTTACCTGATATAACATGAGAACTGCAGAGTCGAGCATTGATAATTAGGTTGTCACTTTATTCAGCTCTCTTTTAGCCAAAGACATCTGCAGTTGGCATTGAAAGCAGTGTGGTGTATGGTAAAAGTTAAGTTTTCTATTTTTGGACTATCGAATTTAGCATCCCACTGCACAACACCACATGTTTGCTATTGCAGCCGGTCTTTTTTTGCAACCGCCGACCCGTGTGACGTAGGTTTGTAATTTGTCTATAGTGAATACTGTAAATGTAATAATAAATCTCATTATTTTGGTGAAAAGGTATGTATAATAATAATAAAAATTATTATTGTGACAAGAATAATAATTATAACATGCATTGTATAATATTGTTAAATAAGCATTTATTGTAATCCAATAAATTAAATGTAAATTTAACATCTCATTATACGGGTGAAAAGTGTGCTAAAATGGTAAAATTTAATATTTTAATTCATGATCATTATAATTAGCATTAAATATAATTATGTAAGATTATTAAATATGTAAGGGATAATTAAAGACTTGACGTGCATTAAGGATTTAAATGCACGACGTACAGGCGAAGGAGTCGGACCACACTACGCGCAGAAGATCTTCCAAAAAATACACCTGAGAATAAATAATTAGGTTAAAAAGTCCAAAGACTGACCGTTAGATACACCAAAGATTAATTATATATCACATTGTAAACAACAGAGATGTAAGAGATAATATCCAGCGGCAGGTCCTGAGATGGTCTGGCCGATATAAAGCTTCTCTCGGTGGGGAGCTGTTGGCGAAGCTGCTGGAGCACAGAATTTAATGTTTTAAAGACGCGCTATCCTTATACATAAACTGCCGATTTGACTTTAAAATAACTATATTCTCACTTGAAATCTCTTAAAACTTGATTTTGTGGAATAACTGATGAGTGTTTTTCTAATTTTGCGGATCTAACAGTCGGTTTCCTATGCAGCACATGCGAGTTACTATGGTAACTGCAAACGTTTGAAGGAAGCGCATTTATTTTGAACTGTGATCAAAACTGACTGGGACTACCTGTGCGTTTCAATGCAAATAGAGTGGAGGAACTATGACGTCACCTTGTAGGCAAATCGGCTGCTAGCATAAAACTGGTTCCCTCGATAAATTCCCTTTAGGATTTTCCCATAGGTTTTTCGAAAATTGCAAATAATAAGCTCAGTGTTCAAACACAGTTCATTACACTCACATGTTTTGTCCAGCCGGATAATCCTCACACGAAAATACAACTTTTAGCACTTTTGGATCTTGGATGCAAACGCAAGAGCTGAAAAGCTAACATCAGGCTATAAACAACTACAGCCTTCGGGCCGCTCGCCTGTGACGTCAGCACCACCCTGCTACAGACAACTCTTCAAGCATCGTCCATGACAATGATTTACGCTCTCGGTTTATTATATTATAATGCACGCTATAGATTATAAACAAATAAATACTCAAAAGCACATAGACCTACGTGCCTTTTAGATAGTTTTTACATGGAAAATACATTTTAAATTTGCTTTACGGTTGTTGTAAAAGTTTTAAAACTGTGTGTTTAAATGTGCCTACATAGTCTTATCATAAGACATGTTTAAATAAGTGTATCGCTCGCATGCATACAGCCCGCTTACCTTAGTAACAGATGACAGAAATGAGGCGTGAGGGACAAGTCTAATGTTATATGCCTGAAAGTTTCATCACGGGCACAGAACAACATTCAATATTCTTTTTTTGTCATAGAGTACAGCGAAAAGCAGCCCATATGTCACACATGCTGTACATTAAGCAGGAGTGTAAATATTGCAGTTATAAGAGTTAAATGTGTTCAGATGAAGAAAAAACCCTGATGAAAAATCTATGGATCACGTTAAAATGACAATTAACGAGTATTACACATTTATTCACACGCACTGGTGAGCAATATCTTCATAATATCATTTAATTAAAATAAATGATCAACAAATGAATCTGTCTTGACAGTCTTTACAAGTGAAGGCATCTACACACAATAAATTCCCAATTAGGAAATACAACAAACTATAAAATACTATTCATGAAAATACTTAAATAACAGACAAATCCAAATGTCCAACACAAACGAGCTGCGCTCCAGACTAGTTCAGCTCGATGACGTATAATGTCTCAGACACCGCCTGTAGTCCCATTTAGCAACTTGATAGCAACCATCTTATTAAAGAAGCGAAACCGATTAAAAAAATCAAGAGTGTGATGAAAATGATGTGTTTTATGTCATAGAATAAAATGTGAAAGTATTTTGAGTTCATGTTCGCCACAGACCTTATTTAAGCGCTTTAACTGAAATCCCATTGAAAAAACCCATTGACTTTAGGACGAGGGAACTGGAACTGCTAAAATGCTAACTCGCTTCTGGGTTTTTGCATACAAATTGACGTCATAGTTCCCCCACTCTATAATGCACACCCTCCAGCCAATCAGAATCAAGAATTTCAACAGACCATTAAATAAATATTTAATATATTATGTACATATCTATAATATAGTATGTCTTATATCAGTTATACAGTTAAAGAGAAAAACAATTCTAATAATATTCATTCGTTTTCCTTTGGCTTAGTCCCTTATTTATAAGGGGTTGCCACAGTGGAATGAACCACCAACTACTCCAGCATATGTTTTATGCAGTGGATGCCCTTCTAGCCGCAACCCAGTACTGGGAAACACCCATACACTCTCGCATTCACACACATACTCATACCCAACGGCCAATTTTGATTACCCAATTCGCATGTTTTTGGACTGTGGGAGAAACCGGAGCACCCAGAGGAAATCCTGGGAGAACAACAAACTCCTCACAGAAATGCCAACTGGCCCAGCCAGGATTTGAAGCGACCTTCTTGCTGTGAGGTGACAGTTCATTGATAATAATAACTATTAAATATGATTTTAATATAAATACCTATAACTTAATTTACATATCTCATATTTAGCAATAATCAATTATAATTTTGTTATCTATATCAGGGGTTCCCAAACCTTTCAGCCCATGACCCCTAAAATAACAATACCAGTGACTCCTATATAATGGGCCCTATATAAACAGCATATTGACAACACAAAAAAGTACAACAGTCTAACAACCTTATCATTTTTATAGTCATTTGTTTAATTTAATATTAACCTTAACTAAAGAGACTGGTGGGCATAATGTTTTCAGCACAAGTCTATTCTTCATTTAATTTTGGAGACCGCCACTCAGAGATCATCCTCAATATTCAGTGGTGGCCTGTATTTTTTAAAATGTATTTAATTGCCATAAAGGTGTCAGAAAGTTTAACTTGGTGCTATAAAATCAATCTGCTGCAGCTGACGCTATTGCTGTTGCTAATCTAGCATAATAACACCAATCCTATGAAAAAATAATTGAAATGCTGATGGCTTTTCATTTGCATGTTGTTGTTTTTACCATTAAAAACTGCTATTTTTATCTTCTGTGGGTTATGGTTAAAATATGGTAATTCTAGTAGTTTAATAAAATTTATTTGACTTTTGGTAATCACCAAGCGACCCCCTGTCATATACTGTCTACCACTTTGGGAACCACTGATCTATATCCCTGCATCTACACACTTTAAAATGATTCACATTTAAATTAAATGACAATTTTGCATGGGAAATAACATCAAATTAAATCCCCAAAAGAAAATAGCCTGATTTTAAAGACTTAATGTATTTTCACAGCTAATTAAAATGTGTCATTTGTTCAACTCGTCTTGCATGAAATCGGTTTGTTTTTGAGCAAGTGTGAAAATGTGTTATTTAGATAATATGAGAGCACTGTGCGAATGATGACACACTCTTCTCCCCATGAGGAAAAGATTAATACACACCAGAGTGATGAATGCGTCTGATGGGCCGTGGAGCAGAAACACCACAGCTCAAGTCTCATTAGAGCTGCTCTCCTCCAGAGACCAAACACCCCTCACTGGGACAATACAACCACACGCCTGCAAGAGAAGAAGATGAAAAAGAAACCGATGCAAAACCAAAACTCAACAATCATCTTCGCAGAACAAAATCCAGTTTGTTTTCTGTTGCTATAGTTCACCTCTCAAAAAAAGCAACTCAACAAAACTGCTATGTGCATATTTCCTGTCAGTGGTCTTTGTGTGCTGTGAGGCAAGCAAATAGTGAATGGAGAAGCTGAAAATGTTATTATTTGTTGTATGATTCTGGACAAGTAAACTAAAAGATACAAAAGGAGGGAGAGATATAAAAAAGCAAGAAGTTGGAGGAAAAATGTAGCTTTAGTGTGTATTCAATTGCTCCTCTGTTACATTTAAACAATAATTGATTGCAGTTGTGCTGCATGATTAATCGAAATTAAACCAAGCTGCAGTTCTCATGCATGCACATGTTGTCAGGGAAGCACAGCTCTATGAACAGTAGTAAATTTCCTCCAAAGGCTGAGAGCGCTCTTGTGCAGAAGTTGCAAATATGCAACACAGAGCTATAGTTCACTGATAAGTGATGCAAACAGTCAAATAGCAGAATGATTACTGTCAATTTTAGGATTGTGCTAAATTGTCCGTGCTCTTCAACCCAGGCTCATACTGAAAATGTAGCCTTATGTACATTTCTGGAGAGCACCAAATATGTCCCAGGAGGTATGGTTTTTTTTTTTTTGCAGTTTTTGTTATCGTAAATCCACCAGAGGCCGCTGAGTATGCTTTTAGAGATCTCAAATTTCTCTTGCGAGTGCCATTCAAGCCTGCTCTTCTCACACAAATCCATCAGTGGCTGCTGTTGACTGGCTGACTGACCTAAACCCAACTGATAGTGTTTTCAAAGACACCGGCTGAAAAGATTGGGAACCCCTGATATAGATAACAGTCCGGGCTAGAGTCTGGTTCTTCACTGGACTCGAACCCTGTCAAGATGGTCAACTTCTCTCTGCGTCTCATGTCCACCAACGTACATGGCGAGCTAACTGGACAAACTGGTAACAGCGGGAAAGCCGTTCACATGCAGGTAAGCAGTCAGCTGCTAGCACAAAAAGAAACCACCCTGTAGCGTTCATTTTAAAGACGTAATACATACCTCTGGCTACATAATTATGTAAAAATGTACTGTTGATGTGCCTCCAGGAACATGGATGGGAAACACTGGTCTAGTAAATCTGAAAGCATGTGCTGGAGATTTACTCCGGATTACAGAACTAGCTTTACTGACAAAATATGCATGAAAATTGCTTTCAATTAATCCTGTAGCTCTAGATTGCAACTCTGCATAAATAATATATGGAAATAGGCATTTCTACGGCAACAGTGATAACTTCTACATCCATATTCTTAATAAGCATCTATTTATTTAGTTAATTTCTTCAATGAAAATAAGAATGGAAAATATTTGTAGATAAATATTTAAAGATCTGCTGTGACAGAAAACTATGCATGCATGTGCTCTGATCTGCTCATCTAATGAATAAAAAAAATTGACACTGCAATATTTAGTTTTTCTGAGATAAATATTGTGATATGACTACAATTTCACAAGATGGTGGCAGAGAGAGCTTAACATGCTGCAATTTAAGAAAACACATGCCATTACAAAAAACGCCAGCAAATAAAAAAAAGATCTTCATCAGTTTGACAGCAGAGGTGATGCAAATCCTCACAATGCAAACACATTTAAAAAACACTGTATTTTCTCACACGAAATTTACAAAAATGCGCAGCATTTTCTCACAACACAAAAAGAACGGAACACAATGGAACTGTTTTAAGGGACCCAAAAACATGACGAATGCCATGACTATTGCTCTGTGAAGTTGTAGGTGATCTTTGAGTTTTTTTGTTTGTTTTGTATTAATATCCCGATTTCCGTGTCTTTAGTATTTACTTATCAACTATAACCTAAATAGCCGGGCTGGTCACATTTTAGGGTCTCTTTGAAACATTTTTCTTGTGTTGTGAGAAAATACAGCGAGTTTTTGTAAAATGTTTGTGTTGTGAGAAATGCAACACGTTTTATTAATTTGTTGCGTTGTGAGAAAATGCAGCACATTTTATTAACTTGTTGCGTTGTGAGAAAATGCAGGACAAATAAGGTCTCTCGGTCACATCACTTTATTATTTGCTATTTGCTGTGATAACAGGACTGAATGACGGCAGCCAGAAAAGAGAGCAACGTTAAATTTACTGTCCCTCCCACAGACGTTGCATTAGAAATAGATCACATAAACGAAAATTAGTTGTTGTTTTTTTTTGTCATTTGATGCAAAGATGATATAACACAAAGTATAGTTTTATAAATGTACATATTTTTTTTGGATTAATGCTAAATTAAATGTTTTAAATTTAGGGATTAAAATGCAATTATAAAATGCTGTTAAATGCACCATCAGCATCTTGTAAAAAGGGTCTATTAATTGCATCACATCTAATCACTGTGCCACACTTTGGAGTGTACAAACAAATTACTTGTGTTTTCATTCCATGTTTAGTGAGGACACAGTTCATATTTTATACATATACAAACATATTTCAAATAAGTTGACCAAAAAAAAGCTGTTTTATTGTATAAACGTAAACAGAAGCACAGCAGATGATATCTAAAGATTCTTCAAACTCAAAATTTGTCAACAATTACTCAGCCAGACCCCTCTCTGCCAAATTTCTAGGCCTGCCGTCATCCTGAAGTACATGTTCCAGCAAACTATCCGTTCCCTGCAGTGTTGTAGAGGATTGTATTTCACCAAAGCAGAGTCCTGAAATGGTGCTCTGAAGGTTGTTTGTCTCAACGAAGCACACAAGAGACTCACCGAAGAACCCAAACTCAGTGTGAAACCAAAAACAAATGTTCAATACTCACTTTGATCCTCCCGTAAAAAAGATCTCTTTGTAAATGCATTGTGGGATACCTCAGATCAACCTTACAGTCATTCCTAAAAGCAGAAAAGATGAAAACAGTGCAGCGAGAGGCAATTAAAGCTGACTTAACACAAGAGGATTTGAACCCGAGGCTCATCACGTGTCTGTTTTCACAGCCTCAGAGTGTGTTTTGGAAACTTGTGCAGGGTCTCAGAAATTCTGTTGTGTCAAGAGATCTTTTTCTCTGTGTGGAAACTGGAACAAATGTGTCTGTGCTTCAGCATCAGTTATAAAATGTGTGCAGACTGATAAAGGGAGCTGAAATGAGCTGTGACTGATTGTGTGCGCATGTGTGCTCAACTCCACAACCTCAAATAAATACTGCCGTCTAGCAGGCTTATGGAAACTCTGCTCTTTAAACAAGACTTCTTTCATCATGACCTGCGCATTTAAAGTTTATCAGAGTGGGTTTGGGTATGTAAGGTTTATAGGGGAAGATCAAAGTCGAAATAATGTTTAAGGAAATAATATTCCTAGTCTTTTTGTATATAATACATGGTTTACAGCATGTATGCTGAATGCTGGTGCATCATTATTTTACCAAAATTTGTACATTTTATTTTTATAAAAAAATATTTTAAATATTAAAGTATACACTTTGTACAATTTTATATATTTTCATGTACAGTTCACCAATTTCTGTTTAATGGAAAGAAGATATTTTCAACACATATCTAATTATAATAGTTTTAATAACTAATTTTAAATAACTGATTTTTTTATCGTTGCCACAATGACAGTACATAATATTTTTCTACATATTTGTCAAGATACTAGTATTCAGCTTAAAGTGCAAGTTAAAGGCTTTACTAGGTTATTTATGTTAATTAGGGCACTTAGGCAAGTCATTGTACACTGATGGTTTGTTCTGTAGATAATTGAAAAAAATGCTTAAGGGGACTAATAATATTGACCTTAAAATGGTTTTTAAAAAATGTTTTTTTAAAAATTTAAACTGCTTTTATTCTAGCCGAAATAAAACAAATAAGACTTCTCCAAAAGAAAAAAAATTATAGGAAATACTGTGAAAGATTCATTGCTCTGTTAAACATCATTTGGCTTCAACTGTATACACAGTATATAAAAAAATCAACTAGAAAATTTTTTAAATGACTTGGTTTTTTTTAACAGTAAACATGTCTGTACAACTACATTTAACACATTTACTTAACCTAAATCCATTTTTTTTTCATAAGGTTAAAAATATTAGTTTTATGAGGAAACTTTGCAAGTTCACCCAAAACAGCTTCTGCCAACTTGTTACTTTAAGTTAAGTTAATCTCAGACCTCCTCACTTTAAAAAATAAAGATTGCAATATTTCTAACCCTAACAACAGCAACAAAAATAATAGTAACACCAATAATAACATTAATGTCATTATTATTAACAACAACAACAACAGCAACAAAATACTGTAAAAATAATGTAATTGGAAATTATTATTTATTTGTAATTGATCTTCTTTTTTTTTTGGGGGGGGGGGGGGGGGCAGCTGTACTAAAACGTTTTATGTGGAGACCAATCGAGGATCACAACATGACCTCTCTTGACAGGGATATAATACATGGACCAATTTTAATGTCTAATCATGCCGTGCGACAGAATTTCGCACACACAAACTCTAGTGTGACTGCAGCTTTGGTACCTGATTACACACACACAGCTGGAAGTTCAGGATAGACTAATTACTAGGACTATAGAGACACATCATTCACACAGACTCTTTGCTGAGTCTTGTTTTTCACTGTGAAGCATTACAAAGCATTTTTTCCTGTTTGTGCTGCCATGTTTTGATCCTTGTCTTGTTTAGCGTTATATTATTATGTTTCAAATTCTGTATCTAATAAATGTTTTGTTAACATGTTGTTTTTTTCAATTGAATTATGTTTGTATGTTCTGATAATGTGTTATTTCTCAGTAACAATTTCCAAAATAGTTTTTTCGTACACTCAACTTCAGACATTTTAGGTCAGTGTAACTGATGTTTTCAAAAGGTGAGTACACAAGAAAAAAACTAAAGGAAATAAGAATTATGTTGTTTTTTTTTTTGTTCACTTACCTTCAGTCATTCCAGTTCCGCAGACAAAAAAATCTTCAGTTGGCACAACTTAAAAAGTTTTGTTACAGAGTAGTTCACCTCTCTAGAAAACTAATGATCTAATCTGATCTAACCCAACTAAAAGTTTTTTTGTATTACTGACAAATAGTTTTAGGTCAGTGCAGCTGATGTTTTTTAAAAGTTGATAGAACAAGAAAAAGCTAAAGGAAATAAGGATAATGTTGTTTGTTTTTTTGTTGTACTGGCTTAAATGTTTTTACAGTGTATAAAATAATAGTGAATTTAATTTAATGATCCTTCTTTAAAGACTCTAAAGATTTTCAGTGAATAAAAACAAAGTTCAGCTTGGACAGTGTGTAAGCCATATAGATCATTTTAATAATACTTGTATGAAAAGGGCAACCTTAAACTGTCATTTGTGACCATTCTCAAATGCATTTGCAGGATCAAAAAACTTGATGTGAGCTAAACTGTACAGTATAAGCACATCCTACTGGGTCAGCTGCTCTCAATCGAAAAAAAAGAGCAGTCTCTCTTCTCACACACACACACACACTCTCTCTCTCTCTCTCTCTCTCTCTCT
>CAIGQZ010000379.1:9121780-9133663 GCA_903798205.1 Danio tinwini
TCTCTCTCTCTGTCTCTCTCTCTCTCTCTCTCTCTCTCTCTCTCTCTCTCTCTCTCTCTCTCTCTCTCTCTCTCTGCTTGATAGGAAATTATTACAGTGGTGAAAATATCCCAGGCGCTCTCGGACTTGAATCTATCAAAGCCAAAAGAATGAAAGCATGGAAGCTTTGGCTTATAGGGAGGATGATTCAGTATCCCGTGCTGCCGTCGCTGTGATAGAATGAATAACACATCCTCTCCTCATTCTTTCCACAACACAATGACCGAGATCAAATCACAACCACAAACAACAGAAAAACCTAGTCCTATATACTTAGCATTTGTTTATCTCACTCATCCGGATGTGCCAGTGAACATGTGAGCTGTTGGGTGTCCTCTGACAAATAAATGATTTCTCTGTGCAGTCAAGGATTTGCGTCTACGCCCGGCCTTGAGCCTCAGTGACACACAAATGAAAGAAATTAAAAAAATAATAATAAAAGGCTCTCATGAGTGGTTTTTAGATTGACGTAAATCCACATGTGCCTCCTACATCATGTCTTCACAGCTGAATTTATCCTGTGCTGTCAAGAAGTGATTAGTTTGTTTTCTCGATTATTTTTGTGGGATTTGACTTTTGTACATGTTGTGCTGCATGACTTTCCCGTGTAACTGAGGCTGAGTCTGATCTGGGATCTCTGTCCCAAGAGTCAAATGATGCCCTATATCTGATGACAAGCCAGAAGAAACACAGTCGGTCACGGTACGGCTTTCCCTCTCTGTTGAACCCTAGTAAAACTCACACAAGGCAAACGTTAAAGTGTTCAGTGAATACTGTCAGGGTTGGCTTAGTTGTCTTTTTGCATCTGTTTCATTAAAGTTTAGCCCCAGCATCCTTGTTTGACTCTGATTCACAAGCTCAATATTCGATTCGTATTCAATTTTTGAATCCATTTACTCTCAGAAATAAAGGTACAGGAGCTGTCACTGGTGCAGTACCTTTTCAAAAGGTATAAATTCATACCTGAAGGGTTCATAATGGTACCTTAAAGGTACTTTTTAGGTACATTTGGGCACTAATATGCCCCTTTGAGGTACCAATGTGGATTATTTGGGTACAAATATGTATTTTTTGAAAAGGTACTGCCCCAGTGACAGCTCCTGTACCTTTATTTCTGAGAGTGTTCACATTAGTGGATTTCAAGAGATCACACTTAGCTGATGATTGGTTATAAAGCGTGTTTGGCATGCTGTCCCTGAGCTCAGAAGATCCTTGAGCCCGGGGCTTCCTCCCATTTTCAGGGCGAGAGGGGAGTTTGAGCTCAGGTAGATCTCGAGAACTCCCCTGCTGTTTGTAGCTAATGGAAACCGGAAGATCCGGGGGAAACCCACGTGAGAACGGGGAGAACATGTAAACTTTGTACAGAAAAGTCAACTGGCTTGGTAAGGTCTAGAATCTAGTGATGTTCTTGCTGTGAGGCAACAGTGCTAACCACTGTGCCGCCATGCCGCTTAATCTAGGAAAGGAGGAGGAATAGGGGTAAAAGGGGGGGATTCTTCAAAACAAAAATGACTGTGGTATGTAACTTTGGTTATTTATGGTGACTTAGGAATCATCTGATTGGTGAATCATGTATTGGCTAATGTGGAACCAGTCGTGATAAATCAAAAGCACATGATCCTCTAGAAATTAAATAAACTTCACATAGATGTAGAGTAATACAAATGATATTGATATTTCTGAAATATTTATTGACAACTTAATTTCAATCCCTTTAAAACCAAACCCAACTCTCTATTTTAGAGATGCATAGCTATTATATGAAATACAGCAGAGGATTTCTAAAGTCAAAGATTTAAGTGGAACCCCCTTTTTTGCAGCTTCATTCATTCATTTTCTTTTCGGCTTAATCCCTTTATTAATCTGGGGTCGCCACAGCGGAATGAACTGCCAACTTATATAACTTAGCAACCCATCACTGGGAAACACCCATACACTCTCATTCACACAATACACTATGGACAATTTAAGCTTACCCAATTCACCTATAGAGCATGTCTTTGGACTGTGAGGAAAACTGGATCACCTGGAGGAAACCCACACGAACCTTGGGAGAACATGCAAACTCCACACAGAAATGCCAACTGACCCAGCCAAGGCTCGAACCAGAGACCTTCTTGCTATGAGGCGATTGTGCTACCCACTGCGCCACCGCGTTGCCCCAATTCACATCTTATCCATCCTAAATAGTATTCGGAAATAGAATTTGAATGTTGAAATAAGCATTTAAAAGTTGTAAGGATGGTCAACTATTTCTGGTAGAAATTTGAAGTACAGATTTGTGCAGAGTTTAACCACTAATATTGCTGACAATACATTATGTGTTGGACTTGAATTTGATTAGAATTACACATATGAGTGAAAAGTGTTAAACTAAAAACAGGAGGGACACATAAGATCGATAGTTAAGTATAGTGGGTTTGGAAAAATATATATATATATGTATATACATACTGTAAATATAGAAGTATGTCTTCTAATAGAAAGCATTTATGCAACGTTTCTCATATGCAAACCTATACCTGTGTGGCCAAGAGAGGTAAATTGCAACCCATCCAGGAAGATAAAATTCAAATTCTACTTTATGGTTTCCTATATTTTCTGGCCTCAGATAGATGACATATGTAAATTGTAGAGATGCACTAGTTGACTGGTCAGACGTCTTTTTTGTCTCTGTTCTGAACTTGCACATACATGTCATTGCAATCATTTTATACTACAAAATATAAATGAAGCAGCCAGAGATGCTGAAACTGGAAAACTATAACACAAAATAATCACAAGATAATCTGCATTAACTTTGCCAAATTTGTCAAAATTTAACAAGTATTGACCCGAGTTTATTTCATACCTCCAGGATTCCATGATGTTTTTAACATTTAATAAAATGACTATATGGATCAGATGGAGTTTGATATCTTTCAAAAAACTAACAAAAAATTACATGTTATTTGTTAAATACATCTCTAAAAATCTGTATCCAAAGCTAACATACCTTTAGAGTGACTAGACAAATAGCTTTGCCATCGCAGAAATTTATTGCATTTAATTAATATATTAAAAATTAAAAGTCATTTAAATTGCAATTTTTCACAATACTACTGCAAGATTTAAAATAAGTCTCTAGACTCATGTCTCTAGAGTCTTTATGTGAAGTTTCAGCTCAAAAGAGCTTTAAATTCAAATGAGATTATGCTCCCACCCTATTATCAGGAAGTCGGAGCTACAAACGTTTATGCATCAGCATTGTGGCAGATTCAAAACCGGACTAACATTATCTCTGTTAAAAAAAAAAGGAAATGACAAAAGAAGTGCCTCAAAAGAAGGCAGTCTATGGAGACTCCGGTGTACATTTGTGCATCTTAAAACTCCACATTTACTCTAATGGCGGATAGATGCTTCTCACTCAGGGCTGCCTATAATGAGGGAGAGATAGTCACTAGTGGGTGGGCCTTTACCCATCTGATGACATACACGGAGGATTTCAATCAAAGTGTTTATGCAAAATTGAGTCAATGAATTTTTACCATTAGAGACTGGCTATATTCACACACTATTGCCACAAACCTCTTATAAAAGTGAGTTTTGCATAATAGGTCCCCTTTAATGTATTTTTGATCAAAAATGCACCTACAATATGGTGAGTGTAAGATACTTCTTCACAAAACATAAAAAATACACATCAACCCAAAACCTTTTAATGCTTTAATGTCAACATATATTATTCAAAAATGCTTTGAATCACATCAATCCTTACGTAAAAAAAAAAATCTAAACCTTTGTTTAACATGCTATTCTCCCAAAGTTCAATCTTTTCCCAGTGTTGTAAAAGGAAACTGCTCCAGTTAAGCTAAAGGTTATGGGGCCTCCTAGAAAGCCAATCTTTCCATTTATCTCCATGGCCTTTTGCACAGAGAAAATGACGTCACTTTAAAGTCCCCCCTCATCTAACGGTGAGAAGGCTCTCCAAAAATATCCACCATGAACACATCCCCAGTGTAAACACCACTATTTTACATGGTGTACAGTACACGTAGTAGCCCACTTTTAAGATTTTCGGTTCAGTACATCACACTCTCATTGCAGCTCTCACCTCAATGGCACAATACCCTTTGTCCACTTAATCTGCTCATCTGTCTGAAAATGAGATGGTAAGCCTCTGCTTTTCATTTTGTAGGCCTCGCACGTAAAACTAGATCCTCCTGTAATACATGATAGGAAACTTCTATATTTAAAACAGGACCCAAATATGACATCATAGGTGTCAAAGCACTCTCGCCAGGCTTCTAATATGTTTTCCATTCATTCCACCAATCAGCTCGCAGATAGTAACAGGTGAATTGTGTTAGGACTTATTAGCACAGAACACATCTGCTTTTTTGTAGCATCCTCTATTCATTCTTTAGTGCACTATTTCAATTATGGGTTGTACTTGAAATTTTAAATAATGCTTCAAATAATGAGGTCACTATAAATTAAATTGTAAAGTGAAGCTATACATAAAAAAACAACAACATAAAAAGTGCAAACTGAGGCTTTGTGCTTTATTTTTCGGTCATAAGTTTTGTATGGCCAAAGCTCTTTCACTGCATTTTGCTCACTGCAATTTTTTGTTTGTATTTACTGCAGATCAGTTATATTTAACATATAATATTGCAGTAAAAACACTTGTTTAGAGTTTTGATGGTTATTCGTGGTCTGCTGGAAGTCATTTGTTCATTCTGATAAGTTGCATTTATATTCAATGGATGAACTGTGAGTATAATAATGACACCTCATCATACCCAGTAAAAAAACACATCACTGATTGTTTACAATAAAGAAATTAACAGGAAAATAGGTAAAATATGCTATTACCTGCCCTAAAGTAACCCTTATTTGCAGCTTATGTCAATATTAATATTGCATTGTGATTAAAGTCAGTGTGAACCTGAAGTTGCACTGCAAGAGCGTGGGTTTCTTTTTGTGCATCATTTCCTCGTAGCAAACTAATGCCATGGTTACACTAGTTTAAACATGCAAAATTCTGTCGCACAGCTCTGCAAAAAAGAGTGGGATTAAAGAGGATGATTAGACAATTTAAAAAGTGAGCGATCGGTTCACAATTACTGCCCCACCAAGAAAAAATGTTTGGATTGCATTTTAAACTCCTAATGTCACTAGTTTCTTTTCCAACACATCCCATAATTTCTAAAATATCAACCTCTAGCAAATAGTTGATATGTCAGTTTATGGTAAATGTACCAGAATTATTACATAGACTAGACCAATTTATTAAAAAAATAATTCAAATAAAACATTTTTGAATACTAAATCATCTTTATTTTTTAAAGTATGCCATAAAATATTTCAGATTCTCATTAAACACATATACTTATAATATTTTTTTACAATAAAACCAAAATCAAGTGTAGTAGTGCAACAGGATTATGTTTGTTAGATTTTTTTTTGTAAACCAACAATGCTGTGTGGGTAAACAATTATTTAAAACAGTCAAAATATGATCAACCATTTGGTAGAGCAGACAATTAAAGGGTTAATATAACACTGCAGTGGAAACACTTGTTTAGAGTTTTGGGGGTTATTCATGGTCTGCTGGAAGTAATTTGTTCATTCTGTTAAATTGCGTTTATATTCAATGGTTGAACTGTGAGCAAAATAATAACACCTCATCATACCCAGTAAAAAAACATGTCACTGATTGCTTAATAAAGAAATTAACAAGAAAGTAAGTAAAAAGTGCTATTATACCAGCATGCCCATAAAGTAAGCCTTATTTGCAACTTATGTCAATATTATTGTTTTGTGATTAACGTCACTGTGAACCTGAAGTTGCAATGACTTTCAGTATGTTAAAGGACTTACAGCTGAACCTGAATATTGAGTAGGCTTTCTTTTTGTGCATCATTCCCTCACAGAGACATGGTTAAGGATATTGTCTGAAGCCATCAAAATGACCCCCGTGACCATGCCCCTTCACTGCACATTTCCTAGGTAGTAATTCAAAAGATTTGTGACATCACTAACCTGGATGTTTTTTTTTTTTGTAGTCCATAAACTTTGTCCGCTGATAAGCTAAATCTGCAAAAGCCAATACCTCCCTTTTCATTGAACTTTGAGCCTGTTACATTCAGAGGTTAACCAATTCACCTATAGAGCAAGTCTTTGGACTGTGGTTACATTCAGATGTTGTCACTCCAAACAAGGAAGCAAATGGTCAGACTTTGAAGATGTTGTTTCACCTAAAGAATAAATAAACAAAATAAAAATTGTAAATGTAGCTTTCATACAGACTTTAAAGCTGCAGCAATTATCACAACAGGGAAATCTGATACTGCCATATCTGGAAATAAATACCAACCATTTAGTCATGGACAGAGGCAGAAATATGCCACTTTACATGTGCTTCCGCAGAGAAAAACAAGTCTGTTTTTTTTTTTGTTTTTGTTTTAATCACAACTGAAAAGAACATTATGTGTAATTAGTGATACAGGACCCTTCTGCCAGACAGATGATAACTCGATAGCTTGTTTTGTTCCACTCAGGGGTCTCTATGTGGCAGGAGGACAGCACATTCGATCTTGGCAGTAATTGCATGAGCACTGCTGGCAGTAACTCATGCTGTCATAATGGAAAGCAAGCGGCACCTAATGCACTATAAACCACATATAGAAGCATGTTATGGAGCCAATTCCCAGCAATCTCTGCTGAGATCTTCAGGCTTACATGAATGAACAAGGCACACCAACAACCAACACGACAGCAGGCAGATTAACAATTGTTTTAATGAAATTCATTAGTGTTCTGGGAAACACTAGCAACTGAAGCACAAAAACCATCTTGATAGGTGCATTTCCATTAGCTTTCAACTTGCGCAAACAGAAATGGCAAATGCACTAAAGTTGAAATAATTAATGTTTTTGTGGCTTTAAATGTCTTTATATAGAAATATGGAGCAATTCTAAACTTTTCACTTTTCAGCATTAATATAAAGACGGCTCACTAAAATAAGACAATGAACATCAATAAAAGAACTTAGGGCATAACTGTCATGTGCAGCCAAAGGCAGGAAAGAGCAGGGTGAATCAACTAGTCGGTGTATTTTATCATAAAACAAACAATACAACAAAGGTAAACCAAAATTCAGGACACAATGAAGCAGAATAACAAAACAGAAACATAGACAATGCCAAACGTAAGTAACCTCAGGGCTTAAAGAAACAGCTCACCCAAAAATTTTACTTTACTCAGCCTCAGGTCATCCATGACATAGGCTACATATAACTGTATGGGATATCGCAATATATTTATCCATGCCTAATATCCGATGGCCAGAAAGTGATTCATTTTTCTTAAATTGTTATAATTTTGGTATTTGTGATGCAGCAAGTCCAGAGAATGATGTGTACACCATGATTTTATATAAAAGTCACTTTAATGTGTGATAGGACTAAAAAGTGGTCATAAACAAATATTTTCTCAATTCAAATGAGTAGCGACTTGGACCTGAAAACAGTATTCCATACATCACTGATGCGTCACGACTTAACAAGCGGATACAGTGATAGGATTCCACTGTAAATGCCCTCTTGTGGTTAGATGCGAAAATTCATTCTGTGCACGAACTCTCACAGAGCATTATGGGTATTCTCTAGCTGTTGAGTGTACATGGGTTGTACACTTATTATTGCGGTGCATTGTGGAATTGTTTGAGTGCATTATAGAATGTCCATTTTGGTTTTGAACACAACTAGAAATGGCTGCTTCCTCCAATAGTGCATCATTTAAAGAGTATAGAGGCGATTTCAGATACAGCCAAATACAATACATAAGGAAATTAAGTAAATTAAGGATGTTATACTTGTTTTTATTATTATACAAATAAATAAATCTTGATTGGGATAAATATGACAAAACAAATTATGAAATAGTCCAAATGTTCTTAATGAAGAAAAGTAATGTTTATTTTTTTTCAAGCCTTCTAGTCTCACAAGAGCTGTGTGTGAGGGAAAATAACAAAGTTGCTATTGATGCAAAATCTTCCCTTGTGCTTATATTCAAATTGTATCTCAGTCCTACAATGCGAATATACGCACATTCAAATTCTACATGTGTATTCTGGCAGCTAAAAGCCAAGTGAAACATGCTAACCATGCCCTTTTGTGTTCCATTAAAACTAAATTAAGCAGATCAATGAGGGTAATATAAGGACACATTTGCAAAAAATTTTTTCATCTGCATTAATTCCGTCTGCCTTTTCTATCTGATTTGCTAAAATTGCTCCCTGCGTGAATCATCAAATGTACTTTGCCTTTCCAGAGCATGCAGACTCACTACATGAGACGGCTAAAAATAGCAAATGAATTCATATAATCTCATCTTGCATGAATAAGCAAAATGTGTGTGTTGTGTGTGACTGCGATTGACCTTAGGCTAAACTGTCCTTGCTGCAGTACTAAAAAAGTCCAAAAATTTTAAATGTATTGCAATAATAAAGACGAATAATGATCAGAGCGGCTGTTCATGAACTGACTCTTCTTTAAAGCAACTTCATTTGGAAAAGGCTCATTTTACAACTCCCATTTGAGTTTTACTATTTTCCAGTGGATTTCTGGGTCTGGTGGGAACACTTTTAGCTTAGCTTAACATAAATGTTAAATGATATTACACAGCTCTTGAAAATAGCCCCCAGCTAAGTAACTAGGTAATATCATTAATGTCATAATGTCATTGCGCCTGCTGCAGCAACAGTAAGGCAGCAAAGTAACTTGATTATTATGCCACTATGAATATACACTCTATTGGGTACTTTATAAGGTACACCTGTCCAACTGCTCGTTAACACAAATTTCTAATCAGCCAATCACATGGTGTTGTGGACAAAAAGATTCTGATTCTAAGTTTCTAAGTCAAGGTCTTCAAAAAATGACAAAGTCTGAGATCTCCGAAGTCTTTAGGCAAAGCAGTTTATTTTTACAGCATCAGTAACAACAGAGACAGGTCGTTCGAGTGTCTGATGTGTATAGGCTAGCACACAGTTTAAATACACTTCTTTGTCTTAATACTCCACCCAAATTTACACATTACACACCTCCATCAGCTTCTCCACTAATAGGATCTCAAATCTGCCAGGTGTCCACTACCAATAGAATCTCAGGGTTTTTTATGAATCCTACCAATGTCCAGCTAAGGTCTTTCCTTCCTACTTCAAATGTGATGACTCAGCCAAAAAACAATGCTCAACAATATATCTTGTTCACTGTCCACTGAGCTGTCAACTGTAAGTTCAGCTGAAGTTCATGGATACTCATAATTTTTTAGCAGTCATTACAAATGAGTGTGGGCGCACATGCAGGTGTGCCTTATCATGACGAACAGAACAGAACGCAAGTGTCCTTATGGCCTTGCTTCCATACATCTTCTCTCATTGTGACATTTCATCCTGCTCTTCTAATTTGCTCTCCTAATTTCTCTTCGCATTCCTGACAGCATTTACACAAGGTGACTTTTTATGTACCAAAGCACACATAAATGATAATTATGCCACAGGTATGGGTAATAATATAATTATAATACTAAAATCACTTAAATAAGCATATAAATGAGAGTAATAAATTCATTAGAAATTCATCAAGACACAATGAATTCCCCATCAATGGCAGCAACTCAATGCATTTAGGCATGTAGACATGGTCAAGATGATCTGCTGCAGTTGAAACTGAGCATCAGAAAATGTGATTTAAATGACTTTGAACGTGGCATGGTTGTTGGTGCCAGAGAGGCTGGTCTGAGTATTTCAGAAACTGTTGATCTACTGGGATTTTCATGCACAAACATCTCTAGGGTTTACAGAGAATGGTCCAAAAGAGAGAAAATATCCAGTGAGCGGCAGTTCTGTGGACACAAATGCCTTGCTGATGCCAGAGATCAGAGGAAAAATGGCAAGACTGGTTGGAGCTGATAGAAAAGCAACAGTAAATTAAACCACTCGTTACAACCAAGGTCTGCAGAAGAGCATCTCTGAACGTACAACACGTCAAACCCTGGGTTGGATAGGCTACAGCAGCAGAAGACCACACCGGGTGCCACTCCTGTCAGCTAAGAACAGGAAACAGGCTACAATTCACACAGGCTCACCAAAATTGGACAACAGAAGATTGAAAAAACGTTGCCTGAACTGATGAGTCTTGATGCGACATTCAGATGGTAGGGTCAGAATTCGGTGTCAACGACATGAAAGCGTGAATCCATCCTGCCTTGTATCAATGGTTCAGGCTGGTGGTGGTGGTGTAATGGTGTGGGGGATATTTTCTTGGCACACTTTGGGTTCATTAGTACCAACTGAGCATCGTGTCAGCACCACAGCCTACCTGAGTATTGTTGCTGACCATGTTCATCCCTTTATGACCACAGTATACCCATCTTCTGACGGCTACTTCCAGCAGGATAACATGCCATGTTAGCACAAATCATCTCAGACTGGTTTCTTGAACATGACAATGAGTTCACTGTACTCAAATGGCATCCACAGTCACCAGATTTCAATCCAATAGAGATTGATGGAAAAGGAAATTCGCATCATGGATGTACAGCAGACAAATCTGCAGCAACTGCGTGATGCTATAATGTCAATATGGACCAAAATCTCTGAGGAATATTTTTAGTACTTTGCTGAATATATGCCGCGAAGGATTAAGGAAGTTCTGAGGGCAAAAGGGAGTCCAACCTGGTACTAGTAAGGTGTACCTAATAAAGTGGCCGGTGAGTGTAGTTTCTAGAGAAATTCATTCATTCATCCATTCATTTATTTATTTTTTTGGCTTATTCCCTTTATTAATCCAGGGTCACCACAGCAAAATGAACCGCCTCCAGAGAAATTGACCTAGAAAATAACAACTTTTCATTTTCTGTCTGTCTAGTGCACGGTGTAAATACAGAAGATTCAAGCTTTAAATGGGATAATTATCATAACTATTCAAATTTCTTTAAGCAAGACGTTTAATGGTCTAATTGGAATCAATGATTTACGCTAAGCTAAGCTAAAAGTGCTTCCGCCTGACACAGAATTAAAAAGGCTGAATTAAATCTGGTGGACTTGCTAAATGAGCATTTCTTTAACATAGCATTTTATCCCCTCTGAAAAGTTTATTAACCTACATGATGAGCTATGTTTGTTTCGGAGATGAAGTCCCTCTCCAGAGGCTTCCTGCAACATGACGGTCGCTGTCAACTGCCATTTCATTAACCCAGCACTTTTCCAAACAGCTCAATTAATCTCTGGCGTACACAAGCTTGCATCAGAATCTACACGCACACAAGCCACTAATATGCAAATGCTCACTTCCCTTGCTAAAACAAACATACACAACTGCACTCTCATTCTCATGCGTTGGGATGCTTTAGAGTGTTTTGTGCTCTCTCGTTCTCTCCCACATGCAGCACAAAAAGAAAAACGAGACTCCCCTCTGGTTTTTCCTTGCCAGGACGAGAGGACAATTACTCTATTAGGATAAAATGTGCATGCAATCAGATCTGCTGTTTGAGAAGGGTTTGCGTGAACCTTCAAGGCAGTAATGCACTAATGGGCCTTGTGCTCTGCCAATAATGTAAAAGAGTGAATTAAGATGTCCTTTACTAGAAAACAAAAGGCCTGTATCAAATGACCCAAATGCATTTAAAAGTCCACTTAAGGTGTTTCACAAGAAGAGCCTTCTGTGCTGGAGCAAAACAAGGTGGAAATCTGCTTTTCAAAACAGTGTTGGTGCATTATTTAGGTGTATAATTAAGGTATTTTCTCACACACACACACACACACACACACACACACACACACACACACACACA
>CAIGQZ010000379.1:9133673-9156423 GCA_903798205.1 Danio tinwini
ACACACACACACACACACACACACACACACACACACACACACACACAAACAAAAGTAAATTTGGCCATAGCTAAAACTCCTCTTGTTTTTTTTTATCTTAATCTTGAATTGTACATACCCACTGTACATATTTGTAATTAGATTCATATCTATCTGCACACTTCTGATTATGAATAGCAACCTGTACATATATTCATCTATTGTAAATCTCTTTTCATAGTTAATACAACCTGTACTATATAATGATTTAAGTGACTTTGAACGTGGCATAGTTGTTGGTGCCAGACAGGCTGGTCTGAGTATTTCAGAAACTGTTGATCTACTGGGATTTTCACGCACAAACATCTCTAGGGTTTACAGAGAATGGTCAGAAAAAGAGAAAATATCCAGTGAGCGGCAGTTCTGTAGATGCACATGCCTTGTTAATGCCACAGATCAGTGGAAAATGGCCAGACTGGTTGGAGCTGATAGAAAGGCAACAGTAACTCAAATAACCACTCGTTACAACCAAGGTCTGCAGAAGAGCATCTCTGAATGCACAACACGTTCGGATTCATGGTTCGGATAGGCTACAGCAGCAGAAGACCACACCGGTTGCCACTCCTGTCAGCTAAGAACAGGAAACTGAGGCTACAATTCACACAGGCTCACCAAAATTGGACAACAGAAGATTGAAAAAACGTTGCCTGATCTGATGAGTCTTGATGCAACATTCAGATGGTAGGGTCAGAATTCGGTGTCAATGACATGAAAGCATGAATCCATCCTGCCTTGTATCAACAGTTCAGGCTGGTGGTGGTGGTGTAATGGTGTGGGGGATATTTTCTTGGCACACTTTGGGTCCATTAGTACCAACTGAGCATCGTGTCAACACCACAGCCTACCTGAGTATTGTTGCTGACCATGTTCATCCCTTTATGACCACAGCTCAGGATATTAAGTGAGTTTTTCCTTAAAAGAAGCAACATAATCTGCCAATAGAGTAAGCTAAATAATCTTGTTTTTCCTTTTGACATAAGATTATTTTGCTTACCCCATTGGCAGATTATTTTGCTTGTTTTAAGGAAAAACTCACTTAATATTGGCATATTATTTCTTAAAACAAGACTTGTCTAGAAAATGTTTCTTGATATAAGAATTTTTAGATATTTGGAATAGAAACAAGACGAAAAATCTAAATAAGAAAAGCATTTTTTGCAGTGTAGAATTTTTGATTATCAGAATTGTATGTTTATATCTTGGCATTTCATATTACAAACTGGCCATTACAAGTTTTAAACTTAGATTTGCATGTTTAGAGTCAGCATTTAAAGGGCACCTATGATGAAAATCAACTTTGTAAATTCT
This sequence comes from Danio tinwini, assembly GCA_903798205.1. NCBI lineage: Eukaryota > Metazoa > Chordata > Actinopteri > Cypriniformes > Danionidae > Danio > Danio tinwini. Next base: position 9,135,021 of record CAIGQZ010000379.1, read on the forward strand.
TTAGACAGAACCGTGTGTAGGTATAGAGTGTCCACTGTCATATTGGAGTGATATAAACCCAACAAGTCTATTTTTAAAAATTTACTGACATTAAAATAGGAACCAAGTCCTAGTGATTTTGAGGCCCGACGCAACGTGATGTAGGAGTGGTTTTCCCTATACCCACCGAATTGATTGACAGGTGCCATGTTTCTATAAAACATGTATACACATACACAGACATTTTTTTGCAAATAAATTGTTTAAATAATCTGTTCCAACTTTCTTTAATTTTTATAAGTTTTTATAAGCCTCCTTTTTAAAATCGTACATTTTCATACAACTGAACTCTACAATGAATTAGCCTCTAAACTGACAAAACACAAAATACTTACGTTTTCCCATGAGATCAGGCTAGTGAGACTCATCATTTCAGAAAGGCTTGAATAAACACCACCATAAATACATGAAATAAACTTACTTGGTATTTTTGACACTTGAGCTGTATTTCAGCTTCATCCGAGTTTGTCTCTGTAACTGTGCTGTTTATCTTACTATGCTTATCTTGCTATGCTTATCTTAGCATGATGAGAAGCAGACGTGCATGTGGGAACAGTGGGTGGGGAGAAGCAGCTCATTCATATTTGAAGCCACAGGCTACAAAAACAGCTACTCAAACACCAAAATGGGCAGATTCTGGAGGCTATAATAAATTATCTGATGGGTATTTTGAGCTGAAATTTTACAGACACATTCTAGAGACACCAAAGGCTTATCTTATCTTGTAAAAGGGGTAAAATAGGTGCCCTTTAAAATGTAATACAGAACTGTAAGAAAAAGTCAGAATTGCAAAATGACTTCAGTATTTTCAACTTTCAACCATTACAAGCCTAAATTGTTTGGAGTAATATGTAAACTAAAAACTGCTAATAATTGCAAACAATAAAGTCAAATCTGAGTTAATTTCTCACAATTGCAAGACCTGCAAGATGAAAATGTTTTTGGGGATGCAAAAAAGGTCAGTAACATGAGTCAGAATTGTGAGAGACAGTTATGACAATCATATTTAGAATTTTGAGAGAGGAAAAAGTCAGAAATGTAAGAATAAAGCCTTCTACTCCAAGTTTGATATCGAGTTTCATATTGATAACTGCATATTTTAGATGACCAGATTAAGTCTTTTAAAAGGCTGGATACAACATAACTTAATATCACATAGCTATATGACTTCATATATTGATTTATTCACATATGCGCGTCATGATTTTGCCAAGAATGATGCGATCCTGGATTAACACCTATGTTGATCCTGGAACATCATTTTTGTTCAGAAATGTAATTCATACCTATTCCCTAGCCCTAAACTCAACCATAACTGTAAATTATTCCCAAAATCAGAGGGGAATAACAATAATTGAAGAACATAAACCTATCTGTAAGCCTAAAATAACATAAACTGTACACATATCCCTTATTTCTGATTGTCTGATTGGAATGTTGTTATACATAGATGTTGATCCAGGAACATGTGTTACATGGTGAAATCAGGTTGGTGGACCACATATATTGTAAGAATAGCCAAAAATACAGGGTATGAATCTAACTTTATGTTTGATTAGTAATATGAATGGCTAAGAAGTAACACTTAGATTACAGATTTTCAAATAGTTAACCAAATACCTTATACATCAGTGTGTGTGTGTGTGTGTGTGCGTGTGCGTGTGCGTGTGCGTGTGCGTGTGCGTGTGTGTATTCAGCTTTTTCAGTATAAATCATTGCATGATGATCAAATCCAAGAATGGACCCTTATCTCTGGTTTTGTTGTTACATATTTGCTTAAAGAACTCTCTTTTCTCTTCCTCCATCTCCCTTTTCATTAGTCCAAAGGCAGACTAATAATTTATTATATTATCAAAATGATGATGTCAGTGTTGTTGGCCCTTTGCGTTCAATTTCCGAGTGGAACCGCAGTGTAGCGCTAATGTCTGGGATTTAAGAGTCAGAACTGGAGACAGTGGTGTTTCGGTCAGTTGAGTGATGATGACAGTGAGATTGTGCTTTTAGACAGCAGCTCGGTTCGAAGGATCTCTCATGATTAGCTAGAGCTTGGTAAAGAGAGCCTGTGGGTTTGATTTGAGCGTGGTGGTCTAAACTCTGGCCAGGGTGGAGCTCAACTCTGGCTGGCTTACACACTATTGCAGCAGCAGGAGACCACTGGCTGTCAGTCTGTAATGAGATCTGCGTCAATGGCTTAGACTTTCAGTAGATTTACTGCTCTTTTTATGTCCATGTGTCAGACATTATTCCTTTGCAAGAATGTTTCCTTTGTTTCTTATTTTCCAGTTCTTAATCTTTTATCTCCTTATAAACTGCTTTGAATAAAGACAGGTTACAAGTTCTGTTAAATGCTCAATGTAAAAAGTAAAAAACAATATATATATTATGACTAAACATGATTACACTGTAATAAATATCTGTTAATTAACAGTTTTTTGTTTATTTATGGTTGTTAATTGTATTATGGGATGTTGATCTCTGCTCTGTCGACATTTGACGTTGTAAATTCAACTTAGTTTAACAAAGTGACTTTTATTGACATTTTAGTAGTTTGAAATAATATAATGTATACGAAATCAGAGAAATAAATCTGTAAAATAACAGAAATGTAGTGAAGTTTGTTAATTAATTAATAAATTAATTAATAAACTAAATCAAGTTGTTATCAGCTGATAGATATGAGCTAAGAACAGGAAACTGAGGCTACAATTCACACAGGCTCACCAAAATTGGACAACAGAAGATTGAAAAAACGTTGCCTGATCTGATGAGTCTTGATGCAACATTCAGATGGTAGGGTCAGAATTCGGTGTCAACGACATGAAAGCATGAATCCATCCTGCCTTGTATCAACAGTTCAGGCTGCTGGTGGTGGTGTAATGGTGTGGGGGATATTTTCTTGGCACACTTTGGGTCCATTAGTACCAACTGAGCATTGTGTAAACACCACAGCCTACCTGAGTATTGTTGCTGACCATGTTCATCCCTTTATGACCACAGCTCAGGATATTAAGTGTTTTAAGGGATATTAAGTTTTCCCTTAAGACAAGCAACATAATCTGCCAATAGAGTAAGCAAAATAATCTTGTTTTTCCTTTTGACATAAGATTATTTTGCTTACCCCATTGGCAGATTATTTTGCTTGTTTTAAGCAAAAACTTACTTAATATTGGCATATTATTTCTTAAAACAAGACTTGTCTAGAAAATGTTTCTTGATATAAGAATTTTTAGATATTTGGAATAGAAACAAAGTAGCCATTTTTCTCTTGGATTTTGAAAAAAGTTTCACATCTACATGAAAACATTTTCAAAACGGTGTTTACACATATCTGCGAAAAACAGGTAAAAATGTATTGCACATGTCTGGCAAGTATTTCACTCTTACTTTGTTAACAAACAGTACCTGTAAGGAAGTGCCATCAGTGGCTCGGCCTTGGTGTGTATGTAAAATTTGGCATGTGTATGTTAAGTCTCCTCTTTTTGGTTTGGTTGTCATTTTTGGTTGCAATGTGAAGTGAATCCACATTTTGCTGATGAAGCTTTAGCAAAAACTTGAGCAGCTACTCTTCATTGTTAAGTGTTTGTTTGCACTTGACATTAATCCACTCCCTTAAACACGCACACAAGACATCCTCATTTTCAAAGAATCTCAATTTCATTTTCATTTAGTATTTTCATTTTTGGATTCATCCATTTTCACTCCCAAAAATGCAGTTGACATATAAACAGGAAGGCAAAACATTTTCCAGTTTTTGGCTGAAAATACTAAGAAACAACAACAAAAAAAAAAAACATTGCAATGAACAGCCTGACTTCAATAGTATTTTTTGTGTTCCTAATGGTTGTTGGTTTCCAATATTCTTCAATATATCTTCCTTTGAGTTCAACAGAAGAAAGAAATTCATGAAAGTTTGCTACCACTTGCATTTAAATTAATAGTGAGGACAATTTTATTTTAGGGTGAACAATCCCTTTAAGATATAAAAACAGTATTTAAACAATGCATTGATTTTGTGATAAATGAGCAATATCACACAAGTAGCAGTGCATGTGGCTGTATATCAGCACTGGTGCCTTAGTGTCCCACCAGTCACAATATACAGCCACATCGCACTGCTTTGAGTGTGGTATTGAGTTTATACAACAGTTTGACGGCATAAATATGTATGAAAAATAAAATCAAACACAGAGAGTCCCAAAACCTTTTTGTAAGAGGAACTACTTTCTTCCGCCATTCATTCACATCTGCAGCTGACGTCAGAGCAGCAGAAACCGTTGCTCATTCATTAACGTCACATTAGAGGTATTTGAATGATTCTCTAGCATAATGTCTAAAATGATGACAAAACAGCTGATTTTTCTCACATTTTAGGATTATAAGGCTAAACGGCATGAAATGCCATCAGTCTAGAGATTTCTCAGTATTTCTCTGTTGCAATCGGGAGATCACAGTATTACTATAGTATAAATACAGCACTACAACATACAAAAGAGATAGATCGACTTATAAAGTCACTTACCTGTTTATTAATGATTTGAACAGCTGTAGTTTGAAATTACGCTGCTTTTCTTTTAGGGCTTATTATGCGGGCTCTGTCGCCATCTTGTGGATGAACATCGTCAACCGTGCTTGTTTAAAGACGCCTTAGCTTTCTCTCAGAAAATTATAAATATTTTAAAATAGGTTATATTCTTATAAATAAAATACATAGTTGCAATCTAAACAACTACATTATCAAGTAAAAAAAGCCTCAAAAGTACATTATGTTGTCTAACAGCAGCAGTGTTTGTCAAACTGTAGAGTCTCTCTGCTTGTTGCTGATGCTGACTGTATGTGGTAGTTTGACTGTGTGTGTGTGTGTGTGTGTGTGTGTGTGTGTGTGTGTGTGTGTGTGTTTTAGTTTCTTTCTATGGTTTACATATTATTCACACAATACAGTGAGTTATTCAGAATTTATCGATTCTCTTTATTCTCTCTAGACTACAGACTCATTAATTATTGATTCTGAAAGTCTTAACTAAAAACATTTCAAACTTGTCAACCATTCAAACCATCTTAATGTATTTCATGTATTAATATGCATGTTCACATGTTTTTCTTATACTTTTGATGAGCAAAAGAGACTTAATAAAAACGGCAGAAATCTTCCTAAGCCCGATTTGAATGATATATAATAATGATTTACAGTTTGCAGAACATAATACACTTGAAAATATATTAAATATGAAATCTGCTGCTAGTGTGAGATTCATCATGCGTGTAATGCGCTAGAAGAATTATTATTATTGGCCCAAAGGGAATTATGTAATCCAGTGTAACACCATTCATCATTACAAGGCATCACAACGGACAATAAATGATTCCAAAGTTTAACAAATTTATATCTGCAGTACGTCTCCCAAGCACTGCGCACTCACATGGACATCAATTAAATCACCTGACATGTTTGCGCTTGGTTTTACGCGTCATTTAACCCTTTCCTCGCATGATAGCTGAATCAGAAATGGAGCCTTTTAACCTATTTTTGCTACTTTCTTAATGCAGCCACCATTCCGAGAGCCTTTTTATTGTGCGTCCTATTGATCGGGAATTGAGTTTGGTGCAAATCCGTGAGCAACACAAACAGAGCATGAAGCGATGGGCCACATTAGTGCTGCACGGCTCCTCTTTCTGCCAGGTGACACAGTTTACAGAGGCTGTACTGAAGTGCTGGAGCTCTTTACTACACGCTGATTGACTGCAAGTGCTTTTAAGAGCCTTGAATGAGGGGTCATTAGCGCCTGAGGTACTTTAGCAGAGCAGACGCTTCTGCAGGATCCCATGCAGCTTCTAGCTTCGGTTCAGACATGAGCAAACACAGCGCAGGCTATGGCTCTTTTAGCCTATCGACTTCTACATTAGACAAGACCTGAACCAGCACAATCTAATAATGGCTGCTCGGTGCATGCACATACGCAGAGATGGGTCAAAATCAGCACCGTTATTAAATTAGAGTCTCGTCTGTATTAAGATTTTGCAGTCGTGTGCTGGTTATGAGGTAAGGAAAGCAGAAAACAGTATGTCAGTTCATTAATGAAACAAACAAGCCTCCTGAGACAATTAAACAAGCTTGTAATGCATGGCCATTTAGGAAAATGTATATTCAAAGTTTCCATTTGACGTCACAGTTTTGTATAGGGTTACTGCACACTTTTAAAAGTCAGATGTTTTAAAGGGCACCTATTTTACCCCTTTTACTAGATGTAAGATAAGACTTTGGTGTCTCCAGAAAAAATACCCATTGGATTATTTATTATAGCAACCAGAATCTGCCCATTTTGGTGTCTGAGTATACTGTAGCTGTTTTTGTAGCCTATAAGTTGCTTCTCCTTGTTTCCACATGCATGTCTGCTTATTCACACTAAAAGCGTCTCGCAGCAGCACAGCTACAAGCGACCATTCATTTTAACGGAGAGCGAGCTACTTTCGGCAACCTCCATCTACGCGAGCAACAGCAACCGTTGGTGACCAGGTGGTCGTGTAGAGTGATGCAACAAAGTTGAGAATCCTTCAACTTTATGCAAATGAAGAGTGACTTTCTTGAGCGTGCTGTAGACCTACACAGACCTGTTTGCAGCAGGTCACCACCCAGTGACAGGCAGCTACAAAGTCGCTACTAGTGTGAATGAGGCATCATCATGCGTTATGTCAGATAAACAGGACAGTGAGAGAGACAAACTCGAATGAAGCTGAAATGCAGCTCATTAGTCAAAAATACCAAGTAAATTTATTTCATGTATTTGTGGTGGAGTTTATTCAAGCCTTTCTGAAATGATGAGTCTCACCATCCTGATCTCATGAGAAAACGTAAGTATTTTACGTTTTGTTAGTTTAGTGGTGAAATCGTACGAGTTCAGTCGTATGAAAATGTACGATTTTTAAAAGGAGGCATGGCACCCAACCCCGCCCCTAAACCCAACTGTCATTGGGGGATGAGCAAATCACACTAATGCCGAGTTCAGACTGCATGATTTTCAAAGTAGTCGTGTCACGGATGTTTTCACACTGCATGACTATATGGGCTAGTGTTTTGTCGGCGCTGTGTTTACACTGAAGGATGGATCGGCGACAGGAGAGTTCATACTGCATGACTTTAAAACTGGAAGAATCACAGACAACTTTGTATAAACTACGTCTCACAGCCAAACAAACGAGAGAAGTGACATTAAAACAACGCGAGGTCACGTAATATATGTCACGTAATATCTTTCATTATTAACTACATAATGGAAACAGAAGGCTTTAGCTTTAGAAACTTGTGTTGCTCATCTGGCTTTTTAAGAGAATTAACAATCTCTCCTCAACTTTGTTTACTTTTCGACCTGATTATAATATTGATTACAATAACGTCAAACAGACACAGTGTGCGTGCCAATTTTACACTCGTTTTTCCTTCATTTCTTGGGTCCAAATCAAAAGAAAATGATTGATTTTAGCTTCTCCCCCAGCCTCCCGCTGGCCTGCAGGTAATTACGCTAGTGAATGCTGCTCTCTCATTGGTTGTAGGTGATCGCGGATGTTATTTTCAGTCAGAACACATTCACACGGCATGATTTGCATCGCCGACAGCTCCAGATATTTAGCATGCCAAATATCTTACGAGCATCGGGACTCATCTGCGATTCTCTCATATCGCATCCTTGATAGTTCACACTGTGTGATTGTCACTCACGAGCATGAGCATCGATTTGCCTGTAATTTCAAGTAATTGTCGGCGATTTCTCAAAACCTGTCGGCGAGTCAAAATCAGGGCTAAAATCATGCAGTCTGAACTCAGCATAAATTGTACGAATTAGATCATACAAATTAGCAACTAAATCAAAAAGGTACGAATTGCCATGAGATTGTGTTGGTCTCACACACATATTAGCATTTACTGACACCATGCGGCCGTGGTGATTATAGCGGTTAAGAATAAGAGCGATTTTACTGTCTTTATTAAAAACGTTTCAAACTTATAACATTTATAAAAATCACAGAGAGTTGGAACAGATTATTTAATTCACAGTTTATTTGCAAAGAAAATGTTCTGTGGACATGTGTATACTTGTTATTATAGACAATGTCGTCTGTCAATCAATTCAATGGGCGGGGGAAACCACACTCCTACATCACGTTGCGTCGGGCCTCAAAATCACTGGGATTTGTGTCCTATTTTAACATCAGTAAATATTTAAAAAGAGACTTGTTGGGTTTATATCAGTGGACACACTATACCTACACACAGTTCTGTCCAAACAGCTCACAAAAGTTGATTTTTATCATAGGTGCCCTTTAAAATGTTTTTGCGCAGGTAAGGGATGTTTGTGCGCAGGTTTCACTACTAACCCCTTACTGAAATACTGACTGAAAAAACCCTGGCATGCTACTATAGGGGTTTTTAATGAGACTTTTTAACTTTTATGACTTTATGAAAATTTTTTTAGTAATCAATGTTAATGGAGTCACTATCTATGGCATCTTACATGAAGTCTCTTATAAAAGACGTTAAAATAGGATCCAAATCCCAGTGATTTTGAGGCACACAGCAATGTAAAGTAGCAGTGTGGGTTTCCCCGCACACCGATTATGATTGACAGGCATATATTATTACCATGTCTCAGTATAAACGCATACAGTATAATCATGTCCACAAGACAGGATTTGCTAAGAAACTTTGATTAAAAAATTTGTCTTAACTCTCTGTGATCCAATTACACATCCAGAACGCAGTACACTTTGAATTTTTATAGCATTTCGAGCTGCGGAAATCATTACGATAATTTGAACAGTAACTTAGCTGTAATGACGGGGTGCTGCAGATTTGACTTCTTACTTGTTTCAACACACCTGTCAAGAAGTTTCTATTATACCCAAAAAGAGCTTTATTAGCTGGTTCAGGTGTGTCAAACTGGCGTTGGTGCTAAGCTCTACTGTACACCAGCCCTCCAGGACAAAGTTTTAATGGATCTCTATATACAGCAGTATATTTAGCCAGTTTGGTGGCCATCTTTTCACATATGCCACGAGTAGCTAAACCGCATGATGTGTTAAAAGCACGCAGACTTGTATAACAAAACAAGGCCTTACTCCGCTGGCTGCAATTTTAGCTATATTCAATGGGAGCATTTTTTTTACTAAATTACAAAAAGAAAAAAATGACAACGAAAGTGCTTTATATGACTATAGTTGGCTCAATTTGACTAGAGTTGGCTTAATATGACTATAGTTGACCCATAAAAAAATCTAAATGCCCTCTCTATTTACTCATACTGAAGTGGTTCTAAACTTCAGTTCTATTGAATAAAAACAGCAGCCATTGATATCAACAAAAAATCCTATGGAAGTCAAAAGCTGTTTTTTCTTACAGTCTTTAGAATATCTTGCTTTGTGTTCGACAGTAAAAAGAAACTAAAACAGGTTTGGAATAAGTTGAGGGTAAGTAAATGACAGAATTTTCATTTTCATTTTTAGGTGAACTCTCTAAGCAATGGCCTAAGAACAGATTCGAGCATTTCACACTAAATCGAAACATAAAGTAGTGTTTGTGTGTTGGTGTGTGATTTGGGTTTCATTCAGAAGCAGCCTAAGGGAGTAAGTGGCCTCTTTTAAATGCTAGATGTGTCATTCATAATCTCGCTGTGTCAGATTGATAACAAGGACATGCTCCAAGGCCTGTGTTGGTGACGACACTCTGAGGTCAGAGCCAGTGTGAATGAAATTTCAGGCCAAAATAAACAAGCCTCTCTGTATCAACACTAACTTATCGCTATGAGAGATCTGTTCATCAAAATATGGCATTTCCAGTCTTTGGCCCAGCACTGATTTTATATTAGCAACATCTGTCAAATACAGATTGAGAATGTCATAGTTGAAGGGATAGTTCAACCAAAACTGAAAATTCTGTCATCATTTACTCTCCCTTTACTTGTCACAAAACTGTTTGGGTGTCTTTCGTCTGTTAAACACAAAAGCAAATATTGTGAAAAATGTTGAATACCTGTAACCATTGACTTCCATAGTATTTGTTTTCCCGCTATGGAAGTCAATAGTTATAGGATTATAAAATATTTTCTTTTGTGTTCAACAGAACAAAGAAACAACAGAAAAAGAAAAATTAAACCACTTGAGGAGGGGTAACTTTTTGGGTGGACTATCCCTTTAAATACATGGATGAACATAATTTTAAAGATTCAAATGGTAAAACAGCACCATCTAACGGCATATATTCCATTGTAAATTAATAGCAGATATTTAAAAAAATCACAACAAACATAATTAATCCTGGTGCATCCTTATAGACATTTTTTGTGATTATGGTGGCTGTATTAAAGCTAAAAGCATAACATTACACAAAAAGCATTCTTATTTAAAGTTTATTATTTGATTCTCATTTTATTTCATACATTTTTTTAATAGCTGCAAAAATAGTTACTAATGACCTTCAGGACAAAGATGTCTGCACTGAAACCCATTAAAATATTTCATTGTAATATTTCATCTTAGCTGAACTGAAGAGAAAAATAAGGGCTATAAATGTTACTTTTATTTTTTGAGACTGACATTTTGTCCTCTGTGGACCTGTGGGTAATTTGTTATTTAACTGAGGCACAAAGGTTAAAACACAAAACAGCATAACTCATTTAGGGTGACATATTTTTATTAGTTTACCTATTAATAATTGATAATCATAATTTTTACACAATACTGAAGTGGAAACAAAAATGAAAGTAGTAAACAAATATACAATTAAGAAACAGGTTGATCCAAGTTTTTTTGGAACTGTTGATCTTAGGCATAGGACGATAACCGTTTTCAAGGTATGCCGCGGTTTGGAAAAGTCAAGGTTTTCATACCACCAAAATTTTCTCTAATACCGTTCCTAAGGTATGTGTAAGATTTTTTTTAATTACATTTTTTTTACAACAGCATCTTTAGCAGAAAAGATATCTAAAGATGCCATTTTAAATTGTAAATAAATCTGTGTTTTTGAAACTAATGACGACAGCAGACGTCAATGATTCATTTTCATTATTTGGCCTGGCACGGTTAAATATTATAAATGTTTCTCAAAATAAAATATATTGTGTTCAAAGGGGGAAAAACTTTTAGTTTTTTACCCAGACATTTAAAAAGAATATATTTTAGAGCAGTAATTACAATACCGTGATACCGTGAAACGTAAAATATTTTTTTCCAAGGTTATCATACCGTCAGAATCTTATACCGGCCCATGCCTAGTTGATCTACTAGATTTTTCACACACAACCATCTACTTCTGTGGTAAATTAATAATATAAAAAAATAAACATATATACATATATTTTATTTTTTAAAACATTTTTAGAGGTCTGTATTCTATGATAGCCCATTCCCGCCACGGAATAATAATAAAAAAAAGATAATAATAATATTTAAAAAAAAAAAATATATATATATATATATATATATATATATATATATATATACATACACAGTTGCAATCAGAATTATTCAACCCCCTGATTTATTAGTCCCCCTGTTTATTTTTTTTCCCCAATTTCTGTTTAACGGAGAGATTTTTTCAACACATTTCTAAACAATAGTTTTAATAACTCATCTCTAATAACTGATTTATTTTATCTTTGTCATGATGACAGTAAATCATATTTTATTAGATATTTTTCAAGACACTTCTATACAGCTTAAAGTGACATTTAAAGGCTTAACTAGGTTAATTAGGTTAACTAGGCAGGTTAGGGTAATTAGGCAAAATAAAACTGAAAATTTCCTTGTTCTGTTAAACATCATTTGGGAAATATTTTAAAAAGAAAAAAATTCAAAGGGAGTTCAATAATTCTGATTGCAACTGTGTATATATATATATATATATATATATATATATATATATATATATATATACATACATACACACATATACATGCGCACACACACACACATACATAGTTAGAAATCCAAATTATAAAGTCAGAATTTCGAATTAAGTCAGAATTTTGAATTATAAAGTCAGAATTCTAAGATATAAAGTCGCAATTCCGAGTTATAAAATCAGAATACGAAGTTATAAAGTCAGAATTCTGAGGTAAAGTCAGAATTCCAAATTATAAAGTCAGAATTCCGAGTTATAAAATCGCAATTTCAAGTTATAAAGTCTGATTTAAAAGTCAGAATTCTGATGTATAAAGTCAGAATGCCGAATTATAAAGTCAGAATTCCGAGTTATAAAGTCAAAATTCTGACTTTATATGATGCAATTCTGACATATAAAAATCACAATTGCAAGTTATAAAGGACTTTCCTGTTATGGTAATTTGGTCACTTTTATCTGCATTGCATCAAGCAACCCTGAATAAAATGATCGTAGACTGAAAACACATATCCATTCTACTAGCTAAGTGGCCTAAAACGTTTAATGCACAAAATGTGAGAAAGCTTTCAGCCTGCTTCCATAAAAGCCATGCTAAACAAAAAAAAATGCATTATGGCTTTAATAGTGCATTATTAAGTCAAAGCACTTTAGTCACAGTCATTATAGAGCTGCACAATAACATTCACATCCTGATTCAAAAACAGAAACGCTTCAATAGAACAAGACAAACATTAATCAAAGTATAAAAGTTAAAAACTAACACTGATTGGCACATTCAAATATATAAAAGTTACCTGTAAAATCATAAGTGCGAGCTACAATGAGCTGCTCGTTGGTCAGAAACTGTTAATCTGTTCTTCCTCCATTCGCAGATCTCCTCATACAGGCATGATCTGCATTTCCAGGCCTCCTCTATTTCCACCCCTTTTGGTTCCCTCTGTCCCTTCCAGTAGGACAAATAACCCTGAAGCTCTCCCCGTATTTGGGCTTCATCAAAAGGAGCCACTCTGGTCCCAATGGGCCCATTAGAGCCTTGGTGAAAGTATTCAATCTGAAGCAGGTCAATACATGGAAGATCAGAGCATGACACTGTTATAAGAAGAGTTTCAACCAGCTCCCCAAATGTAGTGGCCTGAACCCCGAGGTTTTTAGCATGAGCTTTGACGCCTGTGCCGAGAATTTGAGCTGAATGCAGTTTGAGGTGACCGAAAATGTCATCTTTTTTCATCTCCCCTCTGACCAGTCCATCAAAGAGTAATTTATACAGCCCCACCTGAGTAATAGATGGATATTTTAGAACAGATGTAAAGATGTATTATAAGGCACATCATAAAAAAGAAAAGGTTTTTTGTGGCAAGTAAAAATGTGCTTTTTATATGTATGTTGGTGTCATATGAATTTGAAACTCTTATGCCGTTTCCAGATGGCATTTATCAGATTTATTTATTTATTTTAAATTTCATCAGATATAAATGGTTTTATCTCTTAAAATATAACTTAAAATCAATAAGTTTACTTTGAGGATCTTTAAGCATATGCCGTTTTGTGATATGCATTTATTTAAACTCTTGGATTTGTTTTTTATATATATTTATATTTTGTATTTACAGTTTTTAATTTGTTTTCACTCCTCCCATTCATTCAAAGTGAAATTAAATGTACTGTAAATCTTTTGCCCAATTAAAATAAAACTGTAATTCAACAAAATATATACACAAAAAAGTATGAAATGTATAAATTAGAAATGTTACTACTACCACAGCAGCTAACAGAAATAACAAATAATAATAATAATAATAATAATGACAACTGTTTATAAGAATTATAATATTTAATATAATAATTATACTAAAATTAATCATACATTCAGTGCTCAGCATAATTGAGGACACCCCATCTTAAAAATGATAATTTTTATCCATTTCTCAGTGAATATAGGCACTGTATTTTGGTGTATTTAAACAAAAAAGATTTATTAAACTGATATATTTATTAAAATAATATTTAGTCACTAAACATATTTAGAAATTCAAAGATAATATAATTAAATTTAAGCAAAATATTGCAAAAAAAAAAAAACAACTACATTCAACTACATTTTTTTTTGTTTGCTGCTCTTGATTTTTCCTCTTTTTTAAAATTAGTATTTAATATTTTTCTATAACAGAGATTTGGATGTACTAGTTTTTGGACCGTTATCGTAAAAAAAAATTGTTAGATAAGCTTCAGATTTGGCTTCAGTACTGACTAATCTATTGTATTTGCACAAATATAATATTGAATAGCTTCCTATTAAAAATCTGAATTTATAAGATAGATTTGTGAGGGGTTTTTGATACTTGTATATATGCTGATCACTGTATTTTAAAATTACAACAATGCTTAATTCATGCTTAGTTTATGAAACAAATATATAAAACATATTCTGCTGGTTTCTTAAGTCAATTTTAAGATGTTAACTTTTAAGACCAATATGATTGATATTTTAGACTTATACAGGGCTAAACACTAAGGATTTTTCTAATGGTCCAGTTACTTCTGTAAATAGTTTTCGTATTAACGGAAGATCATGTAAAGGGATGTGTTGCTTTAGTTAAATTTCCCTGATTAGAGAGTTTAATTTGCAGATTTTGCTGTAAAAATGTCTAACAGCTGTTTTGAATTGTATCTCTTTGCAATAAAAGCTTTACTTGGGCATAGGAAAATAAGACCTGCTTAAAACTTTAAGAACAACAACACAATATTTAATTTAGCTTTTTTAATTTTACTTTTTACAATAAAAAAAACAAAAAAATAAAACAAAACTTAAAATATATACAAAAAAAAAAGGTTTGAGATGGATTATAGGTGAATGGGTGTTGGGTAGAGTAGCTTGACACTTGGACATTGGAAAATTAAGACCTACAACACAATATTTCAGTGAGTTTAAGACTTTTTACGGTCTAAAATTTTGCTTTTGAGGGTGCTTTCACACCTAGACTTTTGTTCCGGAACCTGGCGCGTTTGCTCAGTTAGCGCGGTTCATTTGGCATATGTGAACAGGCCAATCGCGCTCGGATCCGCACCAAAGCAATCGCTCCGAGACCGCCTGAATGACCACCATGAAATACATTACATGAATCACCCCTCCCCACCGCATCCCTCCTTGCTCTTCAGACATGTTGCGCGCACCCTGTCAAACACCACCAAACCACCCCCGACAGCTTAGCGAGACTCTTCAAAATAAACCATGAAACTCTGACCAATGTGAGGACAGTTTACTCACACGTGACTTGTTTTAGCTGTTTTGGTCCGTTTAGAAACTTTGCCATGTGAAAGCGAACCGCACCAAGAACAAAGAGCAACAATGTAACAATTTTAATCCTTGTTTCGGAACAAATGAATTGATTCACTAGTGTGAAAGGACCCTGAAATTTAAGACCCTGCGGACACCCTGTTCTATATAATGCAAAAAAGATTGCATAAAATTGTCAATTGTATGTGTGAATTAAATAATTGTGCCTTTACAAAATCAGCTTACTTACCCACACTATGGTCAAATGTATGTGGAAACCAAGGTGCGAATTACAGTGGGGGTTTGGGGGGGATTGACCCCCCTAATTAATGCTTGATCCCCCCCTGAAGGAGGTCAAAACAAGATGTATGGGGGGTCAGTTCTTTAATGCTGAGAAGTATTTTACTGTGATCTGTGTTTTAAAATAATAATGTAAATAATTTAATTAAATATATAATATAAATAAACTTTTGACCGCCCTATAACGATTCAATACATTGTTGCATAATCTCATCGAGAAAAAGGTCTGAAAGCGGCAGATCTAGAGCACCAATACACATTATGTTAATACAAATTAGATGCATAGTTTGTAGTTTAACCTACAGTAACATCTTAAATAGGTAATCAGAGAATACTGTGAGTCAGAATACACTAAATATCCCTCAAAACGCTAAAAACTTAAATACCATTTTATTAATAAACTAGATGTAATTAAAAACAAATACATAAATGACTGAAGCATGTATTACACAAACTAACCCAAACAGTTGACCTCCCTGATCGTCAATGTATAACTTGCACACTGGTGGAAACCCAATAATGCAATTCAGCAAGAACAAGGCGTCAGAGTTCACAAGAGCAGAGTGCAATGATTTACCCCTGTATCACTGTGGACAAAGGTCAAAGCTGCAATCAATTTCTCCAGCTTACCTGAAAGCAGTTAACTTTATCTTGCGCACAACTGGGCAAGGAGTTCTGTCTGCGTGTCTTGAGCTCATTCAGGACCAGCTCCCCCTTCTGGTTATACATGAGTTCATCAATGACCCCCATGATGAAAACACCTTCCTGAACACCAAACACGGGGAACTCTCGCACACGCTGTCCTAAAACCGAAAGCACACATTTATATCTTATTCAAGAAACAAAACAAATCTACTTCCACATTGTCAACTCACCTGCTTCTAACAGCGGGATCATATGTAGCATGTTAAGAAGTTTGACAGCTTCTCCATCCTCTCTAGTGCGGATATCTACAGGGACAACATCATGTATTTCCAATTCTGAAAATGAAAAGCAGGATTTAGATTACTGCAACACATCTGTTGTATTGTATGTTGTACAATATAAAACAAATTACTGAAAATTGATAGGGGACAGCGAGGTACATCCTAACACTTTACTCGACTTTCTCAGTTTGTGAATCCACATGAGGTTTTGTTCAAAATTAAAATATGAGGTTTTGTTTTAGAATTACGGTGTATATTTTTCATTATTTACAACTACAAAGATGGGAGTGAAATGTGACAACATGCCCCATTTGTGTATTAAAACATCTGAGGGACACGTGTTAACAATATACAAGAAATATTTTTTTCACTGCAATAAAACTAATTTATCAACAAAAAAATAATCAAAATAAAAGTGTTTTTTTATTTTGGGGTTTGACAAAAAAAGCACATTGCAATGGGAGACTCTTGCTTTTGAGCATAATTCAAATCAATGTGGGTAAATAGATCAAGAAACTACAGGAGTCCTAAGATGCCATGCATTCAAATATTTTTTCTCTCGTTTCTTGTGATCACGACTTAATTTTCTTGTGATCTCGACATAACTCGTTTACTCGTGATCATGACTTCTATTTTCTTGTGATCTCGACATAACCAAAAAATTCAGAACAGCCATAACAATATGAGCGCAAACGTGCGTGTTCATGATCAGAAATGGGCAGTATTTATGGTACATGCATTTCAAATATGTATTTTAAATACAAAATAGTATTTAGTAATTTATATTTGATAGGGCTGATTAAAATGGCTTAATATTTTGGATCAAAATACTTTAGTGTCCTGTATTTTTTAAATACTGTAAAATACTTTGTAAGAAATCTACATCAACACATCATATAAATGCACCCTCTGATGTTACTGCCTCTTCCATTTAAAGAAGAATTGTTTGTCATTTAAACAAGCTACATAAAATAAGTCTTTGCGATTCTTACAGTACTTTCTTGGCTGTTTCAGATGCCAGTAGTTGATCAGTAGGTCCACTGTATAGGTAATGAAGAGGAAAGATGTAAGATGTCGCAACATATGAAACACAAATATTTAACAATTAAAAAAAACTCCTAATACATTTTTTACATTGAGTAATAAAGAGTTTAATAGCAAAAAAAATTGATTTCTGTAAAATTCTGTGAACAAAAAATGTATATATTAAGAGGTTGAATAATCAATGTACAGAGATGATGACAATTTTACTGGCCACATTTGCTATCAAACGTCACTAAGTTAGTTTAATGGGGAAGGGATTGATCGAATAGGTCTAATTGATGAAAGATTTGCAAAGAAATGTCATGCTCCTTTGTAAAAGTTTTGTAGTATTTTTAAAATACAAAATACAGTATTTTATTTTGATACACACTGTGACTGCTGTATTTTGTAGTTTATTTTGATACACCTAAAATTAAGATATTTTATTTTAAAATATATTTTAATGTATTTTTACCCAACCCTGCTCATGATTAATGTACATTCATGATTATATTTGTGTATATGATTGTATATCATTTACAATAAAATTTACAATAATAATTTAATAATAAAAATAGGCCATTGGTAATACATTGGGCAGGTATTATTGATATAATAATAATAATAATAATAATAATAATAATGAATATGCAAATAAATAAAAGGAAAAAAAAGTTGTGATAACGAGAAAGCAACTTTTTGTTATGTCGTGATCACAAAAAAAACTAAAGAGAAAAAAATATTTCAATGCATGGCCTCTTAGGACTTCCGCAAGAGACACATTCTGGCAAAATGGGTAGGGCGGCGCAGTGGCTCAGTGATAAACACTGTCACCTCACAGCAAGAAGGTCGCTGGTTTAAGGCTGGCTGGGCCAGTTGGCATGTCTGTGTGGAGTTTGCATGTTCTCCCCATGTTCGTGTGAGTGCGTGTGGGTCCCAATACTGGTTTGCGGCTGGAAGAGCATCCGCTGTGTAAAATATATGCTGGAATAGTTGTCAGTTCATTCCGCTGTGGCGACCCCTGATAAATAACGGACTAAGCCGAAGGAAAATGAATGAATGATTGAGTGGATTACATGGGTAATGTTGTGAAGTAGTATTAATCATAGTGTGGCACATCGTAAGTGTTATAATGTTTTTCCATCTGCATAACTAGTTTAAAACGTATTATTGTCTTGTGCTAGTTAGTGAAGAAATAAAGAACTGTCTAAATTGTTTAATAAAAGACTTGAGATTGATTCAAATAATAGCAGATTTGTCTCATTTTAAAGAACAATAATAATTGAAATTAAAGTCTGTGTGAAATGCAAATTTTACAAATGTTTAATGTTATTCTTTTGGTGAAAAATGTATCTGTGCAAGTTAATCCACTGAAAAAAAAGTTTGATCTACAAACAAGGTCTGATCATTTGCTTCAGTGTTTGGAGTTTACTTTTGCTATTGTTGAATAAATGTTTAACGATGTCAAAACATTTTAGAATTTTGATCAATTTTCCCTCTATATAGTGATCACACTGCTAGTAAATATAGTTAGTTTTGGTATGACTTATGTGGAATGTTTAAACCATTTGAGTTACAACTAACCCTGCATTAGTTTGTGCCTTGCTCACCCCTACTGTTCATTATTAGCCTCACCTCTTGATAAATGAATTCCCTGTCCGATTTGTACCTCAGTACGTTGCATTTCTTTTCTTTTGATATGCGGCTTCAAAAGATTGTAAACGCTCTTCATCTCACACCAAGTCTGGTCGCACAGGAGGGTCACACTCAGATGCCGCTTCCGGAAGCGTTGCATTGGGCTGAAGCTGTTTTCATGGAGGCTCTTTCTCTTTAAACCCCTCACATCAGTTTTCACTGCTTCTTGCTTTAGTGCTTCTTTACTGCAGCTGGAGAGTCAAGCATTGTGTTATGTAACAAAGGCGAAACATAAATAAATAAAAATGCAATTTTTGAATAATGATAATATCTTGTTTATCTTGCAAAGATGAAAATGGGGTTTTCAGGCAATAATGTAATTAAATTATAATAGGTACTATCTTACATTTTATTACCAAAATTTACAGAAGACACACACTTACATTTCATTAATAAAAACCAGGGTTTCTGCAGGTTTTATCAAGTTAAATTTAAGACTTTTGAGACCCTTTTAAGACCATTATGAATGAAATTTTAGACTTATACAGGGCTAAACACTATTGATTATTTCTAATAGCCCGGTTGGACCAATGAATTTTTATTTTGCTTGCCACAAAAAAATAAAAAAATTGTAATTAAATTTCTTAGCAACATATTTTAACGTGTCAAAATAAAAAACCAGTTGTATACACTATTTTCAACATAATATTACTTTTTTGTTTAAAAAATTGCGTTTAACATTGTTAAAAGTATATTTATTGTGGAGGCAATTACATAAATAATCAAAAATATATAAAATTGTTGGCTTTTTGGCCAAATTGAGTATAACTTCTATCTTACCTAATGCATTTCTGTTATAAAACCTTAAGTTTCATGCCTATTTAAAAATATGATGTCTAGTCTACTCCCCCTTACTTCTGTAAGTGGTTTTTGAATGCACTGAAGATTGCATAAAGCGATATATTGCTCTGTTATTATCATTAGGAATTGTGTAATTGTTTTTAGTTTTCTTTCCCTGATTTTATTAAGATGGATTGTTGGTGATTGGATTGGGTAGCTTTACTTGGACAGAGAAAATGTAAGTTAATTTAAGATTTTTTAAGGCCTAAAATTTTGTTTTTAACATTTAAGACTTTTTAAGAAAAAAAAGTTTTTTTACCCTGGATAACAATACATCATATGCCAAAATATTTTGTCAGGTATTTTAAAATGGGTATCATTTGATGACATTATTTTTATTTCAGTTTTAGGCCTCTCTGTACTTTATTTTTTGTCAAAAAAATTCCACTTTGTCACTTTCCTTCAAACTACAGTTTAACCATTTTTTTCATTTAAAGTATAATACAATTTTGAATTATTGCTTATTGAATACATTTTAATAAGTACAAGCCAAAATAAGTGTTCTATTTTTTACATAAATATATTAGTTAAACAGATTATTTAATATATTTTTTTCAAATATTATTTTCACAAAGGTTGTTTGACTTTAAGCAAACATTTCACGTTTGCATTTATTATTCTCGTCATATATAAAATCACCATCTACAACCAATTTTCATCTCAGCAGCAGCACCACCACATGAAAGACTTACTTGTGAAATGATAAAGATGCACTGGGCTTTTCAAAGCTCACTGAATGTTTACCATCAGTTTCACTGTTGAGAGGAAGCTGGGACTCTCAAAAGACATAACAAGACACTTTATTTGCATGTAAACCCAACAATATTTAACAAGACAACGTACATGTCTTTAAATGCAAACAAGGAAGTAAAAAGATGAGAAACGAACAGTAGACCCTATATAACACGACGATGCCCTCTTGTGTCCAGAAAATAAAGTCACATGACTACATTCACAACAAACAACCAAAATTACATTTTTTTACCGATACTTTCTTCCTCAGAGGGGATGTTGAGAAACTCCGAGTCGCTAATGTCGTCCCAGTCATCGAGCGGTTGTTGTGATCCAGACGCATCCATCGAAAAAACTAACTCAAACTGTCCTCAGCCCATTATGCACTTTACACCAGTACTGCAGGAACTAACATATGATAAATACTGTATTAATACTATATATATATACGCGATACTAGTTCGTATTTCAGTTTACATTGTAAATGTATTTCAATGCAAAATTCGCATTGTTTACATGAGACATGCCCGAACTAATCCCGACAATGCCCCGCCTCTGTCATCATCTTTCTCTCTTCGCTTGCTACAAATGTATTTCCTTTGCTGATGATCTAAGTCCCGCCCACCTCACTAAAACATATCTGATTGGCTCATTTGATGTCAAATGCCTGTGAGCAGAATAAAAAAA
>CAIGQZ010000379.1:9162101-9177281 GCA_903798205.1 Danio tinwini
CCTTCATCCTTTGGTTTATTCACCATTCTTCTATTCATCCATCCATCCATGTTCTTCCTTCATTCTTTGGTTTATTCACCATTCTTCTATCTATCCATCCATCCATCCATCCATCCATCTATCTATATATATACATTCATTCATCCATTTTCTTCCTTCATCCTTTGGTTTATTCACCATTCTTCTATCCATTTATCCATCCAGCCATTCATCCATCATTCCATCCATCTCTGTCTATCTATCTATTTATTCGTTAATTTGTTGGTCATTTTGTATGTCCATCCATCTATTCATTCCTACATCCATCCATCCATCCATCCATCCATTCATTTGTTTATCTGTCCATCCACTCTCAATTTGTCATTCAGCCATCCATCCTATCCATGCATCCATCCACCGATCCATATAAAATGACAAAAACACGTTGGTCAAAGCCCATAATCAACAGATTTTTACTGAGCAGAATGTATATCTGCAGTTAATATTAAAAAGCTGTCTTCATATTCACAGAAGACAGGAATGTTTTGATTAGAAGCCGTCAACAGCATAAACCAGAGCAGAAATCATTGCATATAAACTCACATACATCGCAGTAGCTACTCCAACACATTAATCATACATTCATTGCACAAATCTAGCTTTAATACGCACTGCGGTTGAGCTCTTTTAACAAGTCCAAAGCCATATGCAGAGAAGAAACCATCCTAAAGAAGAGTACGATAATTGATTAAATGATTCAAATTACAGTAAATCCAATCCACGGTTCATTTATTGACTTATTAAAAAGGACTATAAAATAAGTTATGTCAAAACGATGAACAAAAACAAATACTTCTTTACACAAGTGAACAGCAGATGACGCAAACTAAAACTATAGATCCGTAGCATGAACACTAACATTTCTGCATTCCGATAATCTCCCATGAACTTCAGTTATTGTTCGCAAAGAAAATATCTCCATCCTGGGAAGCATGAGCGGTGGATATTTCTTCCTTATAACTCCTGTGGGAATAAAACTTCTAAAGTGAGAGCGTTTCTTTCTTTGTAC
This sequence comes from Danio tinwini, assembly GCA_903798205.1. Taxonomy (NCBI): domain Eukaryota; kingdom Metazoa; phylum Chordata; class Actinopteri; order Cypriniformes; family Danionidae; genus Danio; species Danio tinwini. Next base: position 9,163,150 of record CAIGQZ010000379.1, read on the forward strand.
CCCAACCTGGGAAAACATTTTAAAAGCCAAAACAATTGGTTTGTCATTTCAGCAGGACATCTCAAGCTCCTCTCTTTTTGGAGTATCTGAAATATGCTACCCAACAGGTCCAAGCTCCACACAGCCGTTTGCTGTTATAGTGAGGGGACAATTTTAAAAAACGCTGGTTTTAAATCATTTTGATGTTGAAAATCCCAAGCCAGAACACTTTGTGCCAGAATAGCAGCAGGTTACTTTTCTAGGCCACATTGCCCATTGCATAAATCAGAGAAATGTGCAAAGTAAATGACACTGTTGGTATTAGTGTTGTAAAGTGGAGCAAGAAAAAAGGGGGGTGATGGCAAAATGACTCATTCATGCCAGTAATGTGTTGAGGTTCAGGAAAGGACTTGAATCATAAGGCTTATAGTAAAGCAAGTCATGAAAGCCTCAAAACCATGATTTGTAAAAGAACATAAATACATACAGAGGACACAGCAGTAGTATTTACACTCCATTTTCTACAGGATAAAACTGAAGTGGTGTCATGTTTTCAGGCCATGCAGATAATGGAGATTAGTGTGCACTAATGAAAGTGCTCACATTAATGAACTGAGTTATTGAATCCTCTTTTTGATGAGCTTCTCTAGTTTGCGGATACGGGAGGACTCTTGTTCTGGAGTGGGTGCGCTGAAGGACAGTGATGGGCCTCCATCTGGTCCTGACGGTGGAGTCGGCAGCCGCTGTCTGAAGAGCTCTAGCATGGTGCTCTGCTCACTTCGTTTCAGACCCTACAAGTTTGTAAGAGGTAGACACTTGTGACCAAAAAGTTTCTGCCATTTTGAATCAGATCATTTCTCTAATGAATCAATTACACTTCAACAGAGTAATGTACACACCAAGTTACTATTTACAAACATTTAACTAAGGCATATTGATATTATCATAATCCTTTACTTTTATTTTATATATTAGAATAAATAGTATATTATATCAATATTTTAATCCTTTGTTCATCTTCGAAACACCAATTAACAGTTTTGGGTGAAATTCGAAAGCTCTCTTCATAGACAGCAATGGTTCAGAGACATTCCAGCAGACTTTGTTCACATCTGTCTTCTCTTCGGCAACTTCCGGTCATGCTCTTTTACTATGGGCAGTACGATGTATTGCCATTATGGTGTGTTTTCACTCACACGTTGCGAGCATTTTTAATTCATTCATATGAAAGTTGAGCATAATGCAATGCATGAACATTGATGCTAAACCTCCGCATGAATAAACTTAAAACACTCACTCCACTGTGCTCGCAATATCCCAGTGAAAACGCACTGTTAAAGTCAGAGGCGTAACACGCAAGCCTCGTATAATGTGGAGAGATATAACTTTAGCAGTGGCAAGACACTTTATTGAATTCGGACATTCATCCAATTGATGAAGTAGATGAGTCATGTATTGGAGGTAATCTGAAAAAAAAATTTATTACAAAGACAAGCGTTCTGGATTCATAAACTAAAATCACTTGCACCAAGAGGAATAAATGAGGAATCAGATCTTTCTGCGTTTCTTTAAAGGTGCGGTATGCAAGTTTGACACCCAGTGGTTGAACTAGGTATTACATTCCGGGATCAAATCAAACGCAAGAGCAGGTTGCCAGATTGACCAACTGGAGCGAGTCTGACGATCTAGCCTAAAGGCTGATTTAAACCGTCTTCTATATTAAAGCAGCAGCACGCGATAGAAGGAGTATTTTCCATATTAAAAGGAGTTTTTGTTCTAACCAACTCTTCAAAATGATATTTTAGAAATGACTTCGGTTTCTCACAGTTGAACAACAGAAAATTGACAATGATCACCTCAGGTACACCTCATGTGCTTTATTCAGAGTACAATGCTAATAATGTGAGTTTGAATGCCTTGACATTTATTGTCATATACTAAAAGCAGCAGCAGTTAATTCACCTCAGATCTTGAAAATAAAATAAAGAGTTTGAACTATAAAACTCTGAATAATGCAAAGCAACATGTAAAGATTCAGCATGTACATTTAATAATGTAAAAGAGGTTTAATATGTATTAATTAGATGATAAATCTTACAATTTTATGAGTGAGTTCATATTCTGTGCTTCTGAATGGCTGTATTTCAATTTCTGTCATGTTTTATCTGGTGCAAACAGCCAAATTGTTTATCACTGCAAATCTTGTCACAAAGCGTGTTTTGATATTATTGTTTTAATAACCTCATGTTTAATAACCCCATGTGGAACTCTGAATCTGTGTCTCATTTCAGAGTCTGCTACTGTCCTCCAAAGGTTGCATTTCGGTCACGGACGCATGCTTTGAGAGCCTCCCTGAATGAATGAAATATGCAGTTTTCCACCAAGGCAACCTGAGGTGCAGAAGTATAATTGACTAAACTGGCATTGAGCAGATTAAAAGAACCAAAACATAGACACAGAATGCCCATTTTCAAAGCAGAATATCTGACTTCAGCATTGTTTTTCAGATAAACAAGGATGTTCACTTAACATGTTTCTTAAATATCGGCAAACATATTATGGTATTTTTATGCTTTAAAGGAGTCAAAAACTTACATACAGCACCTTTAATGTTTTATTGTTCATCTACAACATTGTGATTCATGGAGTGTGTAATGAATTAAATACTGATATGAAAATTAATTTTTTATGTTTTGGACTGTCAGAATTTCATTGTATCAGTTGACAGATATAATAAGTGAATGGTTATAATTCAGATGTTATTTTTCTGTACAATGAAGATAATGCTTTTACAGGTGGAGGAAATATTTCTTGTGCTGTTAGCTATAGTGAAACAAAAATGAGATTGTTTTAAACTGTTGAGTAGTCATCTACTTAATGACGAAATGTGATTGACTGTGGAATAATAGTGTGAAGATTGTATCACGCACTGTGTTTTGTGTCTTCTAAGAATATAAAATAAGCTATATAAAGTAATTATTTAATGAGTGTAAATCATGACCTTCTGAATAATATTATTAACAAGATAAATAACATTTTTTAAAAACGCTAGTGTCCAGTGCAGACTTCATTACTGAGACACTGGAGAATAAAACATTTTTATAGTTTTAAACTATATACACTATATAATTTAACATTTTTATAGTTTTTTTGGAGCTTTGTATGATTACAGTTGAACCACTGAAGTCATGTAGCATGTTTTGGTTTCTCCTCTGAACATCTCAAGATTGTAAATGAAGGAAGCTCTCAGATTTCATCAAAACATCTTAATTTGTGTTCTGGAGATGACTTAAGGTCTTGGTGGATTAAAACACCATAAGGGTGAGTAATTAATAAACATAAAAACATTTGGGGGGTGAACTAACCATTTAAAATGATTCAGAATATTTTAATAACATGTATACAACCACATTTTAAAGATGTGTAAAGATTGTATTAAAATTGTGAGTATCCCGCTCTACAGATGGTCAGATCTCATGAAACATATGCTGCGCAACCTTACCTTCATATCTAGAATCTTCTGGAAGGTTTCAGGATTGCTGTCGGCAAGCAGTTTAATGTAGTTGTCCACAAACACCACAGATGGCTCGTGAGGGGCCATGACCACCTGAGAGGTGAAGACAAACAAGTGAGCTAAACTACAGCCGGGCTCCCCAAACTCTTACCAGAGAAACATTTCCACATGAGACCCACTCGAGGAGCGAGAAGCAACATAATAATACGCCGAGCTGAAAGATAAAGCACTAAACAAAGAGCAAAAAAAACTTGAAGAGTGTATTTAAGGCGGTCATTTACCAGCATAATTACTCTATGCTTGAATGGAGTTGAATTAGCCTCACCGGTAATTTTTTGTAGGGCATAATGGGAGTCTCAATTGAGCAGTAAAAGGAGGTTAAATGGGGTACAGGCCTGCACTGCAAATCTGATTCTTGCAATTCGTGTGGTAGGAATAAAAAAAAAAAAAAAACTGGCTATCTTGCGACTATTTAGATTTGTAACAGAGCAGAAGAACACATGGCTGACAGACACAACTAGGGGGAAAGTATCTTAATCATCTTCCCGTGCAACATTTCCCTTTCTACAATGCCCATTATTCCTTCGTCTCTTCTGACTCTCAACACCTGAAGGGGGGTAAACAAGGAAATAAAGGAAAGGGTCAAAACAAAGCGAGAGACAGAACGTCTTGAATTCTGAACGTTCCTTCCTTTCCACAGAGAGATTAACTTTGCGAGCGTCATGGAGGCAGGCCAAGGAAAAGCCTTGTAGTTACCTCGTAAATGAGAATGAAAGAATAGACAAAACGTGAGGTGGGGGGAGAGAAAGTCTGCCTTTCCGTTCATTTCCAAAAAAAGAGCCACAATGGGGAGGGGGGGGGGGGGGTTTAGGGGTGAGACCGGCATAAAAAAAAAGAAGAAAAAGGAGAAGAGTGTGGAAAACAGCCACGTCTCACAGGCAGCAGCACGCTTGGCTCGCTCTTCCTCCTTCAGCTTCACATCTCTCTGAGGTTTGGGCCCGAGGATGGGCAGGAACTCGTCCCCGGCCAAGGAAAGAGAGAAAAACTGAAGACATCTTTAACAGATTACTCTCCACGTTTACCCTGTAATGAGCGTCATGTGGACAGCCAAGCCACCACCAGCAATGAAGCTCCTATTTCAGCCATAAACTGCTGAACGGGTGTCGTGCTTCGCTCGTGCAATTCAACAGCGATTAAGAAAGAGCAACGACAAAGCCAGACTGAGGTAGCAGATGATTGTGCTGTCGTGTCATGAAGAGCAAGAAAAAATGAGTAGCAGCGAAAGCTCTTGATGTTGAGGAACATACTAAAGAATGAAAGGCTCTTCCAAGAACCACAGAGCAAAATATGCTGATGAAGATGGAAGTAATTACCTGAGAGGCACCTGGGGCCCAACAAAGCCAATCGTTAAATGCCAACCAGATTTTAAAGACCCACCGTATGCAAGTTAAGATCAAGGCTGGGTTCCTTTCAGTTCTAGTGCAGACATTTAAATGGTGCAGTGGTCATCAAAAGTGATTCAGTGAGATGACTTGTTTGCATTAACCAATGTTGTTTTTTTCTCTTGCGAAATGTCAAATCCAAAAATCACAATGATGGGTGTTTGCAGGTACAGTTGAAGTCAAAATTATTAGCATAAAAATTATTAGAATTCACGGGAGGTTTTAATAAATAATTTCTCTTTTCTTGACGTCTTTGCCTTGACAATAGTACATCATATTTTGAGTTATTTTTTAAGATACTAATGTTCAGCTCAAAGTGCATTTTAAACGCTTAACTCGGTTAAAAAAAGTCTGTTAAACATTACTTGTAGAAATTTCTCAGGAGGGCTAACCAAAATTGAGTATACTTTTGCCTTAAGACCTTATAAGTGTGGCCCGTGTGTTTACACTTTTGATTTAGTAAATAATCTTTGCATGACCTTGCACAATTAGAGCTAAACCCAGAATGAGCATTAGATGGATTAAAGATGAATTCCAGGCAGTTAAAAGACCAGGAGCAGGAAAGCCCTGGAGAGCCCAATAAAAGCGTGTGCAGCATGTGTAGGGCCGGAGACAAGGGTCAAGGAGAAGAGGGTGGATGTGGAGATCAGGACAGGATGATTCACTGAGGCACACGCCATCCTTATTAGTCCCCCTGTATATTTTTTTGCCCAATTTGTGTTTAACGTAAAGAAGATCTTTTATCTTTGCTATGATGACAGTACATATTTATTTAACTGGATATTTTTTAAAATACTAGTATTCAGCTTAAAATGCAATTTAAAGGTTTCATTAGGTTAATTAGGCATATTAGGTTAATTAGGCAAATCATTGAATAACAGTGGTTTGTTCTGAAGATAGTCAAAATTATATAGCTTAAAGGGGGCTAATAATAATGACCTTAAAATGTTTTTTATATATATATATATATATATATATATTTTTATTCTAGCCTAAATAAAACAAATATTTTTCTCCAGAAGAAAAAAAATTATATGCAATACTGGAAAAAAATCCTTGTTCTGTTAAACATCATTTGGGAAATATTTAAATAAAAAAAAATAAATTCACAAAAGGGCTAATAATTTTCAACTTCAACTGTTTACTTTTGCATTTTTTGTTCACATGCCTAACATTCTAAATTCATCAGGACTTCAGGATCAATTGTGAAAACTAAAGCATATAAATGAGTAGGAATCATGCCCCTCTAGAAACTGAAATATAACATCTTGTCAGTGAAGCACAGTTTTGTGATCAGCAGTAAAATATCTCGGAAGGCCAAAGGGCACTCTTGTGCAGAAACACCAAAAACCCACAAAGAAACAACCCAGGAAATCGCCATAGCTTTGCATTATAAACAGAAATTAACAGCTTTCATTAGCTATGTTTCCCTCAAAAGATGCTAATTAAATTTATGCACAAAACTAGAATAATCACATAAAAGATTTGCGAACAATTTGCATTTTCATCCAGTGAGTCAAAGAGAACAAAATTGTCACTTCCTGACAAATTAGTGGAAAATATTAAAAAATAAAAAATAAAATAAATTTTGTTGTCATTTTTAATACTAAATGACTTGCCCCTCAGGAGACAATGCAGACACATAATAAATGTGGGACACTCTTTGGAAGCGCAGAAGACCAACACAATTCTGTAGGTAATAATACTGAATGGAACAGAGTGTAATGATGGACTTTGCTTAAGGCATTGAACGACCAAAACTTCTTTTCAGATATTTTACAATGTGGTCGGCACCGCTGATTTGTCAATTAAGGCTGTACATAGCATCTGTTTTTATCATCACATGATCTCTTATAACAAAATCACATTACATTTTTAATGTGCATACTGGCCTTTATTGGGTAAAAAGTGTTTTCGTGGTTATGTTGTGCATTTTCTCTTATCGAAGAAAATCTTTTTTGTAGTTGTTTTTAGGCACATTTTCAAACTTTATGCACATGTTGGCATTTCTATCTAGCATTAATGTAATTTATCTAAAATGTGCATACAAATAGGTGGATGGAAACATAGCTATTGATTCAGCATGACTAATAATCACAAGATTATGAAGTATAGGATTTAAATAAGGATGTCGTTTTTAAATCAAGTTATGAAGTGGAGCATAAATATAATATATGTGGTAATTTCACATGCAGCTTTTACTACTCTGTGAACTACGGCTCTGTGAAGCAAATTTAAACAGCTGTCATTATCACAGTTTATCAATGATTATCTCAATGTCATTATAGTCTGATTAAATCGATTTCCATGTAAAGGTGCGGTCACTCTTGTGAAATTTCAGCAAAATTTTGCATACACAAAGGCCCGTTATACTAGTGTTGAGATGTATATGAGCAATCACTTTTAAAACAAACAGCTTTTCTGTTGTTCATGACTGTGCTAAAAACACCTAAATTATAAAAAAAAGCGCACAAAACTCAACTTTAGTTAAACTTTTTTCGCAGTAGTTACCCAGGAAGTGATGCTTTTATTCTCTTTAACACCATGAAACTACTTAGTTAAATATAAGAAATAGATGAAAACGTTATTAACTAAAAAAACTGTAAACAAATTTCACATCAAATTATCATTCTCATTAAACTTTCTCTCTTGATATTATAGCAATTGCTAAGAGCATCAGAAAAGATGACAACCCCATGTCTGTTTTTCATCTATATGTAAATATGAGTTGAGCTTTATGAGCGAGGAATATTAAACTGTGGGAAAGCCAAGGTATGTGAGCACTTCCTGTCTCTCTGAGAGAACTCATTAAAGCAGACACGCTCAGCTTAGTAAATAACTCCAACCGAGCATGCACCACGCAGAGCTTTATGAGCAGCTGATCATTAAAGACCTTCCTGTATTGAGCTTCTCATCAGGGAGGCCTGTTTCTCAAATCTTTAAGGGCCACAAATGCATGCAGGGTTCCCACCTTGAGAATCATCTCAGCCCGAGTCATTCCTTTCACTACTATTTTGGTGTAACTGGCAGGAGCTTTTCGGACCACCTGAGAGCCAATGGAAGGCAGGTCTAGAAGAACCGTCTTCAGCGAATGAGTGTCTAGGAGTAGCTATTCAGGAGAAAGAAAATAAGCAAGTTTTTTTAATTTAAAAACAAAATAAACACAGTATCTGAAACTCCACCCACCTGCTCGGCTCCAACCATGCTGATTGGCTTACACCTGAACAGGTGATTGATGAACTTTGGAATGAAGGAGCTTGGGATGAAAGTAAAAGAGTCAGCGTGAATTTAGTAAACACTGTGTTATGAAAGAGTCTTGCTGCAATGATGAACTAGCGGCTACTGACTTGGTGAATTTAATGCAGAACTGGGTGAAGTATTTGCGGGTGGAGGCCAGGTTGTCTCTGATGATGGGCACATTCTGTTTGATGTGCATGATTACAGAGGTCACATATGGGCTTTGGTCACCCACATGTTCCACACTCTGCCACGGCATCTGTACAAACACAAAATTAACTTTCAGGCTAGCATAAATTATCTAAAATACACTCTGAAATGGTGTTGTTTTCGTTGTTAACTAATATATAAAATATTATATAAACCTGAAATAATTAGGCATCGAAAATAATAATAGAAACGTTACCTTGGTTACGTTAAGTATTAAAATTAGTATTACAGAACTACTTTGTGATAAGGGTTCATTTGTCAAAATAATTGTGATAATTACATAAGTTGCCATAAAAAACTGATACTAATACATTATTTTAATCAATTAAACATTAGTTAATGCGCCAAGAACTAATATGAACAAGCAATTAACAAAAGTATTTTGACAAAGGTTGTTTCAAGTTGAGAAATGAGACTTTACTGTAACATGTTAACACAAAAAACTAGCAGAAACAACAATGAACAAATCGAAACCAAAAAGACAAAAATGACCAAACAAAATAAATAAAACAAAATAAAAATGAAAGCCAAATACTATTAATATTACAGTTTTTTTACAATTCTTTTGCCACAAATTTCAGAACCCTAATATCAATTTTCAAAACTCTAGATCCAAAACTCTAAACAGTCACTACTTTTAACACAGGCTCTCTCAAGTGTTCAAACCTTTGCATACTGAGTTCATTTCTGAGTTCAGAGAAGCTTTGCATTTGCAGAATCATTGGTACACATAATTCTTTTATCATACATATACTACAGGAACATACCTTTAGATCACCCACACACAAGATACACATCGTTTCAATAAACAATCATTAACAATTATTCAATATTGTAGTTTAAAATGTGATACAGGTTTCATTATTGTTTAGGTGTAGAGGGAATAGTACAGACAGTGGAAACACTGAACTAAAGGTTTATTCATTCAATCATAACGTAGGTTTACTGTAAAAATACAAAAAAGAACAGTAAAGTTAACTAAAGTGTTTCTCACTGCACATTCCCTTATCAAAATATGATATATAGCATGATATATAGCAACATATGCAAATTACATTTGGATTTCAACTTTTTACTTTTCGGCTTAGTCTCTTTATTAATCTGGGGTCGCCACAGCGGAATGAACCGCCAACTTATCCAGCAATTGTTTTAAGCAGCGGATGCCCTTTCAGCAGCAACCCATCTCTGGGAATCAGATATTGCATATAAAATGTAATTTTTGTCAAAATATTGCAGAAATCACTCTTCACATTTTTCAACCATATCATATATGTGTGTGTGTGTGTGTTCATATAAAGACAAATTATAAATTATAGGTAATATATTTTTTAGGTAAAATATATAACAGAATAGGTAACATATTAACATAACATATATGTACATATTTGTATTTCTAATTGTTGAAAACTGCAATATCTTTACATGTATAAAATATTTTTTATATGTGAAATCCATATGAACTAGCATGTCATGTTTAACTTGCATATCCATGCATTTCCATATATCAGATTTGTTTTGAGACAGATCTGTGTTTCCATCTGTCTGCTCCTGTGGATTTGGCCACAGGTTCTCCTCTACATTACAGTGGTGTATTTATTAGTCAAGAATCTCAGAAAGAATCTTCTGTCAATGCAAATCCAGGCCTGGCATTGGTCTGCTGTGGTGTTGTGATTGTACTTTCTTGCATACAGTAATGTCAAATATGAAAACATTGCAAAAAGTGGTGCGTGGAACATAGAGCCCATATATATGGAATAAGGATGAATGAGGATGAAATCTATAGATAATGTATTGAGGTTGGATCACCTTCTGTGGCTGTCATATGATCCTGAAATGTTCATCATCTAAACATGTAATATTTTACATCAGTTTCCATGCATCAGGAGTAATGCAACAGTTACTTATCATTTTGAGGGCTTGTATCAGTTGATAGTTACATCATGTTAATTAAATGAATAATCAAGTTATTTCAAAATGTAATGAGTGAGTTGCATTTTGAAATGAGATCAATTTGATATTCAATTGTGCTATGTTGAAAAGGTGATTTTAGATCAATGATCAAAGTATCTTTGACTTTTGTGAATTGTATTCAAGCATTTGAAAAAAAGAGTTAGAGATTTGCAAAAATGTGCAATTTTAGCAATGGTTGTGAATTTTATGTCTAGAGTTTTGAAAATTGAGACCAGAGTTCTGAGATTTGTGGCAAAACGACTGTAAAAACTAATAGCACAATACTATAAAAACAGTAGATCATAATATATTATAATATTGCAAATTCGAATGAATACAAAAATAACAGTGATCTCAAGCATATAAAAATTCTGGTCAAATCTGATTTAAAAGCTTAAATTATTTCATGTTATGGCTAATAATGGCCAGCATATGGCTTATATTAAAACAATATACTGTACGATTTTTTTCCAATAGTGTAAAATAAATCATACTAAATAAACAATGCTTCCTAACTAAAAAACAGGGGATAACCTATATATTTAAATTTCTAGCTGATAGCATAAAACCCAATTACTTTCATGTTATGACTGATGACCAATAAATGGCTGATATTAAAATTGTACACAAAAAAATATGAGAAATCAACTAATATGACAAATGAAGGAAAAAAGATATTATCTCATAACCGATAATAGTAAAGGTACCTTGCTCATAGCGGTGAGGGCTGGATCACACGCAGCGTCCAGATCCTGAACCAAGAGCTGGATACTGTTTGAGATAACCCTGCCAAACAGAGAGATTTATGGGGAAGTAATTCATCTCCGAACTTAACACATTTGTTGCTCAGCGCTGAGGGGGAAGTCAGTGTAACTGGTTATTTACGTGCTAAATGTGTCCATCTCCCCAGTAAGGTTGATTCTCTCCATTAAAGGCTTGTCCACCTTTTCCTTGAGCTTCTCTTCCAGCTGTGGACACCATACTGAACATCAGCATCATTGAAAAACCCATACATCAGTGACCAGTGAGTGATATGTACAGTTAAGGTCAAAATTATTAGCCCTCCTGTGATTTTTTGTTTGTTTTTCTTTTTCAAATATTTCCTAAATTATGTTTAACAGAGCAAGGAACTTTTCACAGTATTTTCTATATTATTTTTGCTTCTGCAGAAAGTCTTATTTGTTTTATTTAGGAATGAAAGCAGCTTTTGATTTTTTTTTAAAACCATTTTAAGGTCATTATTATTAGCTCACTTAAGCAATAATTTTATTCTATTGTCGACAGAACAAACCATCGTCATAAAATGACTCACCTAGACATATGGCGACAAATTAGAAAACGTAAAGGTTATGAGAATTTTTCTCACTATTAACCCCTGTCTGGGGAAATCCAGATATCCCACCAGGCCTTGGAGCTGGGCTGGAAGACTGTAGTGATAAGGGTATTAGAGTGGTGGGTGATGTTATTCAAAATGGCACAATTCTCACATTCCAACAGATTAAAGACGAGTTCAGGATTTCTAATGTGAACTTTTTTTTAAAATATCTACAGGTTCAAAATTTTATTTTGACAAAATATAGAGATTACCCAGGAGGATTTGGTATTTCCCCAGTTGAATCACTTCTGGCCATTGATAAACTGGTCAAATGTATCACACGGCGTGTCTATAACACAGTTTGCAATATTAAAACGGATAACCTTGACTCACTTAAGTGTAAATGAGAAGCTGATCTGGGTAGTGTAATTGATAGTGATTCCTGGCTGGATCTATGTAGCAACCCTCTTAGTGTTTTAGCCTCAAATTCTGCTTGGGAAAGACAATTTAAAATTTTACATATAATGTTTATTACACCTGAGGTTAGACATAAAATGAATCCAGGTCTGTCTGAGCTGTGTGTTAGATGTAAATCGGACATAGGATCTTTCTATCATTGTATGCAGAGTTGTCTTCTTATAAAGCATTTCTGGGACTTGATAAGACTGCAGCTTAACACCATCTTTAAATGTAAATTTCGATTGGGAGCAAAGACTTGCTTACTGGATCTCAATGATGATATAACTTATAATTTTTGGAACAGAAACCTTGTAGATATTTTGATTTACTTTGCTCGGAAATGTAAAGTAGAATAATGAAGAATACCCCAGTTTAAATCAATGGCTGCTTGCAGTCTGCAACATAATCCCAACTTGAGGCTTGCTCCACAGCTATGAAGAACAAGCTTTTCTATTTTATCGGACCTTTTCTATTTATTCTTTGATTATCTAGGAAACTCTAAGTCTCTAAAACTAAAAGCTTGTCTGTTAGACTTAGTCTGGATAAAAGAAATGTAATATGCCTTTTTGTAATATAATTTTGTATTCTATGTCATTATTTTATTAGATAATTTTTTATTTGTTTGTTTATTTAATTACAATTTTAATTTTATTTATTATTATTATTATTATTTGTTTTTAATTTTCAGGTCAGGATTCAAATGACGTATGATGGATATTATCTTATTACTCAATGTAATTTATAAAAATATATTTTGAAAAAATTAATACATTTAAAAATGACTAATTAACCTAGTTAAGCCTTTAAATTGTACTTCAAGCTGAATACTAGTATCTTGAAAAATATGTAGTAAATTATGTACTGTCATCATGGCAAAGATCAAAGAAATCAGTTTTTAGAAATTTGTTATTAAAATTTTTATGTTTAGAAATGTATTAAAAAAATCTTCTTTTTCGTTAAAGAGAAATTGGCGAAAAAATATACAGGGGGGCTACAAGACTTCAACTGTATATGTGTGCTGGCTGACCTGTAGTGTGGTGGCCAGACAGTATTCGGCAGTGCTGAGGATGCTACAAATAAGACATAGCTCTTCCACGGTGAACTTGGCTACTTCTGATCCCTCTTTCTCCTTCAACAGGCTGCTGATGGTCAGACCACCACTATTGGTGCTGGTCCTGCATGCAAACACGAACAAACATGGTTACCAAAGCAGTCCAAGTCAAGCCTGCGGCCGTCCCCACTGAAAAAAACACAAGAAAGACGGCATGGAAACCACAAGGCAGCTTCTCCAAAACAAAGATCCTTTTTGAAACTCCCAAAGACAATACGGGATAAACCACACAAGGCTGCGGGTGGGGATTTTTCTTCTTTTGAAGAAACCCCACAAACGCGACCACACAGAAACAAGCACTCGCTCTGCTCTGCGGCATCACCACACCATTAACACCATGAATAAAAGCCTCAGCAACAGGGAGGATCAAAATCAAAACATTCAAAATCAGCGAGACCATCACTTGTTCGTCATCTTATCTTATTTCATGTCCATGTGGTCAACAATATCTTGCCAAAGCCAATTCGACAAATAAAGACTCATTGGATAAGCATTATTGAGCATTGGAGCTCTAACAGAGAGATGGACATTCATTCTCCTCTGGTCAGACATTTTGTTGATGCTGGCCATGAACTGATTTGAAATTTTCTAGGTATCAAGGTATATCAATGAGGTATATCAATGACATTTTCTAGGATCAAGGTATATCAAGAAGAGGTGTTGATTCTAATAACAGACTGTTAGAAGGTGAGGCAACATGGATCTATTATATGAACTGTGTATATCTGAAGGGATTAAATGTCAAAGTTTTTAAACTTGTCATGTTTTTTTTAAACTTATCTCCAACCATTATTCCCCACTGTAATATATATTACCTAGTGTCTTTATAGTACAAAACCATTATTTTTTTTATTAATTTATGTTTAATTATTATATTATATTATATTATATTATATTATATTATATTATATTATA
>CAIGQZ010000379.1:9177291-9187915 GCA_903798205.1 Danio tinwini
TATTATATTATATTATATTATATTATATTATATTATATTATATTATATTATATTATATTATATTATATTATATTATATTATATTATATTATTATTATATTGCTGACTCTGATTATCAGTTAATATAGCACCAATATTATATTATGTTATGTTATATTACATTATAATTTATAAAATAAAAAAAACTCTTTTTTTTTCTACTTTAAACTTTTTATTTTATTTTATTGATTTCTGCTTGGTCTGGTTTGATCATGTGCTCTACTTAATCATCATGTGACTCCTTAAATTAAGATGGCTCTGAGTTCTAACACTGTTAACAATGGTCAAGATGTAATCAAAACTTTGCAGTTTTTTCCAGTAAATACTAAATTGCTTAGCACTTCATCTCACTTGTCACTTTTAATGTTTTTTGAGAGATTGCAGTCTTTTACTTTACTTCAATCTTTGAGGATCAAAATGACCCATAACAAGGGAGAAAGGGCAAAAAAAGTCATAAACAGTCAGGTGTCTGGACTCACTTGGGTAGGTTTCCAGAGAGGATCTTCCAGGCGTACTCCCGCAGATACTTCTGGAAAATGGTGGTCAGAGCGATCATGGGCTCTCCGGTGCTCAGTTGAGAGCATTGCACCATACACTTCTTGTAGTACACAAAGAGATCAGCACAGCTGGGCAGCACAGCGCCACCCTCATCTGTACCTGATTTAGGGGGACCCTGCGCCCGGAAGTCAGCAACGAAACGATCAATCAGCTCTCCAAGATTTCTAAGACAGAGAACAAAAGTGAAAGAATTTAAATTGAGCCCACATGAAAACTGCTAAAATGTTCCCATTTTTATGCTTCTAAAATACATGATGATGAATACTTATAATAATAAAATGTTAGATATTTTTTGCATCTTAATTTTATTAATTTGTATATTTGTAATTGTTAATTTTATTATTAAAGATAAAAATACAGGTGACGTTCTGTACATTCTGTACATTTCATTTCGGATGAAAGGCCAAAACCAAATATCATTGAAATGCGTGGGCTCAAGGTAAATCTACCAAAGCTTTTTTTTTTTTTTTTTTTGAAGGGGGATCAATCTGACATATGATCTGTTTATGGTTGGAAACATACCATGTCATTTTGGGAAACTAAATAATATATGCATGCATTTGAAAGGTCTAACTTTTTTTGGAAAGGGGTACAGCCTGCTGTTTGCATGGAAAAACTACAAATCCTCAAAAAATGTTGGAACAAATTGATGGATGCTCTGTGTATAATTGAGGAGAAACAAACTAACATCACAAGGGGTTTGCATTCAGAAAAAAAATACAAAAATAAAATACAATGAAAAATTTAAAACAAAACAATAAACATACAATTAAATATTTAAGTTGGAACCTTTCATTTGGACACTGTTTTGTAAAAAAAATGATAAAAGTAAAATATAGAAAAATGGACAAAAAAATATAGCAAAGGGTTTTATATTTGCAATAATTTGAATTCTTTCAAAGTAAAAACAGCTATTAGCACAAATATCTCCTTATACTGCATTTAATTTGCTTTGAACAGCATTGTATAGCAAATCAGTAAACAGGCCATCTCTCTCAGCACTGAGTAATCAGATAGATGTGAACCCCAAGAGAAGAATGTGGTCACTCTCATGCCAGACAGGTCAGTGTGAACTGCTATAATGCAAGCCATTGTTAACAGAAAGGTCATTCTGCTTTAGGCAGTGCCAGTGGAGTCTTCACAGGCCAAAGAAAAGCCCCGACAACAAGCCCTTTTCTTGGTAGCCTTGTGGGTGATAGAGAGGGTAAGCCGGAAAAAGAGGTAGAGACTGAGAACATGAAAGAAATCAGATGTTGTTTTTAGGTTGTATCTTGCATCTGTGGTTAATAGTTAGTGGAAAGCATGTTTACTTGACTGCCAAGGTTGGCGGAGTCAGAGAAGGAAAGTATCGAAGAGGACGACACAATAAAAAAAGCATCTCAAATGGGGGCTGGTGACAGGGTCTTTAAATGGCCCTGAAATGAAAGGGCTTCTTCTTTCCTGTGTGAATTATCTGACATGATTAACATATTTGCACAGCAGATTTCACTCACTTATCCTGTGACTCGATGTAAACGTAGAGGTGAGGCTCAAAACACTTGGACACGATGCCGTGGAAGGGGTTGTCTGGAGCCTTGGGCTTCTTTGGCTGTAAACAGCAAAATACATTTTTTTTGTTATTTTATTACTAATACTACATAAAATAGCTAATGTTACTTTCATTTTAGATTAGATTCAACTTTATTGTCATTACACATGTACAAGTACAAGGAAACGAAATGCAGTTTAGGTCTAACCAGGAGTGCATTAGCAGCAAGTGCAAGATACAGGTATAAGTTATAAAGTGCAGTTATAGAAAAACTATGGTGATATTTACAAATGGATGTACTATGAACATTATATACAGGTTGTGTTAGCTATGAACAGATATTTACAATAGATGGATAAATGTACAGGTTGCTATTAATAATCAGAAGTGTGCAGATAGATAAACATAATTGCAAATGTATATGTACAGTGGGTGTGTACATAATTACAAATGTACATGTGCAGTGGGTATGTACAGTTCAAATAAGTGAATCAGTGCTTTGAATATGTGCAATTTTTAAATGTGTAAATGTTAAGTAGTGCAGTGATTATGAGGAGTCTGAGTTATGAGGAGAGTGGGGCGTGTATTAGGGGGGCAAAAAGTCAGTGGGGGGCAGAGTTCAAAAGGGAGACAGCTCTGGGGAAGAAGCTGTTCTTTAGTCTGCTGGTTATTGTCCGGGGGAGCCTGAAGCGTCTGCCAGAAGGCGGGAGAGAAAACAGTCTGTAAGCAGGGTGAGAGGAATCTTTTGAAAAAGGTTTGACAGTTTTAGCTAAACGAAAAGGTTACAAATTTTGATGGTCCTCTTTTGATATGTATTTTATTTGAAGAAAATTTGCAACTACATTTCAACTAACTATCACTAGAGTAAAAGTAAAGAATAATGCCTTGTTGTAATATGATGTGTTTTTTATTAGTAAAAGTAGTTTTTATTTGACACTGTATTTAGTGTCACCCATTTGCAATTTAATTGACAAAAAAGCTCTAAATATCAGGTGTAAACAGAACAGAAACTGACATGTAGTTTAGAAATTATGTTAATAGTGTAGTGTTTCTCAACCAACATATTCCAAGTCTTCTTAACCAAACACATCTGATTCAGATCATCAGCTCAATAGCAGAGACCTGTAATAGGTGTGACAGACAAAGGAGACGTCAAAAACATGCAGTGCTGGTGGTCTTCTAGGAACGTGGTTGAGATACACTGGTGCAGTGGACAGTGCACCGACATATAGCACAACTGTCCTGCGGGCATACTGAATTTGAATCCCTACTTGCGAACCATTTCCAATCCCACCCCAGGCTGTCAGTATACTGCTCCATCATAATAAAGGAAAAATGGCAAAAACAAATAAAGGACGTTAAGTTGAAACCCTGTTTACCAGATGTTCTGCAGGTTTTACTAAGTCAAATTTAAGAGTTTTTAAGACCATTATGAATGAAATTTTTGACTTTTACAGGGGAAAACATTAACGTCCAGTTTTTTTACTTGCTCCATTAAAATAAAAATTCAATTATTTCTTAGCCACTTATTTTAAATAATGTGTTGAAACAAGCAAACTCTACTTATATAAATATATTTTTTATTCTCATAACTTTTCTTAAAAAAAATGAAATATTAAAAAAATTATAATAAACTAAATGCACAACATACATTTATGCATGAATACATGGAGAACTTTTAAAACAAATGTTATTGTAAGGATGTAAGGAAGATAAATAAACCATATTGGTAAATAGAGTTAATGCTTTTTATTTTTATTAAATTTTTTTAGATGGATTGGTATTTGTGCCAACTGGGTAGCTTTACATAGACCAAGAAAAATTAAGACCCATTTAAAAGCACGTAAAACCTACAAAACTATATTTTAGACATATTTAAGACTTTAAGGCCTAAAATTTAGTTTTTGACATTTAAGACTTAAGACCCCACGAACATTCTGGTTTACACTTGGTGTTAAGATGTTTCAGTCCAATCACAAAGGGACACTACTCCCACAATATATGATGTAGACTTTGGCAAAAACAAGAGGGAAGGAAATCTTAACACAAGTATCATAAGATGCATTTGATCTATTGTTAATACCAAGTTGAATCGGTAACGCATCTCAGTGGATCACTGACATAACTGTTGATACCATATAAAACAAAACCATTCACACCACTGCGTTTTTGTTTTAAAATAACATTTTGGATTGAAAACTACTGTCGTTTTATTGTTTAAAAAATGTGAGTCTTCAGAATTTTCAAAACACTCCATTTTCGTAACTAGTGCAAACAGCACCTAAAGCTAACGTGTTAGCAGATATTTAACAGATTTACCAACAACATGCACCAGCACAAACTCTCTTTTGCCATTATGAAAACAAGGATTTAAGTCTGACTATTTTCATTTGTGCTTTATTAGTGTATCACTCACAAAACTTTCCACACACATCAGTGCTTTTTTTAACTGCACTCTCACACTAATTTGTTCTGTTTAGTAAATCCATCCCTAATACTCTAAAGACTGATCATTGACATGATGTCGTAAGGTTACTTATAGTCCGCAAACTGTCTAAATTGGACCATTAAAATAACGTTAACAAAGATAATACCCCAGACATACGCTACAGCAGCACCAGCATGCCGGGGGAAAGTGGAAGGAAATTAGGTTGCAAAACAGCACAGTGATAACAGTGAACTTTTGAGGAACCTAAATCATCAGAATCATTCTTACAACACCTGATACCGAGAACATCATTGCCAATTTGAAGATAAAAGGATAGAAGAGTGCAATAAATAAAAGAACTGAGCCAAAGTCAAGCCGTTATATTAAAATACACCACAAAAAAATAGACTTTTAAACACAAGGCGCCTTGAATGTTTTGATTATACGTCAATTAGAGAGAATACGCTGCTGATCCGAGTTCAGATGCAAGTCAAAAATGAATGACAGTAGAGTAAAATGTAAATTGCATGTTGGAATTTCACCAAATGCTGTGTAAACTACTATCAGAAGATGGGAGGATCACAAATGTAGTCAAGAAATAGCATAAATACAGATAAGCGGCCTCACTCTGTCCAAATCTTCATCCTTTTCTGATACATTGTCCTCTCCAGACTCATCTTCCAGAAAGGGGTTTGTTGGTTCTAAAGGAGTCTCTGGCTTTTTCTGCTGAGAGAGCAAAAAAGGAACATCACATAAGAGCCAGATTACACAATGCACAAAGGTCCTAAAATTAAGACTGTGAGTCAGTGATGTCAAACTCAATTCCTGGAGGGCCAGAGCTCTGCATAGTTAAGCTCCAACCATCTCCAACTTACACCTGCTTAATAGTCTCATGTAGTTTTGAACACCTTGATTAGTTGGATTAGCTGTATTAGATTAGGGTGAGAAGCAAAACTGTGCAGAGCTGTGGCCCTCCAGGAATTGAGTTTGAGACCTACGTATGCTGCAACAAGTAATAATAACCAGCATCTGCTGAGATATATATATATAGTGTTATTTGATAGTTAGCTGGCAATTTATTTTTTTATTATTAATTCTAAAAATTCCTGACAATGTAATATGGTTTACTGTGATTATCAACTTTATATTATCAGAATCAGTTTTATTGCCAAGTGTGCTTCACACACACAAAGAATTTGTCTTGGCAACAGAAGCTTCCAGTGTACATAAAGTGACGAGTGACAACACAAAATTAAATACAAGAAAGAAAAGTCAATAAACATTAAACAGAGATGCAGTTAGTCAAAAAGATCTGGATGTTGAGTTGTATGTACATATATGCTGTAAATATACAGGTTATAAGGTGCTGTGTACAAGTGGTTATGAGAAAGTATTGCACATTTATTGCACAGTAACACAGTATAGAATATTGATGGGGCAGTTATTGGGCTAATGGTTATGGAGTTGGATAGTTGCCTACTGCTCCAAGTTGGTGTACATGTTTTTGTGACATATCAGGACACAAATCTTTATAATGACATAGTGGTGAAATATGAAATCATCGCTGATGACCTTTTTCTTAAAGAGCTTATACTGTAAATCACACAGAAAGAGTTAGAAACCTATGTAACGTCCCTACATTTCACAAAAAACAAACATGCATGTGTGTTCTCACTTCCCACTCATCTATGAACACTTGCATGGGTCAAAAACAAAGAACAATTTCGGGAATGGGTAACCATACTTGAAAATACTCGCTTCATTTCATTTCAGAACTTTGAACTTTCATATGAGCAGTTCATGATAATATTGTCAGTATCGCTGAGCACCAATACTCAATGAAATTAAAAGATTTTCCATCTGAAAAAAAATGTATGATGATACAAAAAAACAATAATAATTCATTATTAATATACACACACTACAGGTCAAAAGTTTGGGGTTTTCATATTCTTTTAAAGAAAATTATACTGTTAATAAAGGCAGCATTTATTAAATGTAAAAAATATTGTAAAATGTTTATAAAAAAATTCAATAATTGCTTTCTTATTGTATGTAGTTTCATATGAAATTATTACTCCAGTCATTATTGCTTTTATTACTATTACCATTAATAATAATAATAATAACAATAACAATAATAATTAATATAAGAGTGATTACTGAAGGATCATGTAACTATGAAGACAGGAGTAATGAAGCTGAAATTCATCTTTAAAATCACTGGAATAAATTATTAAATTAAATTATAAACCTCTTTTAAACAGTTATTTTATAGTGCAATAACATTTCACAATTTTCCAATGTGTACTGTATTTTTGATTAAATAAATGCAGCCTTGGTGAGCAGGATAAGCTTATTTTTAAACATTTAAAAATCATACTGACCCCAACTTTTGACCGGTAGTGTACATTTATAAATACAATATACTGTAGTTGGTTTTATTAAAATAATTATAATTATATAAAAATATGAATTGGACTACATTTACATGACTACACTAATTGCCCTGACAGTAGATTTTATGATGGTAAATTTAAGACTTAAATTATATTACTGATTTGTTTAATTTTAAATATAATCTATTTTTTTGTTGTTATTATTATTATTATTATTATTATTATTATTATTATTATTATTGTTATTTTGAAAAAAAAACTCACTGCGTCACAATTCGCATACTATCCATCCTAAATAGTTTTTGAAAATAGAACTAGTATGTCCCAAACCACAGTATGTTGAAAAGAGTATGCCAAAGGTTCCCGGATATTTTACTATTTGCAGTAAAATTCAAAGTGTAGAACCGTCCATACTCTAACCGCTGATAATGCCCACAGTACATTGCACATTGGACGTGAATTTGATTAGAACTACAAACGCGGGTGAAAAGTGTAAATAAACTACAAACATGATGAGACCAACCATCAAGTAGAGAGGCTTCGGTAAAGATGTTTGTATGACTGTTAATTAATATCTAGCCATATCTTACGTTTTCTGTTATATTTCATCTGCAACAACAATACTGAAAAAAAATATAAATACATGTTATATACATAAATATAAAGACGTGTTTGGAAATTAACATCTGAATGTAGAATTATCTAAACACCTGAGGAGATTTCTCTGCATGAAAAACTTGTAAATGGCAGATTAAATAGCTGCTGCTTCTCCAATAAGGTAGGAAATTAAATATGACAGAAATGTGATGATTGACAGGGCTCATAACCAAGCAACATAATGATCTGTTAACGAGGAAGTAGTATGTACCAAAGCTTGCATACTCTTCTGTTACACACTCAAAAGTTTTTTTTTTTCACAAAAAAGTACATACTTTTTGGGGCGTAGTATAAGTATGCAAAATGGGACACAGCAACTGTTTTTGAAAACAAAAGTGGACATGTAATTGCATGACTGGTCAAATTTTTAATACATATTTGAATAATTTTAATAAATTTAAATGTTTCAATAAAATAAAAAATTTAAGCAGGTATATAGGGGTGTGAATCTACACTGGTCTCATGGTTCGGTTACGATTATCATGCCATCGATTCGGTTCAGTTCGATATCTCAGTGCATTGATGATGCTTTCCATACATAATTCGATTTTTTTCTTTACAACAAGAAAAAAAATTGCATTAAAATATATAAATATGTTTATATTTATATATTATTTGTAATACAATTTTGTCCTTTAATACAAGCAGTAATATATATATGAACTGTACCTTTAATTTTACCTGCTCAAAAAAAACATTCTTTGTGAATGATTTAGACAAAACTCCAGTACATGCACAGAAGACAGCACGAGCATTCATAGCAAATAAACTGATGTAAATATTATCCCGCTTGCTTTTTGAGCGCTGGCAAGTTCTTACACCTCTATGATTGGTCATTGTCTTCACCCGCTCAACAGAAAGGGCTGCGATTGGCTTTAGAAACGAAAGTTGCTGTTCACCCATGAGTGACGCGGGAAAAACAGCCGCGGGTCAGTCTATATGCACATAAACATAAACTCGCACCACAGGCACGCTTGGAGAGGAAACTTTACCTCACGAACATGCCAACGGGTCAAATGCTCAAAGTGTGTTTGTGGGTGGGGGGTTACAGCACTTCTCCCTAGTAGTGAAATAGTGGTTTGTGCTTTACCATTCCTCAGTGTCAGTAAAAGATTTGCTTTTTAAGTAGTAGAAGTGTTTTATTTACTCACTCTCGCCTCCTTCGCCATAGTATTCTACCGCAACGTCGCGCTAAGGGGATAAATGACGTCAGTGCGTAATAACCGGTTATGATCTATTACTAAACCAATATCGAATTGTCCCCATTAGCATCGCGGTGCACCGAAGAAATGATTAATTTTGACACCCCTACAGGTATAGCAGGTGTATCATGACCCAGCAAAATGCTTTTGTGCTCTTCCTCAAAACAGGAATGGTATCCCCTCCCCAAAAAATAAACTGTCCATGTGGGATGGCCTCACCCCGGGCCCGTCGTTTAAGGTGCAGCCTGAGAAGCGTTTAGCCAGTAGTCCCTCGAAATTGGTGGTCCTCTGAATAGCGAATAGCAGAAGCTTGACCTCAATCTCTCTGGCACGTGTTCGCATCAGCTTGGTCAGCTCAGTTCTAAAGAGAAAACGAAACACAGACATGGGTTCAGGAGAAAAAGCCTAACATGCCAAGTAGAACTAAAAGTTCATGTCGATGCTTTTATAGGTCAGATGTCTGGTTTGGCTGTTAAAGAAAACCACAGTATATTAGTGTTGAATTCGCAAGAAAAGATCCAGTTACTGTCAGTTTGAAAGTTAGCTATTTTGAAGGGGGGTGGGGGGGGGTGACAGAAAATGGTGATGTGGTGTATCCATTCTTACAAAAAGCTTTTTCAAAAAAAATGGAGAGAAATATATTAGCTTGGATTTCAGCAGAGCTTAAACGTTCTTTCCAGGCATTGAGGGTTTTGTAATGACTTTCCGGAGAAGAATCAGACTATAGACAACACACATACACACACACATAGCCTACTTCAGACTGTCAATAATACCGCTTCTGAGAACCCAGACATGTAACCAGTGCCTTTCCATCTAATCATTCATGTCAAACTGCGCACAGTTTTGTCTTTTGCCAAATCATGCCAAAGTTGTGTGCTGTCTAATGTCTAGTCTACTACGGCAACCACTAAATGTACATCTACTGTAAATGCCCAGGTGTATTTTCACTGTGGACTAATGGAGATAATGAGGATTTATTTTGGACTCACATCATGTCAAAATTACTATAATTACAAGTCTGTTCAGTGCTGCTTATGTCTTCAAATTATCAGTTTTATGGCAACACTCATGATGCCAACATGGACACATGTTGTTTAAAACATCAAAATTCAACTCTATATCCATTTTCCAAACTTTAAAACAAAGTCATCTTATAAGAAGAATCAAATAATAATATTTAGGAGGTAAAACATACACTAATGTTCAAATGTTTGCAATTTATATTTTTACGAGTTCTCTTTAACTCACATTGGCATTAAACAAGACTTAAACAACCTCACATTGAAATGGAGAAATTAAATATTTATATTGGACAACAAAAATGTTGAGGATTTCCTTTTTTATTTGCAGTGCATGCGACCTTTAATGCC
Organism: Danio tinwini; assembly: GCA_903798205.1. Taxonomy (NCBI): domain Eukaryota; kingdom Metazoa; phylum Chordata; class Actinopteri; order Cypriniformes; family Danionidae; genus Danio; species Danio tinwini. Next base: position 9,187,475 of record CAIGQZ010000379.1, read on the forward strand.
ATGATTGCAGATTTAATGAATGATGGTATGTTTAAGACCTTTTAAAGCCAAGTGAAGTAAACTGAATGAATAATCTGAAATGAGCACAATATGACAGTGTTCTCCAAATGTAATAGGATTTATAAGGAAAACAAAATGAGTTGTCTTAATCATGTAATTAAACAATTAGTATTTATTTTTTGCAGTGCATGCAACATTATGAATGTTAAACTCTGTGCTCTATTTGAATTGAGACCTTAAATTGAGGAAGGGCAAGTTATGAATTAATTGAGGGTTTCATACAACACAAACTCAGATATACTGTATATAGGCATAGCTGAATAATAAGAGTTCAGTACATGGAATTGACATACTGTGAGCCTCAAACAAGCAAGATTATTTTGCATGTGATTATAGTACATCACACTGTGTGTGTGTGTGTGTGTGTGTGTGTGTGTGTGT
>CAIGQZ010000379.1:9209705-9253114 GCA_903798205.1 Danio tinwini
TGAATCGTGTTTTAATTTTACACATTGGATTTGTGTATTTTTGAATCATGATTTGAATTGCTGAATTGAATTAGTGTATTTTCGAATTGGATTTTGTAAATGTAAATTGTGTTATGCATGTATAAATTAGATTTTGTAAATGTATTATATTTAAGTCCAAAGTGTCTTTCTCTAGTTTTCTATTTAATTATCAATTTTTGTGTACTTTTTAATAGAAGCTAAAATCTAATTATAAGTCAATAAAAATGTTACCTGCAAAAGTTGCAATACAACTCAGAATTAAGTTGTTGAAATAATGACGTAATTTCACCAGTAATATTTATATGAATTTCAACATACCAAAAACACTAAACAAGAAAATGCAATCGAGGGTTAAAACCTAGGTATTAAATCAACAAAACAAGTGGTGTTATCTTTTTAAAATGTCAAAAGCCTCCGTCAACAATGTCCCAAATTACTAATACAACTTTAAAGGGACAGACAGGCATATGTCCATAACAACCGATAGAAAACCACACATGCAGTAAACTTTCCATCCTGTGTTTAGATTAAATATTTATACTACATTCTTGGGGAGGCTCCTTCTCGGCATTTCTAATAAGCAGCTCCAGATGCCAAAAACTACATGAGACATCCTGATCCCAACTGGCTCCCTGACAGCTATAAACCTCTCATCTGAATGCTCCATCTGGGAACAACAACATGGCAAACTTTTTATATGGAACCTTTTTGCAGCACGGAGGAAAATAATGCATATTAGCACAAGCCCTGCGTGAGACAAAGCGAGGGAGTCCTCAAATAATGCTTTGACCCACATATGACTTTCCTTTATGAATGATATCACACATCTGACAAGTTTCCGCACATTGCTAACTGCTTTTCCAATTCAGAAAATATTTTCAATTAGGTTGTTGTCAGTTAGGAATAGACCTTTCCTCACACTGTAAATGCTCCGATAACCGCAAAGAATAGCAGAAAAGACTGCATATTTGACCTATTCAACATTATAAATGAAGCTCCTCATTTACTTGCCCTCATGTTGTTCAACCTTGTATGATATTCTTACAGGAACAGAACTACACAATAAAAAGTTATTTCTAAAAATTTAGGTCTTTTTTTTACTGTACAATTTATAACAGCAATGTCCAGTTTAGGGTCAATTTAGTCAATGAAAATAAGAACAAAAAATTTTTGCGGGCCAGCTTGATACAAACAGATTCACAGTATAAGAATTAAAGCTGCAAGTAGCAATGAAAGGGACCTCGCACCCAGGCTCACCACCACCCAATGGCCTTAGGATGACCGAGAACAGTAGACAATAATAATTTAAACTGATAGATTAAAAAAAACCTGAAAAAAAAAAATCACTGTATTATGTCAAACTTCCTTTCTTCCTTCTTCTATTACTGTGACTCAATATTGGCATGCAAATGTCTTCAGGAGAGGAATCTCATCGAACATGTGAATTTTCAGGCAGATCAGACATTGTGTGGCTTAAGTTATAAGTACTTCCGCCTCCATGGTAATACACTGAATTTTTGTCAGTCCGCCACAGACACATCCTTCGGCAAAAACTCTACATCTTCGCAATTTAACATCACAAAGGCCTTTGGACTAAACTAATGGAACTTGGATTTGATCTGATAAAATTTGTAGGAGCAGTTTGTTACACTGTAAAACATGTAACTTACTGTTTCCAGCAGGTGGAGCTATGACTGTATTGGCATGTAAACATGTTCAGGTCACAACTCTTATCACACTTGTAGATTTTGAGGCAGATCGAACAATGCATGCCTGATTTATTTAAAAAAACTGCAGATAAAGTTAAAAATATCTGATGTCCTGTTGGGTTTGAGATTTTGCTCCAAGAGACTTTGTAGGTATTGGCATGTTTGATGTGTGTGCCAATTTTCGTATGTGCGTGTGATAACTCCAAAACCAAACCATTCCTTTAAAGCCATTTAAGCTAAAAAAAAATCTAATGGTTTCGAAAGAATGTATGACAAAGTTATTGTTCCTTACACTGCCAATTGCTAATTCAGAGGATGTTTCCAAATCTTGTTTTTTTCCCACCATAAATGTCCTGTACCACGAAATATGTTGTTTGCAAAAGTCCTGCAAAGTACATTTTCTCAAAGTTATGAGAAAAATGTCAAACAGTAAATTATTCCAGCAATCAACTCCAAAGTTATAATTGTTAAAGGGATGGTTCACACAAAAATGTTTTTGCTTATAATCAGTTGTGTATGTAACATTTCTCTATTAGTTCATTAAAGCAAAGATGGTCTGTGGTTCTTGGTGATTTATAATAAGCAAGTCAATGACTACAGACACTTTGAAAGTAAAAAAAACATATACAGACAAAACAAAATGAATAACAGTGACTCTTGGTAATACACTAAAGTCTTTTGAAATAAAACAATCAGTTTGTGGCAGAAAAAAGAAAGAAAGATTCAGCTAGCTGGCATGTAAAAAAACTAAGCTGAAATAAAAAATAGGCAAAGTTTAATCTTGATTAAACGTATCCAAAATAAAAGTTTGTTTTGGCATAATATAGAGTTAGGTCCATAAATATTTGAACATCGACACAATTCTAACCTGTTTGGCTCTATACACAGACACAATTGATATAAAATGAGAAGAAACAAGATGTGCTTTAACTGCAGACTGTCAGCTTTAATTTGAGGGTATTTACATCCAAATCAGGTGAACAATGTAGGAATTACAACAGTTTGCATATGTGCCTCCCACTTGTTAAGGGTCCAAAAGTAGTTGGAGAAAATAATAATCAAAAATCAAATTTCCATTTTTGAATACTTGGTTGCAAATCCTTTGCAGTGATGCTCTGCCAGGTCTCTACAGCAACTGTCTTCAGTTCCTGCTTGTTCTTAAGACATTTTCCCTTCAGTTTTGCTTTCAGCAAGTGAAATGCAAGCTCAATCGGATTCAGCTCAGGTAATTTACTTGGCCATTGCATAACATTTCACTTCTTTCCCTTCAAAAACTAGTTGCTTTTGCAGTATGCTTTAGGTCATTCTTCATCTGCACTGTAAAGCACCTACTGATGAGTTTGAAAGTATTTGGCTTAATGTGAGCAGTAAATATTGCCTGAAACACTTATACAAACTGTTGTAATTCCTACAGCGTTCACCTGATTTGGATGTAAATACCCTCAAATTAAAGCTGACGGTTAATTTAATTTCAAATCCATTGTGTTGGTGTATAGTTGTTGTGTTGGTCTAAAACGTTAGAATTGTGCCCAAATATTTATGGAACTGTATATATATATGTATGTATGTGTGTGTGTGTGTGTGTGTGTGTGTGTGTGTGTGTGTGTGTGTTAAAAAAAAAATAAATACATAATTTTGTTAGCTAGATATTTAAATTTATAAATAATTTGCATTATGTACATATATATATTTTTTATCTAATAAATAAACGTTTTCTCAAATATATGCATGCATGTGCATATTTATATATAGGCAATAAATATACACAGCACACGCACACACTGAGTGAAAAAAAACTTTTCTTTTTTTTGCCCAGCACTAACAAAAACATTTAACATATTTATTAAAACAACAACAACAACAACAACAACAATTACTATAACTTTATCCAAATTTAAAACGAAAGAAAACCTCATTTAAACACATATCATTATTTCAAAGCTCCTAAAACAACACTGCTCAACACTGCAGCCAGACAATAACACCAGAGAGGAGTTTGGGTCTTTAAACAGGGTGAACATCTGTTTCAGACACTATTCATCAGGCCCTCAGCTTCAACCAAACTTCAAAGCGTCGCCCTGACTCAGTCACAAATAAAACTACCAATGCCCAAATCTAACTTTAGCCTCTTTTGGTCCACATGGGAGAACGTGAAAACACAGAGTAAAGTCAAACACATCCATTCGTCCGCCTCCTCCACACAGCTAGAAATGTCATCAAGCAGACCCCTGGGATCCCGTTCCAGACACGGATGTCTCCATTTCACTGATAAACACTGCACACTGTGCACAGACTAAACAAAAAATAAAAAACTTGAGTCTTTGAGACTGGGTCTTTCCAGCCTTTCCCTCCATCACCACCATCACTCCCAGACTCAAACTACACTTCCCCGCCATTCCATCTGCTGAAATGATTTTTCCTTTGCTCGGTGGAAACAACTCAGGCCGTGAGACTCGTGGCCCTGCATTAACACCGATCCGTTCAGACACAACCAATTTCCAAAAGCAAAGGATGCTGGGTAATGCAGAGCTAGCTGACCCCAGTCGCAGGTCTCTAACTACATCTCAATAAAGAGGTCGCATTTCACCTCAGCCTGCTGCTTTGATTAAGAACGGATCTGTGTTGAATCAACATTTCCAGTCTGGTCCAAGAAATAGCAGGACACTAAACCACAACGGGGAATGGAATTGCTGCTGAGAACAGGGAAATTCAGAGTAAACTGAGCTTTCCTTTCCAAGACGAGACAGCATCTGGGACTTCCAGAGACGTGAGATGGAAGAGATGCACCAGAAAATATGCTGTCAAGAGTGAGTGAGTGGTTCAACTCAGGAGAACAACCAGAAGCAGTTTTAAAGGTGGAGTATGTAAGTTTGACACCCAGTGGTCGAACTAAATATTGCACTCTTGGATCAAAACAAAGGCAAGTGCGAGTTGCCAGATTGAGTACAAGAGCGAGTGATTTAAACGATGTTCTAAATAAAAGCAACGACACGCGATAGAGGGAATATTTTCCATATTAAATGGAGTTTTGGTTCTAACCAACACCTCGAATTGATATATTAGAAACGGCTTCTATTTCTCACAGCTGAACAACAAAAACCTATAACAGTGATCACCTCAGCTAAACCTCATGTGCTTTATTCAGTGCTAAATACTAACAATGTGAGTTTGAATGCCATTTTACATGACATTTGTTGCCATATACTGAAAGCAGCAGCAGATAGTTCACCTCAGATCTTGAAAATAAACCGTTTGAAATTGAACTTTAGAACTAAACACATATGAGTGATTCAGCATGTACATTTATGATGTTAAAGAAGGTTAACATGTATTAAATAGATTCTAAACCTTACCTTGCATATTCTGCTTCTGAAAGGCTGTATTTTAATGTCTGGTGCAAACAGCCAAATTGCTTATCACTGCGTATCTCGTCACAAAGTGTTTTGTTAGGACACGCGGTTACAATGTAACCTGCTCACCTAATGTTTACGTTCGTAATATTTTTTATCATTTGCTAATTAATAATCTCATGTGGAACTGAATCTGTCTCATTTCGACGTCTGATACTGTCCACCGGAAGTTGCATTTTCAGTCACAGATGCATGCTTTCAGAGCCTTTCTGAATGAATGAATAAAATATGCTGTTTTCCAACAAGGCAACCCGTGGTACTGAAATATAATTGGCTAAACTGGCATTGTGCTGGTTAAATTTACCTAAACAGAGACAGAGTGTTGGCACAGAAAAAAACATTTTCAATGCAGAATATCTGACTTCAGCATTTTTTTTCAGTTAAACAAAGATGTTCACTTATTCCAATTCAGACTACATGATTTTCAAAGTAGTCTTGTCACGGATGATTTCACACTGCATGACTGTCTGGGTTAGCGTTCTGTCTGTGCTGTGTTTACACTGTAGGATGGATCGGCGACAGGAGAGTTCATACTGCATGACTTTAAAATAGGAAGAATCACCGACAACTTTGTATAAACTACGTCTCACAACTTAACAAATGCGAGAAGTGACATTGAAACTACGCGAGGTCTCATAATATATTTTTCGTTATTAAGTACATAATGTAAACAGAAGGCTTTAGCTTTAAAAACTTGTGTTGCTCATCATTAACAATCTCTCCTCAACTTTTTTTTTCTTTTCGACCTGATTGTGATATTGATCAGATGACACGTCAAACAGACACAGTGCTCCTGCCAAATTTACACTAGTTTTTTTCTCCATGTCTTGTGTCCAAATAAACTGAAAATGAGCATTTTTAACTTACTTTCCCAGCCTCCCACTGGCCTGCAGGTACCCGTACAAGTGGATGCTGCTCTCTCATTGGCTGTAGGTGATCGCCGATGTTATTTTCAATCAGAATTCATTTCTCACGGCATGATGTGAATCGCCGACAGCTCCAGATATTTAGCATGCCAAATATCTCACGGGTGTCGGCGACTCATCTGCGATTCTCTCTAATCGCGTCCTTGATAGTTCACACTATGTGATTGTCACTCACGTGAACGAGCACCGATTTGCCTGTGATTTCAGGCATTTGTCTGCGATTTCTTAAAACCTGTCGGCGAGTCAAAATCAGGGCTAAAATCATGCAGTCTGAACTCGGCATTAGGATGTTACTTAAATATTTGCTCACATATTATGGTATTTTTATGCTTTAGAAGAGTTAAAAACACACAGCACCTTTAACCACCACAATGTTTAGATTAAAGAGAACACACACTTTTTTTTTAAGTTGACCCACACAACTGTTATGATTTCATTAAGCTGTTAATTTAACTTAAGAAAAATTTCAATATTACATGAATAATTTGAAAATAAAGCACCATCTGCATTATATGCGTGTTAAGGATTATATATTGCCTTTTTTTACTTTAATGTTATCAATATTTTTTACACTCAAATATCATTTTGAAGTAAAAGGCTATTTTGAGTTCTGTTTTGACCCTCATCAAAACACTGTTTGTAAATGGGATTGTAGGCTCTGAAGTAAATGTGCAGTTTTAAGATTGGCTACCCATTTGCATACTTTTATTTATTTTTGTCCACCATTATAAGTAATGTATGTTTGTTATTATAATAGAGCATTTATAGTGTGTTACCATACACCCAAAGCACTTTACAAGAGGGTGTCTATCCACACCACTACCAGTGTACAGTATCCACCTGGATAATGCGACAGCAGCCACAGGACAACGGTGCCAGTGGTACAGCCGATGCAGTGGATAAAGATAATTAGGAGGCCATGATGGGTAAAGGCAGATGGAGGAAATTTGGCCAGGACACTGGGGTTACAGCTCTACTCTTTACGAGATGTGCAATGGGATGTTTAATGACCACAGAGAGTCAGGACCTCGATTTAATAGTGTTCACCTACAGTACAGTGTCCCGATCACTATACGGGGGCATTAGGAACCACAAAGACTGTTAGCACCCCCTGCTGGCCTCACTAAAACCACTTCCAACAGCAACCTAGTTTTCCCATGTGGTCTCCCATCCAGGTAACTAGTTTCAGTGAGCAACTGAAGACTTGGGCTGCAGGGTGATATGGCTGTGTCTCCATGTAACCTTTTGCATGTATGATTGACAGCAAACATAATTCATAGATAAACACTACTGTGATATAGATTAAAAACTCATAAATGCTGAGTACATATCAAAAATCATCTGTAGTAACAGACAAAGTAATAGTGACCATGCAATAAAAAAATTGTGTGGTGCAGCATTACTATCATAATAAATAATAATAATAATAATAATAATAATAATACTACATTTGATTTAAAAGCGCCTTTCTGGCAACTCAAGGACACCGAACAGTAAAACAAGAGCAATAAAACAACAAGAAAATAACATAAAAAGTAAACACAACAATAGTGCAGGTACAATTAGGTATTAAAAGCCATCTTAAATAGGTGGGTTTTGAGTTTGGATTTGAAAAATGTGAGGGAGTCAATGTTTCTGATGGCAGGTGGTAGTGAGTTCCAAAGCTGGGGAGCAGAGTGGCTAAAGGCTCTATTGCCCATGGATGATAGACAAGCAGAGGGAACAGACAAGTGGAGGGAGGAAGAAGATCTCAGGGTGCGAGAGGGAGCAGCAATGTGGATGAGGGCAGACAAATATGGAGGGGCGAGATTGTGGATGGCTTTGAATGTTAAAATCAAAATTTTAAAATCAATTTGAAATTGAACAGGAACCAGTGAAGCTGCTGCAGGACAGGGGTGTTGTGATGAGAAGGAGTTCTGGTGATGATACGGGCAGCTGAATTCTGGACCAACTGAAGCTTACGGAGGGATTTATGAGTGAGACCAAAGAGAAGAGAGTTGCAATAATCTATACGAGATGTGACAAGGCTATGGACAAGAACAGCAGTGGCATGCGGGGTGAGAGAAGGGCGGAGACGGTTAATATTGCGTAGGTGGAAGTAAGCAGACCGGGTGATGTTATTGATGTGAGAATCAAAAGATAGGATGCTATCGAGAATGACACCCAGACTCTTGACCTGTTTAGAGGGATAAATGGAACAGTCGTCAATAGAAAGAGAAAAGCTGTCAGTTTTGGAGAGTGTTGATTTGGTACCAACAAGCAAAACCTCAGTTTTTGAACTATTTAACTAGAGAAAGTTAAGAGAGAGCCAAGATTTGATTTCTGCTAAGCAGACTGTAAGGGATGAAGGTGGAAAACAAGAAGAGGGTTTGCCAGAGAGGTAGAGCTGGGTGTCATCCGCATAGCACTGGCACTGTATGTTATATTTACAGAGAATATTATCAAGTGGAAGGAGATAGATGATAAAGAGCAGGGGCGCCAGGACTGAGCCCTGGGGTACAACCGAAGACACTGTGGAATGTTGGGAAGTGAATGATTTGAGTTGAATGAACTGAGTCAGTGAGAAAGTGCTGTTTTGCCTATGTCAGACATTGCGTCTGCACTGCACAGTATCTTGTTTTCTTTTTTGTTTGGCTTCTGCTTAGACCTGCATTGGCATCACTCATTTTCTACCTGCAACATTTACCTACCCATCACTTGATCTCTAAAGGCAAAGTCACGTGAATTTTTGATGAACACTTCTGTACAGAATATATTCTGCAAACTTTTCATTCATTCATTCATTCATTTTCTTTTCGGCTTAGTCCCTTTATTAATCAGGGGTCGTCACAGCGAAATAAACCGCCAAGTTATCCAGCATATGTTTTACGCAATGCCCTTCTAGCTGTAACTCATCACTGGGAAATACCCATACACTCTCATTCACACACATCTACTATGGACTATTTAGCTTACCCAATTCACCTATAGCTCATGTCTTTGGACTTGTGGGGAAAAAACGAAGCACCCGGAGGAAACCCACGCAAACACAGGGAGAACATGCAAACTTCTTTTGTGTATTTTTTACTTCCTGGCTAGGGATGTTAAATCAAATCATTGATTTAATGCTATTTATCTGATACTGATCTCCTATAACCTGACAAATTTCAAGTAACAAGTTATGAAAGAAAAAAGCTATATATTTTATTATTTTCACCCTAAAGAATTCAAACTAAACCAGAATAGCATCATTGGTTCACAACAGAACAGGTATAGAGGCGTTATGAAAGTTTCATGGAAATAAAAGTCTCACCTGTCTGCCATCTTGCCCCACATTCGTCTGTCCCCTCACCACTGTTCTGATATTGTCATCCAACTTTCTGATTGAAAGAATTATAGATAATATTAATTAATAAAAAAACTATATTTAACATTCATAAATGTTGACCACATAAAGGTGTAATTACCTGATTTTAAGTCGAATGTTATTCACCACTTCATCTATATTTGCCAGTGACTAAAAAGAGATTCAATAGATTAGTAAATTAGTACAGAAAAAAAATAAAAATCACATTATTCATATATATATATATATATATATATATATATATATATATATATATAAACATTTTATTATCTTTATCTTAACAGGCAGTAGTGCTCTCTAGTGGCCATTTCATCCCACCTGGTACTACTGCGACAATGTCTATTTTCTTATTTCTGGAAGCTCTAAAAGTGTTGTTTTGGCTTTGGGCAATTTTTCTTTTTTATGAAATTTTAGTTATTTATTTTTTTAAAACGAAACAATTTACTAGAGTTTACATACTTCCTTCTTACACATCTAGATGAAAGAGGTGATTATTTCTGTGTTTACTGGTAGTATACTGTTAAGAATTAAAACAATTGAATTTCAATGAAATTCTGACCATGTTGGTTCATATTGGTCGCTACTGTCGCCAAATATAAAACTTAATTTAACCAACATAATATTAAGGAAGGCATGGGGTTTCTGTGGAATAAGACATTCTCAAATTGTCATTCTCATATTCTCAAATTGTAACACAAAATTTGGAATAAAATGAGTTTAAGAGATATAATTCTTTGCAACAATGCTAGACAAACACATGTTATAGTAAAATTACTGGTCCCGGTCTTAAACATGGGTTGCCTAAAATAAGGGATAACATTTGCTTTATTATTTATCAGTATAACTTAAGCTTGCAGCTTGGTAAATGCACACACAAAATCATAATAAAAAGTATACATTCAACATTTGGGCCATTAATCTGATTCAGACTCACCTGCTCTGTTGGAAACAAGGTATTAATGTATTCAACAGCATTAAAATCAGCTCGGTCCAATGGGTCTTGACTGGGAAATACCTAAAAAAATTCATACAGATAACAAATGACATGAGCAAGATCATAAAAGCAGGCTCTGCTGATCAAGAACGCCAAAGATGTTCTGTGAGTGAAATGATGACAGTATACTTTTTCTACAGTGCAGTTTGTCCAGGTGACACCAAACATAGATCAAACAGTCCGTTGTATTCCTGATATCATGTTGGACTGACTAAGCATTGAAAATAGAATGGTTGTGGCTTGATTAAGCATTATAAGCAGTGCTTTTAGAGTTATTGGTAAGCATTGCTTATAATCTCTATATTGTTTTTCAGACAAATCTGTTGGTAAACATTGGTTTTAACCTCTTTTTTTTTTGAAAAATAAGTTAAATAACTAATACATTCCACACTTCTTACTGTTTTAGGGTGCTTTTGTGAAGATTAATGCTGTTGTCAAGTTAGATTTATGTTTTATGGTCTATTTCGTAGATTTTCAAAACTATCACAAAGCCTATGATATAATAAACAAAAGATTTTCTTACAAAAGCATAGCATATTATATTATCATCATAAAAACAGGCTATATGATTCCTAACACATCATTAATTAGAATACAATATCATTTGTAACCAAAAAATATTTTCTTCTGTATTTACGCCATCAAACAGCACGCTAGAAATCAACATTTGCGTTTGCTGGTTTGTCGTATTAAAATTGAAGTCTATCCTGGAAACGCAACCACACAAAAAAAATAAGTAAAATGATACGTGAACAAGTAATGAGCACATTTGTTAGCACAAATGGAGACGTATAATGGAAACTGGCTAATAGCATCTCTAAAGGCAACAACTGGCAGTTGTGTTTACTCTTTGACACTCTATAAAAAGACACGCAAAGAAAAACGATTGCGAGTTAACGTACCTGCTCGATCGCCAATTGCACTTCTGGGGTAAGATGTAATATCGCCTCTAAATCTTCCACAAACTCTAATTCTTCATCCTCCATCATTGTGAACAGTAAACAGTCGGGTTTATTTCCCTGTACTGACGCGAATACTTCTTTACCGGTGTCGACGCGCAGGAGAAATGTGATTTATCAGCGCCATCTGTCGCGCTGGAGACTAAACATGTCCACTCTCTCTTGAAGCTTATGTTGTGTGAAAACCATAGACTGTACTGTATATGTAAAAAGCAAATGTTATAGCTTTGGGTATTTTCATATTGTTAGTTTCATATTGTAACAAATTAACTTTGCTTGTGTAATGTTGTAATGGTCACCCTTTTGCATCCTTATTTATGTCTTCATTGTTAATACTTTATCATTTTGTTTATCGTTCATTTTCTTTTCGGCTTAGTTCCTTTATTAATCTGGGGTCGCCACAGCGGAATGAACCATCAACTTATTCACCATATGTTTTACGCAGCGGATGCCCTTCCAGCTGCAACCAATCACTGGGAAATATCCATACACACTCATTCACTACAGACAAATTAGCTTACCCAATTCACATACACCACATGCTTTTGGACTTATGGGGGAAATCGGAGCACCCGGAGGAAAGCCACACGAACACGGGGAGAACATGCAACTCCACACAGAAATGCCAACTGACCCAGCCGGGGCTCAAACCATCGACCTTCTTGCTGTGAGGTGATTGTGCTGCTCAATGCGCCACAGTGATGCCCTTTATAATTTTGTGCTAATAAAATTAGCATACATTTTCATTCATTCATTTATTTTCCTTCAGCTTAGTCTTTATTCATCAGGGGTGGCCACAGCAGAATAAACCGCCAACTTATCCAGCATATGTTTTACACAGCGGATTCCCTTCCAGCTGCAACTCAGTGTTGGAAAACATCCATACACACTCATACACTACAGCCAATTTAGATAATTCAATTCACCTATAGCACATGTCTTTGGACTGAGGGGGAAACCGGAGCACTAGGAGGAATCCCACATGAACATGCAAACTCCACATAGAAATGCCAACTGACTCAGCCAAGGCACGAACCAGCGACCTTCTTGCTGTAAGGCTACAATGCTTACCGTCTCTCCACATATATTTTGGCAAAGGTTTACATCTTTATACTCTTAAATCAACTTTATGAGTTGTTTACAGGCTTCTATTGTGTTTACAGGCTTACAAGGTTTCAAAATTTCAAAACAGTTTGAACAAAAATAAAAAAAATATATGAAAAGTTTTATTCAAAAGAGGATCCAAATTGATTAGATACAACAGAATACAAGCCATTCATCAGATCAAACAGTCTGAAATAATGTCAGAGGATCATAATGTCAAGTTTTATTCAATTCAATTCATTTCAATTCATCTTTATTTCTATAGCGCTTTTACAATGTAGATAGTGTCGCAGCTTAACATAGAAGTTCTAGTAAATTGAAACCGTGTCAGTCCAGTTTTCAGAGTTCAGTTTAGTTTAATTTTCACTGCTGAAAGTCCAAACACTGAAGAGCAAATCCATCGATGCGTAGCTCCACAAGTCCCAACCAAGCAAGCAAGTGGTGACAGTGGCGAGGAACAAACTTCACCAATTGATGAAAGTGAAGTAAAAGAAAATGGCTATGGTAATAAAATTTAGGAGCAAACAACAACATCCATGCTGAAAACACAGATTTACATGTAATTCAAGTCGTGCAGTCCAAGAGTGGAGCCATAGAGTTACACAATCATATCATTTATGTACTGATTGCTCTAAACAGTCAATTCTTTAAAGTAATCAAAAAACAGTGGGATTGGTACGACCCAATACTTCAGCATATGTGACCATGTACTTGTGTTTCATGGTATATTTTGGCAATAGCTAATAATACATTGATTGATTTTTCTTATATGTCAAAAATCATTAGAATATTAAGTAAAGATATTTAGTAAATTTTCCATATTAAATATATTAAAACATAATTTTTAATTAGTAATGTGCATTCCTAAGCACTTCATTTGGACACCATTAAAGGTGATTTTTTCTTAAAAAATAAAGATTCCAGATATTTAAGTAGTTGTCTTTCTACAATACAAAACTTTATTGTCAGACTTGCATCTGAATTTTTTCTTGCATGACAGCATGATAAATACTCCCTACAAAGAAACAAAGTAATACAAAAAAATACAAAACATACAAAAAATATATACAATTCATTTTACACGAGCCTTATTCAGCTCCAAGACAGCCTGATGTACAAATGATGACGGTTAGACTTTAATGGTATAAATTCATGATTCAACACATGACTATAGGGTTCGAAATGATGTTCCTTGCCAGCCTTGTGAGGTTCTTGCAATACAAACGGTTATATAATTTCTTAAGTGGCTTTCCTACTATCTTGAACAGATTTTAATCTGGTTCATCAACTTTATTTTTAGACTCACAGACAGACTCATATACCATACAGAATTACAATACTGCAGAACACTCATAAGATATAAAAATAAATGTTCAAGAATCTTTTTCAATGCTCCAAAAGATCTAAGACGATGCAAAAAATAGATTCTTTGTTTCTGTCAAATATACTCCAATCCTAACATACCATAAATCAAGCTTTAATAATACCATAAATCAGATTTAATGTAAAGTTAAATATATATATATATATTTGGTTTTTGTTTGGTCAATTACCCTCAGTGTTTCTGGCCAGGTTGAACATTTGAAATCTCAACCATTGTCCTGTCATTCTCTCCTTAGCTTAAAGTTCAAGATTAGCTCACTGTGAATTCAAGATCTCTGCCGCATGTGTACTTTGTTTCCTAAACTGTAAATGATTGATTTTATTACGCACTGAGCTTCTGTCTCAAAGCTCTCAGAGATGAATGAGTCCACAGAGAAGACACAAGATGCCTTGGGAGCAGCTGGACACTCTCTGCTTTAAAATAAAAGAAGGATTGCCTAAATGGAGAGATGTTTTCACATGGTGAGTGCGTGAGACCACAGTGAAAATCAGGCTTTTATTTTATCCTCCGTGGATCACTCTTAAGTTATGCTGTAGTGATATTTTAATGTTATTTATATGCTTGGTTTTATTTAATATTTTGAACTAGCCTTTATTAAAATATGTTTGGTTTTCATTTTAAACTTTTTTTTTCTATTGTGCTGTTTTATTAGTTTTTTTTTATCATATTTCAGTATTAGTGTTCAATATTTACCAGCTTCATAACCATAAATAAATGTAAATGTTGTTAAATTGAGAGTTATACATCACATGAAAGTTGAATATGTAAGCTTTCCACTGATTTATGGTTTGTTGGGATAGGATTATATTTGTACGTGATGCAACTATTTTAATATCTGGAACCTGAGGTTTCAAAAACCCTTCAAAAAGGGTTCATATAGAGAAAATTGCCTTTAATGTTGTCAAATGAAGTGCTTAACAATGCACATTAGTAATTAAATATGTTGATTTATTAATGATAGCAAATTTACCAAATATTCTCCTGGAACACAAACATTCATTCATTCATTCATTTTACTTCGGCTTAGTCCCTTTATTTATCAGGGGTCGCCAACTTATCCACATATGTTTTACACGGATGCCCTTCCAGTTGCAACCCAGTACTGGGAAACACCCATACACACTCATTCACAAACACACTACGGCCTATTTAGGTTATTCAATTCACCTATAGTGCATGTCTTTAGACTGTGGAGGAAACCCACACTAACACAGAGAGAACATGCAAACTCTACACAGAAATGCCAACTGGCACAGTCAGAACTCAACCAGCAACCTTTTTGCTGTGAGGCCACTGGAAAAGGGTCAGGGTCACATGTTATACTTGTATTAGTTATATTTTTATACACAGTAAAACCCAACAGCTAACTTTATCAAATTAAGTGAGTGTAGTTGACTCAAAATTTACTGAAAGTTAATTCTACTCATTTGAAAAGAGTTTTGAACTCAGTGTTAAAGGTACTGAGTTAATTAAATACTTCAGTACTTCAACTTAAATGGATTAAGTTCACAGTACTCAGATTAGTTTTTTTTTTACTCAAATGGTTTGTAGCAATTGGTTTCCTCAAATGGTTTGAGTTGCCTTAACTTATGGCAATAAAGGAAAATAACTCAATCCAACTGAGTACTGTAAAACCCATTAAGTTAAGGCAACTCAAACCGTTTGAAGAAACCAATTGCTACAAACCAATTGAGTTAACTGAGAACTTGTTCAATTTAAGTTGAAGTAATGAGGTATTTAATTAACCTTATTAACATTATTACCTTTAACACTGAGTTCAAAACTCTTTTCAAATGAGTAGAATTAACTTTCAGTAAATTTTGAGTTAACTACACTCAATTAATTTGATAAAGTTAGC
Organism: Danio tinwini; assembly: GCA_903798205.1. Lineage (NCBI taxonomy): Eukaryota > Metazoa > Chordata > Actinopteri > Cypriniformes > Danionidae > Danio > Danio tinwini. Next base: position 9,225,417 of record CAIGQZ010000379.1, read on the forward strand.
TGTTGGGTTTTACAGTGCATAAATATTAAAGGGATACAGTTCATTTCCACACCACTTACATGCAAAACATATTTTGTGCTGCTTGTTCAATCTACTCATTTAAAATGAGTGGACACAACACAATTCTTGAGTTTTCGTTAAGACAACTTAATTGTTTTATGTTCAATTCACTTAAATCTGTAATAACTAATAAGTTAACTTAATTTGTTCATGTTGTCCCAACACAAATCAATTGCATGGAACCCAGCATTTTGGTTTTAAATCAGAATAGGTATGCAGCACGGTGGCTCAGTGGTTGGCACTGTTGCCTCACAGCAAGAAGGTTGCTGGTTCGAGACCCGGCTGGGTCAGTTGGCATTTCTGTGTGGAGTTTGCATGTTCTCTCAGTGTTTGTGTGGGTTTTCTCCAGGTGCTCCGGTTTCCCCCACAGTCCAAAGACATGCAATATAGATTAATTGAGTTAGCTAAATTGTCCGTAGTGTGTGTGTGTGTGTGTGTGTGTGTGTGTGTTTGTGTGTGTGTGGGTGTTTCCCAATACTGGATGGGCATTCGCTGCGTAAAACACATGCTGGAATAGCTGGTGGTTCATACCGCTGTGGCGACATCTGAAATAGAGACTAAGTTGAAGGAAAATGAATGAATGAATATAAATAACTGGTTCTAAATATTTATAAACTTATTCATTCCATGTGCTTGTGTGTAAACTATCCCTAATTTTAATGTCATTAAAAAGAATAGTCTCAAACCTTGATGAAAGATTGCAGTGATTCCAGTGGATGTTGATTGCAGGCAGCTGCTGAAGATTCTGCTGATGGGACAAGGCCTCTCTGCTCTGATCTGTGGCACTGCTGTAACATCCCAGTATCTAGCATCCGTTTACTATCTGAATACCCCTATGCTGCAGAGCTTCATTAACTATACCCTCCTGGGCATCACTTACACCATGGCACTGGTCTTCAGAAGAGGTATTTGATCACGAATCCATCAGATTTTCAATTAATTTCAATCTTTTGTTTTAATCTTGTTCAGTCATTAAAGCTCTTTATATCTGCCACTTTCTGGCATGCGATATTCAAGATGCCTCTCTTTTAATGTAGGTGATGGAAATATTTTGCAGATATTAAAGACAAAATGGTGGAAGTATCTATTGTTGGCCGTGGCAGATGTGGAGGCAAATTATGCAGTGGTGAAAGCATACCAGTACACCACATTAACCAGCATACAGGTCAGATTAGATGATATACAGTATCATTTACATTATCATTCTCTTATGCTCACTAGGTCTGTTGATTAAAATACAGTAAAAACAGTAATAATGTGAAAAATATTAGAATTTGATATAAATATTTTTAGTTTGAATATATTTTAAAATGTTATTTATTCCTGTGATTTCAATCTGAATTGTCAGAATTGTTACTCTAGTTTTCAGTCTTGATATTGTTGTAGAAACTGACATTTGATTTTATTAGATTTAATAATTAGTACGTTAAGTAAAAAAAAGTCTTTACTGTCATTTTTTTAAATCAATGTAATGCACTTTTGATCAAAGTTACTTCAAAAAAGTAATTAATTACTAACTACTAATAATATCATTAAATTGTATTTAAATTATTTTTCTTATAAACTATGTCTAGAATGTAATTTCAAAATGTAATTAAATTATTTGATTCAATACTAATTAAAATCCTTATAAAGTGCATATACAACACAAGTTGAACTCTTTATTTCTTTACATTAAAGTCAAATTTTGCCCTTTAGGTTTCTTAAAAAATATACTTAACTTACTTAGTACTGTTGGGGATGTTTTCATCTACTCTGGGGTGATTTTAAGTCTTAATTTGACCATAACTTTTTCTGTGTTTCAGCTAGCAGTATGATTTTTGGTGACAAATATTATTTGTCACATATTTTGAGAAAATGCTTAAAAAACTGAACAATATGATCTGGAAAAATTTACAAGATTTTAACTCATTATGCCATTAATTATGCCAAATTCATAAATTATGTCACTGATTTGGTGAAAAAACACACAAAATGACGTATTCTTAATATAAAAAGTAATTGTGGACTGGATTTTTTTAACCTTTTATCAAAGTCTCGGAGATGTGAAACAACATTGCCTTTGTTGCATTGTTTTTAATTGATTTTCATTTTTTTCTCCCTAATTTACTGTTGGTGGCTGTTTTTGCCATATTGACTTCCATTATAACCACATTTTTTTATTGCAAAGCCATGACATTATGTAATCATGCATTTTTGATTGTTGGTGCTTTTCCCTGTTGGAATGAGGTAAAATAATCAGTTGGCACCATTAACCCTTTAGACAGGCCTGTGCAAAAAAAAAAGCTTAGTTTCTAGATTTTATATCGAGTATAACAGCAAATTAATGTGTGCAAATTAAAGTGTGTCTGTGAGTGTGAGAATGACATTTGCACATTTACCTTGTTGAGTCTGGGAAAATGTAAATATGCACCTCAGTTCTCAGAACTACATGGAGAAAACAAAAAAAAAGTGTATTTATGCACCATCAAATGTGGTTATAATGGAAGCTAATTGGGCAAAAACAGCCACCAACACTAAATTAGGAAGAAAAAAAAAGAATATCTAACAATGTATCAAAGCCAATGTTGTTACTAATCATTCACATGTCCAAGACTTTGATAAAAAGTTTAAAGTTTAAGTCCAGTCCATAACTACGTTTTATATTGAAAATATGTCATTTTGTGTGTTTTTTTCCCACCAAATTAGTGACATTATTTGTGAACTTGGCAATTAAAGAGTTAAAATCTTGTAATTTTTTTTAACAATTTAGTAGTTTTGATCAGGACTGGAAAATGGAAAAAATATTTATCCGATGCATTTTTACAGCAGTTTAATTACTCTATAGTTAAAAAAATTCTTACTCTGCTTCTGTGAATTGATTTAGAGTAGTTAAGATTATAAGTAACTAATTAAATGACCTAAAAATTTACATGAAAAAAAACTTACTTTACTGTTTAAGTGAATAAGCTATTTAATTACAGTAACTAGTTACATTGTAACTAAATTATGTCTTTGATGAATACAAATATTTAACATTGTTTTAGAAACAGTTCTAAACTTTTAAGCATTTGAATTTGCATTTCACAACGTAACACATTAACAAAAGCACTGAAACTCTTAAAGCAAACAGTTATTTCGTTAACTGACCTTACTGTCTGCGTTTCAGCTGCTGGACTGCTTTATTATCCCAGTTTTGATGATCTTGTCCTGGTTCTTCCTAAAGACCCGTTACAGGATCATTCACTATGCAGCAGTAGGAATCTGTCTGGCAGGGGTGGGAGCCATGGTGGGAGCAGACATCCTCGCTGGACAAGACCAGGGATCATGTGAGGAGCAAGATGCTTCTCTTGCTCACGATCAGCCACAAAACTTTGCATAAGTCAAACCTTAATCATTCCTGTGTCTGTCAACAGCCAGTGACGTTCTCCTGGGTGATGGTCTGGTTTTAGTTAGCGCCACTCTGTATGCCATCTCCAATGTGTGCCAGGAATACACAGTGAAGAATCTGAGCCGGGTGGAGTTTCTGGGGATGGTCGGTCTCTTTGGGTCTATTATCAGCGCAATACAACTGTGAGTTTGGTTCTGAAAAATGACAAAATACTCCTTAAAGGCATAGTTCACCCAAAACCGAAAATTCTATCATCGTTTACTCTCAGGTTGCATACCTGTTTAAAGGTGCTTTATGTAAGTGCTTGACTCTTCTAAAGCATAAGAATACCATAATAATGTTTGCAGATATTTAAGAAACATGCCAAGTGAACATGCTTGTTTATCTGAAAAACAATGATGAAGTCATTCTGCTTTAAAAATGTGTTTTCCGTGCCGAAACATATATCTTTGTTTTGGTCATTTTAACCTGCCCAATGCCAGTTTAGCACCCCGGGTTGCCTTGGTGAAAAAACGTGTGTAATAAAGTTTACGGCCACATGGCCGCCGGGAAGAAGGAGGCGGAGAACCGACGACGATTTAAATAAATATTTATCAATAAAAGGGACGGCAGCTCCTTACGGAGACTGCCGTCTAAAACAAATCAAACCGACAGCAGCTCCTCACGGAGACTGCCGTCAAACTGAAAGCAAAAGTAAAACATTATGTCCGGGCCTGGTCCTCTCTCTCTCTCCTCTGCCATCGTTCCTCCTCTTATAGTCCAGAGCTCCTTCCGTGGGATTGGTGTATCTCATCTGTGGCAGGCCTCGTTTCGCTCCCACGGCTCTCGGCCACGCCCCCTCGCCACATACCCCCATCTCCCCTCACAGCCACAGCACCCGCGAGACCTATATGAGACGGGCCGAGAGAAAAGGAGATGGAAAAAAGGAGGAAAGATAGAGTAGACAGAGAGGGGAGAAAGGGAAAAAATTGGGGTTCGGTTCTCCAGACACGCTGCCACTCGGTCCTCAACCAACTGAGAGATGTGACGACATGCTGGGAGCCCTGTGGAGGAATCTATCCACCCGTCCGTCTTCTGGTGTCCGGCGGCGGTTCTCCTGGCTGGCTGGCGGCATTTCTGGTCTCCTGCTCCGCTCCCGCTTCGGTGGAGGACGCAGGCTTCGGCATCATGGTGGATCACGGCGACTCCCCCCGGGCTCTCTGGGATGGCTCCCTTTAGCTCTTTCCCATCCGGTGGAGAGCCCCGCGTCCCCTGCTCCTCCCCATGCTGGGAGACGGCAGCAGGCAGATCCTTCCTCGCCAGCCTCAGGCCGCCCCGGCACTCTGGCAGACGAACGGGTTTCTCCCACACTTGGGTTAACTCCCGAACACTCGCCCTACCTCTCAGCGGCGAGGGCAACTGGACGACATGTCCCTCCTTCTCCCGGGTTTTCGGCACCACTGTAATAAAGTTTACGGCCACCTAGCCGGGAAGAAGGAGGCGGAGAACCGATGAAATTTTAAATAAATATTTATTAATAAAAGGGACGGCAGCTCCTCACGGAGACTGCCGTCTAAACTAAATCAAACCGACAGCAGCTCCTCACGGAGACTGCCGTCAAACTGAAAGCAAAAGTAAAACAATATGTCCGGCCCGGTCCTCTCTCTCTCTCCTCTGCCATCGTTCCTCCTCTTATAGTCCAGAGCTCCTTCCGTGGGATTGAAGGCAAGTGCGCGCCACAGGTGTATCTCATCTGTGACAGGCCTCGTTTCGCTCCCACGGCTCTCGGCCACGCCCCCTCGCCACAACGTGTATTTCACTTATTCGTTCATTCATTTAGAAAGGCTCTCAGAGCATGCGTCCGTGACCGAAATGCGACCTCCAGTGGACAGTAGCAGACTCCAAAATGGGATGCAGATTCAGTTCCACATAAGGTTATTAATTAGCAAATAATTTGCAGTGATCAACAATTTGGCTGTTTTCACCAGACAAAACACGACAGAAATTAAAATACAACCATTCAGAAGTACGGAATATGAACTCACTCATGAAATGGTAAGGTTTATAATCTAATTAATACATGTTAACCCTCTTTAACATTATTAAATGTAGATGCTGAATCACTCATATGTGTTTAGTTCTAAAGTTTAATTTCAAACGGTTTATTTTATTTTCAAGATCTGAGGTGAACTATCTGCTGCTGCTTTCAGTATATGGCAATAAATGTAATGTAAAATGGCATTCAAACTTACATTGTTAGCATTTAACACTGAATAAAGCACATAAGGTTTACCTGAGGTGATCATTGTCAGTTTTCTGTTGTTCACCTGTGAGAAATAGAAGCCATTTCTAATATAATCAATTCGAGGAGTTGGTTAGGACAAGAACTCCTTTTAATATGGAAAATATTCCTTCTATCGGGTACTGCTGCTTTTATTTAGAACACGGTTTAAATCACTTGCTCTTGTCCTCAATCTGGCAACATGCACTTGTGTTTATTTTCATCCAGGAGTGCAATAACTAGTTCAACCACTGGGTGTCAAACTTACATACTGCACCTTTAGGGTCACGAAACACCAAAACACATTTTTTGAGCTGTTGACAGTCATATATGTGTCCCACGCTGCTATAAACACTATGAGGACACATCTATTGCACTAAAAAGTAATAATTGGTTGTTTTTGCGTTATTTTGAGCAAATTCGTTCTTTCGGTTTGAAACAAATTTTTGAAGCTGCGTCACGGCTAAGAGATACTTGCGTGTAAATCCAGCGTGGAGAGTGGCTGTCTGTACCTGCGAGAACATTGTGACGTTCTGAGGGTGCAGCATTATTCATGAGAAAGACTTTGTTCAAACCAATTAGCGCGCTCCATTGTGTATGCGGCGCAACTTCATTAATATGCATGATAACTTCGGAGACTGTTTACCTGTTACAATGTTCAGACGGCAGAGAGAAGCCACGTTGTGTTGCCAAAACAAGTGAAAGAACGAGAATTTGGAGACACGGGTCGTCAGTGTTGCATTTATTAGTGTGCTGCAACGAAGGTTTTGTTTTCATTTTCCCTCTTTGACAGCGCTGCTGGACTCACGTGTGGATTACAGTGCACGCGACAGAAATGCGTTTGTAAGGAAAAAATTTTACCCGAGAGCTTTTCGCATATGGAAATGATGAAATCCGGATTTGCCATTCGTCTCCTTTTTAAAAAAAGACAGAGTTCCAGTGTGATTGTCCTGTCTTGGCAGATTTGGTTATTGTGTGCAGTGCAGTGCCCTTTGTTTAACCCAGATGGCAAAGTTACTTCATATCGTCAGCAGTGCTCTTTCAGTTTTTAAATACATCATTTTGTGACAGGATAGTCTATACACACATGGCTTTCTGACGATACCTACTGAGTGCATCTAAGTTACCAAGAAATGCGGAGGATTGTTTTCTCCCATTTGCCGTGCGGTATCAAATATACCATTAAAACTCCACTCTTACAGCAGTTTTAAATATCTCGTTTGTCACGGGCAACATGCAGAAAATCATTCATTCATTCATTTTCTTTTCGGCTTAGTCCCTTTATTAATCTGGGGTCACCACAGCAGAATGAACCACCAACTTATCCAGCATGTTTTTTACGCAGCGGATGCCCTTTCAGCCCATCTCTGGGAAACATCCACACACACACTCATTCACACTCATACACTACGGACAATTTAGCCTACCCAATTCACCTGTACTGCATGTCTTTGGACTGTGGGGGAAACCGGAGCACCTGGAGGAAACCCACGTGAATGTAGGGAGAACATGTAAACCACACAGAAATGCCAACTGACTTAGCCGAGGCTTGAACCAGCAACCTTCTTGTTGTGAGGCGACAGCACTACCTACTGCGCCACTGCATCGCCCCATGCAGAAAATGTTCCTGAATAAAAAGTAAAGTGCCAAACTGCAGTTAAAGTTGACAAACTAATAATTTGGCAAGTAATTCGATTACTGATGTCCATGTAAACAGGCACTCTCTTTCTCCCCTGCGTTTGATTGCCCAAACGGAAACTCCCATATTTGCAAACCCTTCCCTCTTTTCCTCCTCCGACACTCCCACCTAAACAGAGCTGGACACGCCCACTTTCCTGACTTTTTCCAAACTAGAGGTGTTAAAACACCCTGCTGAGACAGGGGGGATTCATACCCTCTTAAGTTTGTTTATCTACTGTTTTTATCTACTGTTTGTTAATAAACACAAAGGAAAATATTCTGAAGAATGCTGGGGGTAAAGTCATTGAGACAGAATGCATTTAGGCCATTCCTATACTAGGGAAAAACAATCCAACCCTCTCCACTGACTTTCTATTGAGGGAATCTGCCTCGCTGTCATTCCTAAATAATTACAAAAAAACTGAACAATCCACAAAAGCTGCTGTGTGACATGTTGTACGGTGACAAGCTAAAAAAACAAAACTAATTTTTATAAACTACCAACCTTATAAAAGCCAGCTGTTTACGGAGGACAATAAATGTAGATATAGGTTGACGTGAAGCTTCATCATCTTGACTAATGAGTGAATTGTGGGATCCTGGCACTTAGTATGCATGTGTGAGGATAAAGCAGTCTATATAATATAGGGTAATATTGGTCAACAGCTTATTAAAACGTAGTTTTGTATTTAGCTTAGCTTGCTTACTCTGAAACTTGTCTCATAGCAGTTAAGTTTTGGGGGTTTTTTCGCAAGAAATTCACCCACAATGCAAAATCAATGGAGCAGGTTGGATTGTTTTGGTCATTAGTTTCATCAGATCATCATCAGATTATTTAAACATTGTTCAGAATATCTTGTTCAACAGAAAATAAAAAAAATCATAAAATCTTAGAACAACTTGGGCATGAGTAAATGATGAGGACATTTTTACATTTTTGGGCTGAACTGTCTCTTTAAGTCAACACTACGTCATTTGTTTTATTTGGTCACTTGCAGAGGGATTCTAGAACATAAAGAAGTGGTTAACATTCAGTGGACATGGGAAAAAGGTAAGGTATGGTACACTTAAAAAAAATAATAATAATAATAATAAAAAAAAAAAAAAAAAAAATATATATATATATATATATATATATATATATATATATAATTTTTTTTTGCTTGTTCAAACTTATTTAAAATGAGCTGAAACAACACAATTCTTGAGATTTCATTGGGACAACTTAATTTTTATTGTTCAATTCACATAAATTTGTTAAAGTGTTAAGTTAACTTAATAAATTTGTGTTGGGACAACATGAATAAATTGTGTGGAACCCTGCATTTTTTACAGTCTATATAATGCCATATGAAAATGCTTACCAGTTATGTTGGTAATGTCATGTTTATTGTATTTCTCTCAGGTCTTCTCTTGGCTGGATATGCGCTCTGTATGTACGGCTTCTATAGCTTCATGCCCGTGGTGATAAAAAGGAGCAGTGCCACAGCGGTTAATCTTTCCTTACTCACCGGAGACCTCTTCAGCCTATTTTTTGGGCTCTTTTTGTTCCATTACAACGTGAGTAAAGTTATTTATTTAGATTGTCTTTGATCAGTCTGTTTATATAAGTTGCTTCTGATTGGCTGACAGGGATATTTCTTGACTTAACTGAAGATCTGATGTTCGAAAAACATTGTAAAATGGTATTGTTAAATATACAGTAGGGGAAATTAGTTTTTAATATGTCATGTTTTTCCTAGGAATAATATTTCTATAGGAGCTGTTGACATGGACATGGGCAGATTTTGGTAAAAACCCAAACAATACAAACATAAAAATAAAACAAAACAAAAAAATCAGCGTGTAATAACAATGAAATGATAAAAGGAGAAAGTACTGAATTACTGAAATGTTTTTAATACCTTATATAAAAGGCTTTTTTGGTGATGGCAGCTTAAAGATGCCTTTCATAAGGAGAATAAAGTTACATGAATTGCTCAGGTGTGATTTATTCACAGACCAACAGAGTTTATAAATGTTGATGGTTTTGTAGGTCTCGTCTATCAAATCTGATCTTTAGTTTGTATTTTGCATTGGATTCAAGTCAGGTGATTGGCTGGGCCATTCTACAGCTTGATTTTCTATCTCTGAAAGTATTTAAAAGTTTCTTTCATTGCCTTGCTGAAATGTCCACCCTAGTTTCATCTACATAATTATGGTAATGTAGATGCAGGACTGAAGTAGCTAATATTAATTTACAATGACGAAGGGCAGAGGATTGCTGAAGAACTTCTGAAAGATTTCAGCTGCTGTCTGGGCTTTCACTGCCATTCTACATCTCCCTTTCTTCATGTGTTCAATACTTTATTCCTCTATCATTTCATTCTATTACACTTCATTTGTAAACTGATTTGTTTTGTTTTTCTTATATGTATGGATTTCTTTGGTTGTTATCAACATCTGGTGAAAATTTCAAGTCAACAGCACCTTTAGAAATATGTTTTCTGAGAAAAATGGTGACGTGTTCAATACTTACCTCCTCCACTTTATGAAAGAGTTCTCATACAGCTGGCTTGCTGACACTGAAATGTTATAAAGAAAAATAACCATCAGGCACTTAATGTAAAGAATGTATTTTTTTTACCATCTGTATCTAGACTCATGTGATTTAATCCTGGACTTTCCCATTAGAAAATAGTCTGCATGATCCAGCATCACTCTCTCCACCCAAACCCAAAAACTCTTTAAAGTCCTATAAACCACATGTGCTAAAGCTTACATCAAAAATAAAATAAACTGAGGTATACTAAAAATTACAATATGCAATAATACATTTATTCCAACCACCTTTTAATTGAATTAATGAAAAACATATAGCGAGAACTCATTATCAGAATAAATGCCAAATTAATAAGAAATTAAACAATAAATATAGCTCTTATTTAACTAAGTATCTAGATATGTACTTGTGTTCTCATCTTAAAAAATTGTGACTCACTGTGACATTGAGTTTAAAGAGTAAAGGGTTTAAAGGTTTCAAAATGTACACCTCTAATCTGCAACAACACCGCTGACTCTGAACAGTAAGTAGATGTGTTCATCAATTCGGGGTCCCCTGACATATTTCTTTTGTGGTCTGTGCTATTTAGAGTGCATTTCTTTAATTGTACATGTTTTGTGCAACTCAGGCTTATTACAAATACATGCTTCATACTTTTTACGAAACTCAAACAAAAGTACTTCAACATTAGTTTGACTGCAGTTTCTAAGTAAAATTAATATTAATCAGTTTTCTACTCTAATCTCAAGCCTTGGCAAATGACTGAGAAAGCACCAATCAAAGGCCACATTTTTATGATGTCATCATGTAGACTTCTTATAAAGTATTTTACAGCATTTTAAAAATACAAAAATTTAAGACCCTAAAGTATTTTGATACAAAATATTAAGCCATTTTCATAAACCCCATCAAATACAAATGACAAAATACTATTTTGTATTTAAAATGCGTACGTATTTGAAATACATGTATCATAAATACTGCCCATCCCTGATCACAAATACCAATATTTTCATAATTAATAAAAGATTTATCACTTTCTGGCCATCAGATATTAGGCATGGTTAAATATATTGCGATCATGATTTTTGAAAGTATTACATTGCTTTGTAAATGTTTATTATTTCCATTTGTTGAGTCTCCCCATACAGTTTGATGAGCGCTTGGACCCGGAAGCCGCTTTGTGCGACGTCACACTGAAGCCTGGTTTATACTTCTGCGTCAAGTGATCGGCGTGACCCATGGCGCAAGCCTCGCACATAGTCGTGCATTTATACTTCTGCGCGCTGTTTCTGTTTCTCTGCAATACACTTCCGAAACGCTAGCTGGCAGTAGGTGTTTATGTTTCTCTGTGTCGAGTATCTTCACTGGTGTTTTTTTTTTCTGAACACTTCCTTAATGTACAAGTGGCTCAAATTTGCTCATTTTGATGCGGGAACCGCCGGACGTGCAACAACTTTAATCCTTAAAGGCTGATTTATACTTCTGCGTCAAGCGTATGCGTATGCTACGGCGCAGCCTACGCGTGGACGCATAGCCCCTCACATTTGGCGATGTTGACTCGCACCTCTCGAAAAATGTAACGCGTACGCGTAGCGCAAGCTCTGTGATTGGTCGGCTTGGTAGCGCTGACGAGTGTGGGCGGAGGTGAAAGCCACACACCCGATGCAGCGAGTGTTTACAAGTGTGGAGTCCCGTGAAGGAGCTCCGGATGTAGACTGTTGTTTTGTGTTTACCTTATGATTAAAGTTGTTGCACGTCCGCTGGTTCCAGCCTTAAAATGAGCAAATTTGAGCCACTTGTACATTAAGGAAGTGTTCAGAAAAAACAAAACACCAGCGAAGAAACTTCGACACAGAGAAACATAAACACCTACTGCCAGCTAGCGTTTCGAAAGAGTATTGCAGAGAAACAGAAACAGCGCACATAAGTATAAATGTATGGCTATGTGCGAGGCTTGCGCCGTGGTTCACGCCGATCACTTGACGCAGAAGTATAAACCAGGCTTTAAGCGGATAACAAAATGCACACTATAAAACTTTTTTTCAGATTCACAATGCAGACAGCACCCTCTAGTGGATTAATGCAACAAAACGTAACTGAAGAACCGTATTTTACATTCTGCTAAAATATAGGCTGAGGTACATATTTCCAATGAGCCTGGGTTGGTTTTCTAAACTTGCATTGTGTTTGAGCCCTCTCAGCCACCGTAGCTAACTGTCTATACATCTCTCCAACTGTTTCTTTGTTTAGATCATTTCTAAATGTCGTTCATTTTATACAACTGGTGTAATAAAAATGCGTAATTTTTCAGTCCATCCTCACCTCATGTGTTTTTCCTCAGTTCTCAGGCCTGTACATCGTGTCGTTGGTGGGAATCCTCATTGGGTTCATCATGTTTAACACCGTTCCGACGTTGAGCAGACTTTCTGACCTTCCGTCTGATGAAGAAGGTGTTGACAATTACACAGCGGACACTGACAACAACTGTTTTGAAGGCTGTGAGGGCGAGATCAGCGGTGCACAAGCAGAGCAGAGAGAAACACCACCAGCATGTGTCGTCATCAACAGTGTTAAACTCTAGTCTCCATCCATTCTGTTCACTTTTCGTGGTTTTTAATATGATGTTAACATCAAACATGTCACAATGAACATGGAGTGCATTTGTGTTACGAAGAAGTAAATGTTTGGAACATGACCCCATAAATTATTTTATCATATATTTTATTACTTTTGTGTTTAATCATATGCTGCATTGCCATATACACTGTAAAATATCCGCTAAACAGGTTCCTTTCTGTTTCTTTACAGATGTGAATTGCATTATGGGATCTTGATCTCTGCTCTGTCAAATTTTAATATCGAAAATTCAACATTGCAGATTAACAAGTTTGAGACAATATATTGTTTAAGCAATAATATAGAGAGAATTAAGTCATTTAAAATAACAAAAAATTACTGGCAGTTTGTTAGCAGGTTTTTGTACCGTAATTTTTAACAATAGGTTAAATAATTTACAACACAGATAGGCATATCACTTCAAACTGTTAAAATGTTCACTTTTCAACATTACAGTTTTTTTCAGTCGCTTTGGTGCATTTCTCTTAACACTATTTACATTTGCACAACAGTTCATGCATTTTTCAAAAGAATTAGTCAATTGTGCACATCATAGTAGCAGTTTCTCATTCCTTACAGCAAATTGCAAATGCTTTTGGACAGGCATTAATTGCTTTCATACAACTCTCTGCTGTTTGTAAAATTATCATCTGCTTATGTCATGTCAGTAAAAATGAACTATACTTGTGGATGCTGAATAGTCATTCCATATAAAACTAATAGTCCTCATTTCATTACTTGAGTCATTACATAGAAAAATGTTAACTAGTGAACTAGTCAAAATCTGTCAAGCTAATTTAATTTTTAATTCAAAATTTAAAAAAAAAATTTTTGAACAATTTTATGAATGATTTACAGCCCTGTGTATGTTGTAGGTTCAGTTCCAATATGTATTGCAATATTGTTTACAGTTGTGCACAGCTCTACCCAAAGGAAGTTTATGTTTGCACTGTCTGGCTGAGCACCTATTTAAAGTGAGGTGTGTGCAATTGTGTATTTTTTCAATGTAAAATCATCAGTAAATTATATTGCTGCAATCACCAGGTCTGTTTATAAACGAAAAAATAATAACATAATAGTAAATAATCCTATAGGCAAGGAGTTATTATATTTAATCATCATTATCAATATTCAGAAATATAGTGTAAATTGTTTTCAGTTAAAGATTTGTAAAGTGCATCTTTTTCAGCATGCATTTGTTATAATCATTGCTAAACTTTCTGTGAATATTTTTTTGTGGGATTGGAATAAAAGAACAATAACACCTTTAGAGCGGAAAGATTCAAAGGCAGAAACAGATTATCTAAAGCTTGTATTTGTTGCCATCTATCCACTCATGTGATTATATCCTGGACTTTCCCTCTAGAATATTATCCAAATGGTTTGCCAGAAACGGGCAGAAATCAGTCTCCATCCAAACCCCAAAACTAAAGTCCTTTAAAGCTCAAGTAAAGGATTGGGTTGCATTTATCAGTTCATAATATTCTGCATGACTGATTCAGACTGTGAGGAATCATTTTGTGGGCTGATGTTTGTTGGATTTCTGCTGGATGAACAACGTGGGGTGAATATGCTAATGAATTATGTGGTTTTGCTTTGTAATCTCTTGGCATTTGTATTTTGCCAGGAAAGCCTTGCATTCCCAGATGCTCTTCACAAAACTCCTCTGTTTGTCTTTTAGATTATTGTTGTTATATGCAGATTATGGGAGGCATTTGCAGTTTAGAGAAGATAAAAAGAATAATAAAGTTGCGCAATAAACAACACTTGTGCATCAGTTTGACTGAAAATTAAGATGTAAAACTTCCCTCGCTCCACTTTTAGAAGTCAGGAAGATAGCTTAGAATCACTATAATGATTTCTAGTTGCCAGATGATCTTTTTTTCAGCTTTTAAAATAAAATGAAACAAAAACCACAACGAAGAAATGCGCTGAAAAAAATTATTTTATAATATTTATTGGATTTATTAAATATTTTTAAGGTAACTGGTTGCAAACAATTCATATAGGCTGAATTTACACAAATTGTGTAAGGTTCAATTTAATTAGTTTGTTTACATTCAGTCCAAACAAATTGTTTGCAACCAGTTACCTTAAAAATATTTAGTAAATCAAATGAATAAATTTTTTCAGTGCATGTTAAATTGTGGTGTCAATTGGTGTAACCAGTATTTTTCCTAAAAAAAATTATACACTTGAAAATGAATGCAAAATGAAATGTAATTCACCTAATTTAGTGTAATAAAATAGCTTTAAACAATTTTATGTATCGTTTGTCCATTTTTATATTGTTTTCAGATGTTTTTCAGCATGTGTCCAGACAAATATTGCAAAAGTCATTAAACTGTACATTTAGAGATTATAACTAGTGAAATACATTTTCGTGTGCTATTTTCAAATAAAGTATTTACACTCATCGGTCACTTTATTAGGTACACCTTAGTAGTACCAGGTTGGACCCACTTTTGCCTTCAGAACTGCCTAAATCATTTGTGGCATAGATTCAACACTGTACTGGAAATATTCCTTAGAGATTTTGGTCCATATTGACATGATAGCATCACGCAGTTGCTGCAGATTTGTCAGCTGCACATCCATGATGTGAATCTCCTATTCCACCACATCCCAAAGGTGCTCTATTGGATTGAGATCTGGTGACTGTGGAGGCCATTTGAGTACAGTGAACTCATTGTCGTGTTCAAGAAACCAGTCTGAGATGATTCGTGCTTTATGACATGTTGCATTTTCCTGCTGGAAGTAGCCATCAGAGATTAGGTACACTGTGGTCATAAAAGGATGGATCCATGCTTTCATTTGTTGACGCTAAATTGTGACATTACCAGTTGAGTGCATTTTCAGGTCTTCTTGACGTTTGTTAAAAAAAAAATGGTGCAAACAATTTTTAATTGCATAAAATCAACATAAATACACGTTCTACTCTTAATAGATGCTTTTTTTAATTTCTCATGTTTCCAAACCTTATTTTATGACTCTTATATTTTAATGATTTTACCCCAAAATCTGTTCAGCTCACTGCTTTATTTTTCTCCTGGCTGTTTATATTTTTCCTTTGTACTACTCTTTACAAAAATTAAAACATGCAGAAATTCTACTCCGCAAATGTGGTTGAATCTGCTGCTTCAATTCACAAATATGCCATCAAATATTTCCCTGCAATGCAGAATCCAGTTTTTTGATATTCAAGATTTAAAAGACCCTTTATTTCCACCCTTTTTATTTCTACAGCTGTTTAAGGTTCAGTAAATTTCAATAAATAAATACAAGGAAAAAAATCTGACAAACCTTTACAAAATCAATTGTCACTACTGTTTTACTCCCAATTCTGTAAAATGACAACGACAAAGCAAACAAATGCATCAAGATTTATTATTTTTTATTCAACATTTGTTCTTTTATTTATTTTTGCTCCTCTCATAACATAATTGACATTTAGGTCTATACGCAGCCCCAAATTTACAGGCTATATACAACTTGAACTTTCTCCATAGGGAAAACACACTATATATACTTATATATATATATATATAATATCAGTGTGGAAAGAGGTCTGAAAAGTCGCCCCAACATATATATTCATATATAACTGTACATGGTCCCAGAAAATTTAAAAAGAACATTTTTAAAAGGTCAGCACAGAAACAGGAATCATCCATCTACATGCGAAAACAGCCACGTCAATTTGTCTAAGAATGTGTACATCCTACAGAGTGTAAATACACAAAACTAACTGACAACCAAAATAAAATTAAAATGTAAAATAAAAGCTCATTTTTTCTCTCACACACATGTACAAAACACACACAAACAAAAAGAAAGCAAATCAAATGCAGGGACTCTTGCGCAACACAATGCTAGTGTGATTTGTAAACCTGGTTTGGGACAACAGACTGGATCACAGTGTTAGTTTAAAATTGTATTTCTTTTGCTTTTTTTCTCTACCTGCAGAAGTGTGTCTGGCTCAATACAGAAATCTTCCCATCCACTCTTAATTCCCCCATTTCTCACACTCGCACAACTGTCCTGAAGCCTAAAGACGTTCATTAAAGGAACATGAGGTCACATCCATCCACATTTCACTTGCACCAAAACATTATTGAAGGGATTGTTCACTCAAAAAAATTCTTTTAGCTTTATTAGTTTCTTCACAAAAGAAGATATTTTGAAGAATGTTAGAAACTAGTAACCATTGACTTTCATAGTATTTGTTTTTCCTACAATGGAAGTCAATGGTTACAGGTTTTCAACATTTTTCTTTTGTGTACAATAGAAAAAAGGAGACTCAAACCAGTTTGGAATGAGTAATCGTTAAGTAAATAATGTCAGAATTTTCATTTTTGGGTGAACTAACCCTTTAAATCACAAAAAAGACACACACACACACAGCTTCTGTGATATATTTGCCACACATACACACACACACACACACACACATCATCATCATGAATGCGCGTCACTTATCTGCTACATGAAAACGTCCTGCACATGTAATGGCTGACATTTATCACCAGTGGCGAGATGAAGGCATTGAATATGATGGAATACATTCAGAGAGACTTCCAGAACAATGTTTGCGCCAACAAATGATTGTGTTAGCACTCGACGGATGGGAATTCATATTAGCGCTCAGCTCAATTGAAGGTGGCCTTGTTAGTGAATAAGAGTGCAGTTGCAACAAGAGCACAATAGAGAGCGACTGTGCAGCATTGAACAGGACTCCAGATCGACGAGCTTAAAGGCACTGCTGTCAGATTCCCGATGACTCACGTGACCGTCACACTACAGTAGCGTCTATGCCAGCTAGAGCACTACAGATAATAAATCATGTAAACTCCGCAAAAGAAAGAGAGAAACATCTCACATATGCTCCAGGTGTCTAAAATGAGAGGTCAACTTCTGTGATTGACTACTAAACAAGGCAAAAAAAAAACCTAATCTTGTTTTAGGAGGGTTTGTTTGTACTGGAAACCATTTACTTCAGAAGCATCGTCTTTTGAAAGTGAGTATTTTCATTTATGCCACATTAAAATGATGGTTTACCCAAAAAATAAAGATTTACTCACCATTTATTCTCCCTCATGTGGTAACGAAACTTTCTTTTTTCTGTTGAACACAAAAGAAAATCATTTTTTAAAATGTTGGAAACCGCTAGCCGTTATTTATTAAAAGCATACTATGGAGGTCAAGCATCTACTGGTTTCCAACTGCTTTTGTGTTTAACAAATAAAAGAAACTTAAACAGACTCTAAACAAGTGGAGGGAGAGTAAATGAAGACTGAACGTGTATTGTAAAAAACCTAACTTAAAAAAAAAAATTTAAATCAATGTATAGTTAACTAATAATAATGATTTTAAACTATTTTTTGCTGTGTAATTTTGATGCGACGTCTTGCATCAACTACAGTGGTAAAACGTGACATCATCATACTGTCCAGGTAAGTTGATAATAAAATGCTGACCCCATCCCCCCAAATTTATTCACTCTCATGTTTTTCGCAAACATCTATGACTTTTCTGCAAAATACAAAACGATGTGTTCGAAATCATTCAAACGCTGAAAAACTATGGCAAAAGAGTACTACATCCAAATGAATATAAAAAAAAAACAGTAGAAGTAGAAAACAGGTGAAGAGTACCTTAATGCAAGTATGTCCAAAATTCATTCATATTAAGCATATTCATGCTTATACATAAAACAAACATTCATTCATATTCAAACAAACGTCATACTCTGACAACATTCCAGATTGGACGTACGGCTAATCTTCTGTTTTTTGCACTGAAAGTCAACAGGGTGTAAAAACACATTGGACCCCGTTGACTTTTAGTGTACATCAAATAAAGCAATCATATTCAAGCTTTGCAGAAGAAAGTGAGTCAGGTTGGAACAACATGAGGCTAAATAAATCTTTTTTTGGTGAAGTCTACATCAGACACCAGACAGTACACTAAACCTGGTCTAGCAGGAGCATTCACATGAGGTGTGCTGTTAGTGTGAGGTATTATGGGGCTGCCTTTTAAACCAGTAGTCACACATTATAGGCTGGCTGACAGTCAATTTAGGCTGGGATCGGACCACAGTTTCATCAAAACACACTTCTCTAGCGCTCTAAACTGTGCCCTCACATAAACTTAGAACATCTATTTTCTTATATAATTACTATATAGTATTAGACATTCAATAAACTCTTTGTGTCGCTTTATATACTTTCTTTCCATTTGGAATGTACTGTAGCTTTATAGTGTCTGCAGTCTTGAATGGGGCGGAAGTGTCTTTATGTGATTGGTCAGCGCTTCAGGCCAGCTTTAGCGTGCTGACTGGGAAGGAGGGCATGGTCACCATGGTGACCGGGTTCAGGACGGCCTGGCCTACCAGCTGAGGGTGATGGGCGACGACTTGCGCGCCCACCGGCGTCTGTTTGGCCATGATGGCGGCTTGCGTGGAGGATGCTGCCGTGCCATTAATCTGAGCATGAGAGAGTGTGTGCGCGATGTGGCTCATGACCGCCGGCTGCGTGACGGTGACCGGCTGAGGGTAGATTCCTGGCAGGTGGGCGACAGTGATGTGGCTGATGGATTGAGGTCCGGGCGCCAGCTGAACGGGGCTGGAGGAGGAAGGAGCAATGTGGGCCATGTGTTTGGACGCGGGCTGAATGACGTGGTTGACTGTTTGGATGACGGAGGCGTGTGACGCTGATCCCGCATGGGCGATGACTGAGGGCTGCAGGCTGGCAGCGGTCACTATATGGGTGTGGGCTGGAGGTAGGGTTTGGGGGGCAGGAGCAGATGCCAGGCCATTAGGAGTTGAGGATAAAGTTGGAGCTGTGATCGGGGTGGCAGCGGCGATGGGGGACAGTTGAGCCGAGGGCATGGGGGGCTTAGACTGTTTGTGTGGGATATGGATGTGTTGTGTTAGGAGAGACGACAAGGGGTGAGATTTCTTTAACTCAGGCTGAAGCGCAGCAGGCACTTTGGGTAAGGCGGTGGGCATGGAGGATAAGCTGTCGTCATCGATGTCTTCAAAGTTATCTTCACCTTCTGTAGAGATATTAACAAAACAAAACAGATTTCTTTTAGTTAAAAAAGCTAAAATTGAGTGGCTTTTGGTTGATTTATATTAGATTTTAAAATCAATGTAGTGCTCCTTTCTAAGTGTTAGCAGAAAGCTAGTGTTGGGAAGATTTGTTAATTCAATTCAGGTTTATTTATGTAGCGCTTTCACAATAATTACAGCGTGATCCTCCAGAAATCATTCTAATATGCTGATTTAGATCTCAAGCTACATTTCTTCATCAACACTGAGATAAGAGCTGCTTCATATCTTTGTGAAAAACATCTGTAAGATGCTTTAAATGACTTTAAGGTTCAGAGGAAACAACATTTATCTGAAATGCCTTTAAACATGTGTAATTAATGGTTGTGCATGCAAAAATGTACATATTCTTTTATGAACAGGTTAAGGATACTGATTACTTCATAATATATATAATGTTAATCAAACTTAATGACGATAAGTATTTATGCTGATAAAAGTATTTAGAAATCAAAGCAATAATTTTGCTTGCTATAGTGAAGTAACAGATTTGGACATTGACTGCTGCTCATTTATATGCTAAAGAGATTATTTAGGCAACATGTGTTAGCAATTGGAAAAACCATTAGCTGCACACGATTTCAAAATAAAGACCAAGAAAACTGACATCTGGAAGAGAGACATACTTTTGTGTGCATATATATGATTCAGCAACATTTTACAGACGAGGCCCCATTTTTTTGTTCCTAACCATGTCTCAAATTCCCATTTTAATAAATAGTTGATAAATCCTTCTGTATTGTCTTTGCAACTTTAACTAACAAAAGCCATCATTATAGAAACATTTGTCATCTTCATGGACAGCGTTTTGCAGGATTTACCAGAAGCAGTGGAGGTAGAGGCCTGGTCATCATCGGGCTGAACAGTCTGTCGGAGAACACGGTCGATCTCCATCACGTCCAGTCTCTGGCTCAGCTCGTTCTTCAGCTCAGCCAATCTCTGCTGCAGGGCGATCTTCTCCCGTGCTAGACGCTCCATCTCATGCTCATAGTCCTTCTCCTTCCTCTTCAGCGTCTGTAGGAAATATGGAGAAACACACAAGATTCAGAGCTGGCAGGTGAACTGAAAATGTGTAAAAGGCACAACTTGGAAGGATTCAATGTCAGCTCACCATGCAGAAAAGTCTATATATAATACATTCCCTGACACTTAGGGGTGGTGCTGTTTTCCATCATACACCTCTCTTATTCAAGAAGTCTAGCTAAAGCGAAAGTAAAACAACACAGAAAAAAAAGGAACAGGCAAGAGACACACACAGCTGTATGAGTTACAACTTGAAACAAGAAGACATGTTGTTACACTGTTGGTATCATATTCACAAACTAGAAATGCAGAATAGTTTAATGAATCCAATGTGTCTTGTGGTTAAACATGTACAAATACAATTTTTTTATCCATGTTTGTTTATTTCAGTTTCTGTATTCTATACATCTGTCCAACTGCTCGTTAACGCAAATTTTTAATCAGCCAATCACATGGCAGCAACTCACTGCATTTAGGCATGTAGACATGATCAAGACGGTCTGATGCAGATCAAACAGAGCATCAGAATAGGGACGCAAGATGATTTAAGTGACATGGCATGGTTGTTGGTGCCAGACAGGCTGGTCTGAGTATTTCAGAAACTGCTGATCTACTGAGATTATCACGCACAACCATCTCTAGTGTTTACAGAAAATGGTCCGAAAAATAAAAAAATATCTAGTGAGCGGCAGTTCTGTGGGCACAAATGCCTTGTTGATGCAAGAGGTCAGAGGAGAATTGCCAGACTGGTTCAAGCTGATAGAAAGGCAACAGTAACTCAAATAACCACTCGTTACAACCGAGATATGCAGAACAACATCTCTGAATGCACAACACGTTAAACCTTGAGGCAGATGGGCTACAGCAGCAGAAGACCACACCAGGTGCCACTCCTGTTAGCTAAGAACAGGAAACTGAGGAAAAAATTCGCACAGGCTCACCAAAATTGGAAAATAGAAGATTGGAAAAACGTTGCCTGATCTGATAAATCTCAATTTCTGCCACAACATTTGCATGGTAGGGTCAGAATTTAGTGTCAAAAACTGAAAGCATGGATTCATTCTGCCTAGTATAAACGGTTTAGGCTGGTGGTGGTGGTGTAATGGTGTGGGGGATATTTTCTAGACACACTTTAGGCCCATTAGTACTAACTGAGCATCGGTTCAACACCATAGCCTACCCGAGTATTGTTGCTGACCATGTTCATCCCTTTATGACCACAGTGTACCCATCTTCTGATGGCTACTTCCAGCAGGAAAATGCACCATGTCATAAAGTGCGAATCATCTCAGACTGGTTTCTTGAACATGACAATGAGTTCACTGTATTCAAATGGCCTCTACAGTCACCAGATCTAATAGAACACCTTCGGGATGTGGTAGAACGGGAGATTCTCATCATGAATGTGCAGCCAACTGCGTGATGCCATCATGTCAATATGGACCAAAATCTCTGAGGAATATTTCCAGTACCTTGTTGAAACTATGCCACGAAGGATTAAGGCAGTTCTGAAGGCAAAAGGGGGTCCAACACTGTACTTGTAGAGTGTACCTAATAAAGTGGCCAGTGTAGTACTTACAGCAATTATTTATGCGTTTACATATCTTACATATAAATTATTTAATTTAAGATTATATCAAAATAACCCGTCAGTCAGTATATTACTGAAGACCCCTAAACATCTAGCTCAGCTTGTCAAGGTTTCCTTATTTTACGCCAGCAATTTTTCTCTCTCATATCCTGATCAATGCTGCTGATAATAATGTCATCTAGTGTCAAACTAAGAAAGCCTTCAGAGAATTTCTCAGACCATTAAGCATGAAGGAGGTCACATGCTTGTTCTCTGTAAATGTGTGTAATCATCTATGAGAGTTCCTGCTTCTTCCTGGATGTCTGTCTGTACCCAGCACACACGCGCGCACACACACTCCTCCCCCACTGTTTTTTTTTTGAGTCCTGCCTCTGCTGCCCTCTCATACTCGCACAAACACGTGGATCAGCCGAGGCATGACAGCCCCGCCCACTTCTGGGAAGACATTCAGTGGGAGGAGCCCGTGACAGAGGAGCTCAGCCAATCATGAGTGTACATCTGTGTACTGCGAGTGTGCCAAACCAGACTGCACCTCAACCTACCCACAAATAAACATAAACACACAGATAGTGATCCAGCTTCACAAACATGAAGCAAACTGGAGATTGGAGAAACATGAAGCTTTAAACACACACATATACACAGCATGAGAGGGAGGAACAGAGACAATGCACACACACACACTGGGCTGGGCTTCGACGACCCAGTTTCCAAGCAGTGTCAGCTGATGTAGGAGAAACAAACACAGCAGCGGCTCAGGCCTTTAAGAGGATGGAGAGACGGAGATTAAGGGGTCTGTGCACAAACAAGGGGAAGTCCATTGAATTTTGAAACACACTGCTCAGGGATGAATCTGAAAGGACAACGAGATAATAAAAATAATATATTGTGCCATATACATTGCAAAAAAATGCAAACACAATTTCTTAATTCCTTCAATTCAAACAAATTCAGTTAGCCTAATCATTTGTACAAATTTAAGTAGATTGAACAAAAAAAACGTAAGAACTGTGTTGGTTCAACTCATTTTTAATAAGTTTAAACAAGAATAAATGAAATAATATAGCACATTTTTGAACCTACATTTTAGGACAATTACAAAAAACATGCATTCACAATTTAAATAGAATTTTCTAGTAATATTATATGTAAAATAATTGTAATAATATAGGGCTCGGTGATATGGCAAAAATGCAATCTCGATAACTATTTGTCATATTGAATGATAACTATATATATTTCGATATAAGTTGTTAATGCTTCCAGTTTTAGAAGAGCCACAAACATTAGTGTGTCATTAAATGGCATAATATTTTAGGTGGCCGAAAATTCGGTACATCTCTAATAATCAACACACTTTTAGATTGCCATTGTTGCTCATTTCTGCTGTGTGATCGGCTCTTAGATCAATACAGACTAAAAAGGTCCAGAGCTTGTCATTGTTATTGACACCGGGATTTGATAAAATATCGTTTATCGGCCCAGCCCTATAATAATATATAAAATTATATTATTACAATAAAAATATCATTTTTATTAAAACATATTACAATAAAATAAATCTATGAAGTACAAAAAAAGAAAATGAAATATTGTTCAAATATTGTTTATTATTCGTACTGTGAAAGACTATATATGAAGTGTTTATTTGTGTGTGTTTAACTCCATTTGTAGCCATTTTCAGACATTTTTTATGTTGTGCATTGAAGAGTCTTATCTGTCTGTCTATCAGGGGTGCCAAAACTTTTTGAAGGGCCAAAAACCAAATTGATTAAGGCTAGTGGGCCGAAGGTAAATGTAGTTGCCATGGGTAATTTCCTAATTTATGTAATAATATTTAAAAAATATTTTTATATTATTAAGTAAAACTGCATATTTTATAATGAACTTACGGTAAAAATGATAACAATACAACAAAAAACAATTTCATTTATAGGAGAATGGATTTGATTTGCTCACAGATGTCTTCTGCACAGTCCTCTATCCATTGTATTTACATTTGAAAAAATCTAATTTATTTACAACATTTAATTAATTTCAGTTTGCTATTTTGTAGCTCAGCAATAAAACAAACAAAAAAAGGTTTCTTCAAATTAGAAACGATAATCTCTTTTGAAGACATTCACCCCAACCCTCTCCATCCTTATTCCTTTCTCAGATGAAATGATCGATCGATCTATCAAATCAGATCACTTTTATTGTCACATCATCAGCAGCACGTGTGCTATGATGAGTGAAAAGCGTAGGTGCTGGCTCCAGACAGTGCAAAACACAGACAGTGCAAAATACAACAACATACCCCCCCCCCAAAAATGGAGGAGTTTGTGCGGGGTGTGTTATCAATATATCTATTGATCAATCTATCAATCTATCAATCTATCTAGTTAATTGTCAATTAATTTACTCAAACAGTGTCTGTTTGAATTGGCAAACTCATTTTTATGGGTCATCACTTTGAAAGGGTCCCTGTTTTTAACACTTTATGTGTCAAAAATGACACATTCTAAGGAGACATAATCATTAAGCTACTCTCATTTACATCTTATGAAACTTAAAATCACCTAATAAACAGCACATTCAAATCACTGTAATAGATATTATCGAAATAGTTGCAAATAAATATGTGCATAAAGAAACCCACAACTGACCCAGCAATCCTCAATCTATGAGCAACAACAATAGCTGAAGGTGGCACAGCTCATCCTCTTCCCCCCACCACGTGCGCCGGACAAGCATGGCCCTACAGAAACAACAACAGCGTGGAAAGAAGATCCAGGCCAGTCATTTGATATGGGTACAGGTGTGTCTAGATCACCAGACAGAAGATAAAGGACTTGCAGCTCAGCTCGAGGTCGATAAGGCTCTGCTGAATAATGACAGGTCACGGGGTCAATCAATGCACACCACTTCCTTTCCTGTGCTCACACTGGCCTTTTTGCCTCTCTGACGTGCTGGCATCTTTGTCTCTGTAAATTAGATGGTGGAGTACTCGACCGTTGTCAAGGCAACAGTTGCTGTAGTAACAGTGCATGGTAAGCAGGCAGGAGAGTGTGGCAGTGTGAGCATGTGCTGCCTGCACTGGGCAGCAGAATAAAGGTTGTTTGATTGAGCGCCTCTCAGTGCATCCATATATAGGTCTGCTGTGCTGGACAGAAGCTTTACATAACAGAGCAGCACAACCTAATATAGTAGAATGGAGTCTTCAGGAAAGCATGAGGTTGAGACTTCCCTTAGACTTGCCTTAAAACAAAGTTACTAACCAACAGCGATTTTCCTTTCCTTAGACCTCTGCTTTGTCACAACAGATCCCGTAAGGATCACTTTTTTCCCCTACAATGTAAGTCTATGGTTACACATTTCAAACACTCTTCAAAAGTATCTTCTTTAGTGTTCGACAGAAGAAAGAAACTCAAACTCAAGGTTTGGAACCACTTGAGGGCGAGTAAACAGTGATTTAATAAAATCGTGACTTCACTACTAGTTTAACATAACATTAGCTCTCACAAGAGTCAGTTAGACAAGAACTATCCCTGGTCTCTCTTTACTTAAGTGTGCCCTCCTTCCCCTGGGGGGCCGGCACATTCCTCGCTGACTGTCTCCACCAGGCCCTAGTCGACCCCACCTCCTGCAGCCAATGAGACATGCTGACAGCTCTCTGGTCTGCGTGCCGCATCAGGCGCAGCTCCAGCCCACAGCTGTGCATGCCTGCCTCTAGTAGCCAAACACACACACAGTGCTCTACAAACACCTAAACCCACTGAACTCCTGATCCAAGAAGGAGGCCCCTTTCCTCCCTCCAGCCTAGGACAGCTAAACTGTCTCCTGAGTGAGATCTTATCGCAAACAAAAGAATAACAGCATCTGGATGAAATTTGAGAGGGAGATGAATGCAAATCATTGTCATACACATGTTGTGAAGGTAAAATCAGGTTAGAGACTGAAAACTATTTATACATATGTGAGAATGGCAAACTACAGGAGGATGAGGTGATCGTAGCCGAGTTCCATTCTGATGTTACCTTTCAGAATTCACAAAACAAAATAAAAACAACTGGCAATTACATTGTAAAAGTTGTAGCTTTTAAGGCCTTTAAGACTCTTTCCATACATTTTAAAACCTCACCTGTGACATTAACTTACAGTTTTTACCAGACCCCCTAGTTTTTTCATAATTTTTAGCAATAAAAATGACTTTCTGGTGGTAATTCCCAGAAATTTGCAGATTATTTTGCAATTATTATATGTATATTTATAATTTACCATATTAGGTAGCCTACTATGTTAGGTGTGCACATATGTTATTGACTTCACATGTAAATCACTCACGGTTCATCCGCGTCTACCTACCGCACAGGCTGCAAAACAATTACGCCCACTTCAATGCAATGTTTGAATTGTGAGGGCGCAGATGAGACATCATTTTTCGAGAGACACTCAAATAAATCATGTGCGCTGTGTAAGCCACATCTATAAGTCACGTTAAACAATAAATTGCAAACTGAAATAAATATAATTTGATTATATGGTTCGGAATTGGATGTTTTATGAGATTAATTACATTTTTTGCAATTATTTTGTGTTTAATTAAAAATTTTGCAGTATCGCAAAAATTTGTGACTTTTTTTGGGTTTTGCGTTGGTTTCAGTGATCGCGGAATCGCGAAAAACTAGGAGGTCTGATTTATAACAATAAACGTATACATTATCCATACAGTGAATAAAAATGCTAATCCAGCAGGTGGTGCCTATAGAACAGCAGGAATAACAGTGTTTCCCTGGTTACTGCTGTAAACAAAGCAGCATGATGTCAAATCTACCACACAGCATCCCAATATTCAAAGATTTAATTTAGGCAAACTTTAGCATACTGATACAAAATGTAATACCTTGTAAAATAGCATGCAAGACGTTTTAATACATTTTAAGAGCCTTCAATTTCTCTAAATGGATTTATCAACTTGTAATACTTTTTAAGACCCCGCAAACACCCTGTTTAAAAAAGGAGCAAACCATAGTGTAAACTTTCTATTTTATAAATGGTTCCTATTTCTGCAACGTCGCAGCTGAACAACAGCATAAACTACAGATTATGATCACCTCTGATTCTGATATGTGCTTTATTTACTGTTAAATGTTACCAGTGTGAGTTTGAACTCAATTTTAAACTTTCATTTATTGCCATAATGAAAGTGGCAGCAGATAGCTTACCTCAGAAAACTAGCATACATACCAATCTGAAAATGAAAGCTAGACCTGTAACAACATCAGTCACTCAGCATGTACTTTTAATGTTAATGAGGTGTAATGTGTATTAATTAGATGATAAACCTTACCATTTTGCTGGGGCGCATAGCAACAGGTTTACTCACTTTTTTAAAGTCATCTAATTGCTACTAATAGTATAAGTGCATTTCCAGCAAGTTGAGCGGCTCATGCTGGCAAC
>CAIGQZ010000379.1:9253514-9368033 GCA_903798205.1 Danio tinwini
GATTTTTTTTGTGCAACTTGACATGCTTTTTTCCCCAGCGCATTGTGTTTTGCACCCTGATAGGCTGTAGACCATTGTCAATCAATCTCCTCCATGCCGTGTCTCCTGTTCAGTACAGAATGCGTTTAGCTTGCCAAATGTACATACATTTTAGATCCCTAGCAGCATGACTCTGAAGTGCTGCACTGTATGTTTGCATGTTTTCTTCCCACAATGTCGACGAAACGATCGGCACTGTCAAAGGCACCAGTGGTAGCGCTTAAAGGCAGAAGAAGATGCTAACCATGGCACAAAAAGTTGAACTTCTGGACATGTAGGCTGTAGCGCGCCAAAACAAAATAAATAAACAAAGATCAAATGGTTTTGATTTTTTGTTTCATTCTATAATACTGGACTTATTTTTCTATGAAGGTTTGAACTTTAAGAGTGTTTAAAGAAAAGAAAAAAAGTGTGAAAATATTAATGCCTGTCTGGGAAGAAGTGTATTAAGTGTGTTGTGAGCGGTTTTACAGCCTTTAAACATCTATACTAATTGTAAAAAGTAAAGCTTACTACTTTGCGGGTTATTTTTAGAACGTAACTCCCGCGAATAATGAGATACCACTTCATCACAGTTCCTACATACATATAAAGCAGCACAAACATATTCAGTGT
The DNA here is from genome assembly GCA_903798205.1 of Danio tinwini. Lineage (NCBI taxonomy): Eukaryota > Metazoa > Chordata > Actinopteri > Cypriniformes > Danionidae > Danio > Danio tinwini. The sequence continues at coordinate 9,254,169 of CAIGQZ010000379.1, forward strand.
TAAGAAATGATTTTGGACATCAAATCATAATATTAAAATGATGAAATCTAAAGGATCTTTACCATCAGTATCAGTTTAAAATTCAAAGCAAATCATGTTGGAATCAGCTAGTTTGAATTTTCCTAATAATTTATAGTTTTACATTGGATACGCCGTTCAGTTTTGCGCATGTAGAGATGACTAGTTGATGGCAGAATTTTCCATTTAGAGCAAATGATCTGCAGATGGTGCGACAGAATGAGGTTGACATTTACCAAAGAACACTTGTTGAATCAGCGACACTGAAACTGCAGTGGTTTCTAGAAGACAAATGGGTCTTTAAGCTTGCATAGTAGAAAACATGTGATTCTGCCCACAAGGACATGCCACTAGTTTCTGCAGAGTATGATATATAGATGACCAACTGACCCACATCAGCAATACTCTACTGCTGACACACACACAAAACAATCACAGGAAATGAATCAGGTGGATTTCACAGAATTCTTTCCAGTCTTGCGCATCCTGATGATATAGTCATAAATAAAATAAAAAAAAACTAAAAAGAGTTGATGATAACATACATCTAGTGGATGCAGGCCAGTTGACTGATATTTATTCTATGCAGCTATGCTACAGGTCAAACTATTGGAATAAAGATTTACTTACTTTCTCTTTTATGTTTTTGAAAGAAGACTTCAAGAGAGAATAATGTTGTAATAATGTTATTCAACTTAAATGGAAGTTATTTCTGTGATGGCAAAGCTGAATTTCAGATTTTCAGTGTCACACAACCTTTCAGAAATCATAGAAATATTTTGATTGTGTAAGATTGCTAAATTTTCTGATGTAAATGTAAATAATAATTGTGTGGAATTTGTAAACCACCTTTGGTAACACGTTAAAATAATGGTCCATTAGTAAACGTGAACAAATTAGTAAGGCATTTATTACTGTATTTATGAATCTTTGTTAACGTTTGTTAATGTTATTAAAGATTATAACATTAAATAACATTAGTTTATGTTAACTCACAATCCACTAACTAATGTTAACAAGCTAAAAAAACTGGACTGACAGTTTCAATTCACTAGAACTTCTATGTAAAGCGGCTTTAACACAATCTACATTGTAAACGCACTATAGAAATAAAGGTAAAATTAAAAGTGCAACTTTGGATTTTAATAATGCATTAGTTAATGATGAACTAAGATTAATTAAATTAAATTCAATTCAATTCATGTTTATTTCTATAGCGCTTTCACAATGTACATTGTTTCAAAGCCGCTTAACATAGAAGTTCTAGTAAAGTCCAGATTTCAATTTAGTTCAGTTCAATGTGGTTTAAACTTCACTGCTAAAAGATCAAACACTGAAGAGCAGATTCATCGATGCGCAGCTCCACAAGTCCCAAACCAAGCAAGCCAGTGGTGACAGTAGTGAGGGAATTTTTTTTTAAAATGCTTTACAAGATTACTCATACTTAATAATGTTAGTAAAACACTAACTAATGCAGGGGTTCAATAACAACTCCAGTGATGCAACAGTATAACAACCATATCATTTATTAGAATCATTATTTAATTGTTTAATTTAATATTAACCTCACTTAACGAGAATGGTGTGCACAATGTTTACAGCACAAGACTCTTCTTGGTATAGTCTTGTAGACTGCCACTTTAAGCCTCTTTGTTCAGTCGTGGACTTTATTTTTAACTTTATTTGTCAAAGTTTAACATTGTGCCGTAAAATCAATCTGCTGCAACTAACACTATTGATGTGACGTTAATCTAGCATAGTAACCCCAGGGGTCGCAATGCAATAGAAAACAAATTGAAAGGCTGATGGTTTTTTATTTGCATGTTATGTAATTATAAAATATTAAATATATTATAAAGTTAAAAACTATTTTCATCTTCTGTTCGTCAAGTTTCTATTTCTGAGAAATCATGTTACACTGAATATTGAACTAATGACTGAACTAATATCTACAATTTCCAAATATTATTTTGTAGAAAAGTTGTAAAAATCTAAATAAATGATCGTATAAACAATCTTGGTGAAAATAAGAAACACAGGATCGATCAAAAGGCTCACTGCAAAGCTTTCAAAACAAAATCATCTCATCTCCGTTACTCGGTTAAAATAATTCAGCCACTACAATGAAAACTAAGGATCTAGAAACTGGAACACAAAACAGGTCCAGCAAGGTTTGTGAAATAAAAGCATGAGATAGATAGTGTTGAGCAGAGAGCGAAGGCTGGAGGAGGGTTGACACGAGCAGCTGACGTCACGCGGCTCTGTCTAGCCATGTGCTCTAGACTCATGCGGCCGCAGCAGAACACGATGAAGAGAGAGAGAGAGAGAGAGAGAGAGAGAGAGAGAGAGAGAGAGAGACGGAAGGAGGAAAACAGGCACAGACGAAGGGGAGGAGCTCTGAGCTACTGGAAATGACACAGGGAAACTCCACAGACTGATCTGCTTTTAAAGCTGCAGTAGCAAAGTCAATCTTTAAAAGGATTCCTAAGTAGTATTAAGTGAAAAATAGACGTAAATGAGCACACTTGTGGCTTAAGGACAACAGTTGCTAGAGATATGAAGCATGAGTGAAAATCACAAATACTGCGGTCTGACTAGTTCCTCAAGACTTTCCATGATGAGCTAATTTATCTGAATATTAAGAGAAATGAAACACACATGCTTTTATTTGCTTTCAGAGTCTTAATGAACTTTTGGAGTATGTTACAGTGGTACTTTGATATTGTTATTCATGTGTAAATTTTAGAAATTTCAATATTTTCTAAAATTATTATTTTTTATTAATTAACTTTTCAATTTTGGGTTAGGGCCATTCTTACAATTCTTTCTATATAGCTTTATTTAACCTTAATCATTTTGTAATTTATGTAGTACTAAAATTTAACTATTATTTTAGAATTTAGTTTGTTGCAAAAAAGGGAATATAAATAATTTAAGTTTAATTTTTATTCTTATTATCACCAATGAATTATTAGATAGAAATTTAGAATAAATAAAGTTAGAAATATAGAATTTATCTTCTAAAAACTGCACTTTTACTGCATTTATATTTCATAATTCATTTAAATTTTCGTTTAGTAACTTCATTGCTAGTTCTATTTATACACACACATATATGAATAGAATTTTAAAGGGGTGGTCCACTACGATATCATATTTTAAACTTTAGTTGATGTGTAATGTAGCTGTGTGAGCATAAACATTATCTCTGAATGTAATATACTCAAAGTTCAATGCAAAGGGAGACATTGACCTTTACAGAGTTAGCCTAGCAAAGTCTACAGCGAACAAAGTTTGGGGACTACAAAAAAATACATTTGGGTTTGTGAGATCACAAATGCTTCAGGTTACGCACAATCACTTCGCGCACACAATCCGCACAGAAAGTTGCCATGGCCAGAGGCGCTGTAATGTTATTGCAGAGAAAGCAAAAATGTTAAATTCTGTTTCTTTATTTGGGCTTCCAAAGGACATGACACGAAGAGAGAAGTGCTTACAATTTAATTTTAATTATGTTCTAGAGAATTATAATAAATTTATAGCTAGCATTTGACAAAGGATAGCTTCCTGAATCTTTCCCAGTTCAGCGCTGGATTTGGCTAAAAACTCCTCAAAGGAGCAGCTCTAATCCTAAAAGATGAAGCTGTGGATTGTGAGCCACAGCCTGTAAGTATTTTTATTTCTTAACATTTATCAATTACATGCACAGTAATTGTTTCTAGCGTTAACAGCATGTTGTAGCAAGGATGTAAACAAAGATGTAAACAACAGGAAATGCTGTTTGGCACCGCTAACAATTTAGCTACAAATTCAAATTTATCAGTCAACCCGCTGTAAACACCCACAATCTTCAGCAGCGCTACAGTGTCTCTCTGTGTGGCCACTTTCTCTGCGTTCTACATATCAAATAACGAACTCGCAAAAGATATATGAACGCTTCATATTACTTACACATGCTTAGTCTGAATATGTGAAAGACACTTGTCAGATTTTACTTTAGAGAGCAGGTGTGAGGTTTAGGCTCAAACTGATACGGCTAACAGCTACTCTGACAGACAGTGTATACAGAGCAGAGGCATAGCGTGTGTTAGTAGAGGCCTGATGCTTTGCCTGCTGACAGGGAGGCAATCCACAAATCACAGCACATTATGTTAGCTTACCAATCAGAGCCTCTTGAGGGTGAGCCTTTCTGAGGAACTAGGAAATATGACAGTCATTTTCATGTTAGCTGAGTAACAAGATGTAATCAAAGTAATATATGCAAAAATAATGTGATTTTCTTCAAATGAAGCATGAGCACACATTTTTTTGCATCTTATAAACACAACCAAGCCTTAAAAACACACTCTGGACCACCCCTTTAAGAGTCATTTTTTTTAACAAGTATTAATTTGACACTGTATGATTTCTAGATCTGATAATCTAATAATTTAGCATTTTACTGCATCTTAAAAGGTAAATTTGCTGTGCTTTTTCACTTCTATAATCTCTTTAAAATAGCTTTATTATTAAAAGAATTATAAATATTATTTAACACATTATAATAAGTTCTTCATTTTTGAACAATAACAACAAAAGATATCAACATTACTTATGTAATAACACATTGACTAATGTCAGGTCAACATTAACCCCAATGTAAAGTGCACTCATGTTATTAAATCATAACACCACTAGTATGTTACTGCTGGCCGAAACGGTAAAACAATTTATCATAATTATCCTGCAATTAATACATCTCTAATCAACTACTTTACCTCAACATAAAAAAAACAGCTTTGCCATGACGCCACAGGAATATGTGAATCAGGAGGCATGAAGCTGAATAAAATAAATCATAATCGCATCAAACAATCCTCTTATTGAGCAGCAGGCTGATCTGATTGGTCAATGCAGTGAGAGTGGGAGGGGCCGGGCAGTAGAGCGCATGCAGAGACAAAAGCACGGAGGAGAGAAGCGCGTGCCTCCTCCATCCATGAACACACACTGAGCCACTGCCGTCTCCAGAGTAGAGCACAACAGACACACACACACACACACACACACACACACACACACACATACATATATATACACACACAAACACTGCACTAATCATTAAGAGACAAGCACCGTGACCCACAGGCACACACTAATCCTTCAGCAGGAACAAAAACAGACACAATAGCTGAAAAACAGCTCAAATCACTCACTAACTAGTGAAAGTGTAAAATAAATATACACATCAGCTTCATACTAACCTGACATCCAAGAGCAACATTTAAAGACAGAGTCACCATCACCAATAATAATACAACAAGAGGGACTAAATAAAGCAGGCTCACTACTTATAGCCTTAATATATTATTAGTAAACAACAAAATAATCTGGTAGCAAAATGCTACATCACTGTTTTAGCTACGAGCTTTGAACATGCTCCAAACAAAGTGCACTGCCGAGAAGTCAAAACTGATTTCAAAAATAAGGCTTGTTATTTCAATTTTAGCTTTTTTGTAGAGCACTTTTCACAATAGTTACCGTTTCAAAGCAGTTTAAAAAAAAGGTGCACATTATTGTATTAGTATTAGTATCGGTATTAGTTACCATAACTTTAATTACCTAGTAACTAATTACTAATAGCTTTTAACAGTAAAAGTTATTATATATTAACAGGTTATATAGTTAACCTGCAGTTATATACCTGCTAGTTTAGACAGTAAATGGCCTATAAAATGTAAACTAATCGCTTAGTTCATAAACTACTCTGCAATCCATTTCACTCCCTGTATATTTCTAATATTATTAGCTGTTAATTAACTTGTATAATAAATACAGAATACCAATCTTTTAAATAATAATAACAAATATAATATTAATAATAATTATTATTATTCATTCTCTTTTCGGCATTGTCCCTTTTAATCAGGGGTCGCCACAGTGGAATGAACCGCCAACTTATCCAGCATATGTTTTACGCAGCGCATGCCCTTCCAGTCACAAATCAACACTGGAAAACACCCATACACTCTTGCATTCACACACATACACTATGTCCATATTCAATATAGCTTATTTAATTCACCTATAGCGCATGTTTTTGGACTGTGGGGGAAAACCCACACGAACACTGGCAGAACATGCAAACTCCACACAGAAATGCCAACTGACCCAGCCGGGACTCAAATCAGTGACCTTCTTGCTGTGAGGCGACCGTGCTACCCACTGCGCCACTGTGACACCCCATAATAATAAAAATAACAACATATTATATAAATAACATTTCTAACTTGATTGCTGTTTATACTTAAAAGCAGATAATTGAAATAAGCTGATACATATATAAATATTGATATTTACTATTTTGAGTCAAATTTCTTAACATGCCAAACGCTTCCAATCTAGCAGCCAATACATTACCATCCTTATAATTATGGACTAAAAGGTAACCGGTATTTTTAGGGGACATTTAAAGGGGAAATGAAGCACTCAGTCAAGTTCACTTTTTTTTTTTATATTGGTTACAAACGCGATTAATGTAACCATTTAGAAGAAAATGGCATGTTTTACTATAGATTTTAGACCTAGGGCACCGCCATCTTGGAATATTGCTGTGTCTGACGTCACAGGGTTGGTTCCATTCCCTCAGCTGAACAGATACAGTTCTGGACTGAACACGGTATTTAACTCAATGTGTGAAGTTGTGTGCGTGGAGCTGCTGCAAATACAAGCATCAGATGTGTGTCTAATATAAAAATAGATATTTATTTAATTTTTTCCTCCTTTTAATTACCAATCACTTGATGCGCTTTGGTTCACTCTCTGTATTATGCTGCCTGACTGCCTGTCTAGGTTTCAACCAGGTCCAGTGCTGATGTAATAGGGGCAGGTACTTTCACTTTTCACTACTACAGCCTTCACCTCTTTTCGTGTTCAAACCAAACTAAGATCGGCACGGTTTTTCACATGGCAGGTTTTTACGTCCTTCATATATGTTGAGACATCGAGTTTATCGAATTGAAAAGAGAATAAATGTCTTGACAATCCACACAGACGTGATTTACTACAGCGTGAAGTCATATATCATTTGAATTGTTGCTAGTCTGAATGTAAATCCCCTCTTCAGGCAGCGAAAAAGCAGCATGAGAGAGAGAGGACCAAAGCGCATCAAACGAGCCCCTATTATGGGTTTTTTGAGAATAACCTTCCATGTGGTGTGTAACAGCTCTAAGTGAAGTGAAATATCCAGCTAAGGCTTAAATCTGAAAGTGGACAGTGTTTAAAAATATTGATTCATTTATAAAAAGAGTCGACTGCTAGTACTTTAAATGAATCGTTTTGTTAACGAGTCTTTAGCCGTTTCATCGTGATGTTGATACGAAACTTCGCCCAGTTGTTGCGCTCGCAAAAACCTCAGCATTATAGCCCAGCATTGTGATGTTCGAGTGTTTCTGGAATCTACACTCTTACAACGGAGAATTCATCGGCCTTTTGTTAAAGAAAGGATCAGAAAAGACTATTGATGTAAGGGACTATCGTGGATCAGCTCCTCCATTTCACAAGTGTAAGTAAGTGGTTAAAAGGGTTGCCTCCTTGCATTTTCTAGCTTGCAAATTATGTTTTTAATTGTGTTTTGTTACTTGTAACCGTACTGTATGGGTAACTCTTTATATTCTCAAATCGCGTCTAAAGCCATGTTGAAAACGCGGCGCGCGGCGCTTTGTTTACGGATTTAATGCGTTTATGAGCCTGCGATCCTCTGCTGTTTGTCATTGCTATGGCCATCGTCAGCTCAGCTGTTCTTACATACTTGCAGCTGTCAAGTTTCAAAATAAAACTGCACACACATATCTGCCAACATCTGTCCCTAAAAATCCGGCAGACCGGAGGGTTAGGTTTGGGGTGAGGTGTCTGAATAACAGTCAGGGCTGTAGCAAACTGGACTGGCGCTCTAGGCGAACATCGATCACGCTGCCCTCAACACGAAAGTGAAAAAGTGACCAGTTCGCGGTTGAAAGTGAGGACTGGGAGGGAGGGTGTGGGTGTCGCGGATGAAAGTAAAGACTGGAGGGGAGGTGGTTCGCGGACCCCGCACTCACTTTAGACGCACAACTTCATGCATTGGGTTAAATTAGGCCTTACCGTCTCTGTGTTCAGTCCTTTACTTCCACTGTATCTGTTCAGCTGAGGGAACAGAACCAACCCTGTGACGTCAGACACAGCGGCATTGCAAGATGGCAGTGCCCTAGGTCTAAAAGCTATAGTAAAACATGCAGTTTTCTTCTAAATGGTTACATTAACCGAGTTTGTTTAATCTGTTTTTATTTAAATGAAATCCAATGTACAAAATAATGTAAACTTGACTGAGTGCTTCATTTCCCCTTTAAATGACAAAGTTTCCAGCCAAAAACGAAACCTTTCTATGAAAACGCATAAATTTGAAAAGTCTTTAAAAACTCCATCGTTTTCATGTCCAAGCAAACACTAGAAAACTAAAGTCTTTAAAAACAGTAACATCATGCATGTGCATAGTACACTTTTAAGGGAGTGTAGTTTAATAGCAAGTACAAATAAACAAACAACTTTTCATTTACTTCACATTACCACACAATAGGCATAGGACGATATCCGTTTTCAAGGTATACCGCGGTTTGGAAAAGTCAAGGTTTTAAAACCGCCAAACTTTCTGTAATACTGTTCCTAAGGTATGTGTAAGATTTTTTCGTTTACATTTTTTTGTTTTTTAGGACAACAGTATCTCCAGCAGAAAAAAATATCCAAAGATGCCGTTTTATTGTGAAGATATTGTGTTTTTGAAACTAATGAAGACAGCAGAGGTCAATTAAACTTTTGAATTATTAAGCAAGACATCTCTACTGTTCCAAACTATTATAAATCTTTCAAAAAATAAATATATTGTTTTCAAAAGGGGAAAAACGTATAGAAAGAATATATTTTAGAGCAGTGAGCACAATACCGTGAAACCGTGATATTTTTATCCACAGTTATCATACCGTCAGAATCTTATACCGGCCCATGCCTACCACACAAAGTGAAAAGACGTCTTGCACACACAGCAAATTATACATAGACACGAGTGACGAGTCGCTAATGGCATACATTAATTTCCAACAGGTACTGTTTACTAACAAGGTAATAATGCCAAATTTCATTATTGGATGTTTTCGTGGACATGAGTAAATGCAGATTGTTTTGAAAACGCAGTCATGTAGAAGTGAAACTTTCAAAATAAAAGAGAAAAAGGTATCAGTTATTGACGACATTGTTGTGTAAACGGAGGTTTTAGGATCTGGATCCATTAAATATCTAGCATCAAACAGCTTTAAGCTTGTGAAGCTTAAGTTTCAAAACAGCTACCCATGAGAAAAATACATAAAAAAAAATACAAATATGGCTTTTAAAATACAGCAGAGCTACATATTCAATACAAATGTACCTCCAAAAAACATCCACCTCACAGTAATACTGATTATACTGTGGAGAAATCAGAGCAAACGGCTGTCTGTTTTCAGCAGGCCATGTGCTTTAAATAAATACAGTGTAAGCCTGGTTGAGCAACAGGCAGCAGAGAGCGGGAAAGCGCAGTAATGGGTGGCTGTCGCACCCTCAGATGCACCAATGACTGCTAGCGAGTAGCTCAAAAGCAAGGGCGGGTGACGATCCAGAGACACAAGCTCTGTTTCCACACTGCCCTAGTTTCCTGCACGTCTTGTGCCTCGGCTAAATCAAATCCCTTGATTTGATTGGATTTCTATTTCTCCTCCTGAGGGTCTGGCTGTAGGTGTGTGTGAATGAGCTGCGCTGCTTTTATCAGATAGAGCCTGGCTTATGATCTCCTTTTACATCAGCTAAATGAGGCCAATGGTAAAGGGAAGGTGCTCTGCTCACACATCCATAGAAACTAACTCTAGCTTTAATTGAAGAGCTTTAGATCAATCAGAGCAGCACTGGATCATGATCTTGAGACAGGACGACTGAAAGGATTTTTAGACAGTATGGCGTTCCTCTGCTGTTGGACTGTTTGAGTGTATAAATAGAAGTCAATGAAGGCAAGGTGTGACAGGATGTAAAGGATGATCGGTTAATGCAGGCTGTGTTGATCCTACCTGAATGTATCTCAAAGCACTTCTCAGAACGCTTAGATTGGACGTCTTCTTCTCGTCAACATTAGGGATGTTCTTCTTCAGCGTCTCAAAGCACTCCTTTAAATGTGCACGTCTGAGGAAAAAAAAAAATCAATTAGGACATGGGATTAGTTAATGACAGAGGATTTTTTAGTGTCTGCAATCATTTATTGTGTTTACTTATTGTGTTATGTCATACAAAAATGTATGGGGGGTCAGCCCTTTAATACCGAGAATTATTTCACCCTGATCTGTTTTTAAATAATAATGTTAATAATTAAAATAATTGATCAAATAAATCTACATTTGACCACCTCTATTGTGAATGCAAAAATCCCGTCAATCAGTCTATGAAGGAAAATGTTCATTCAACAGTCTGAAACTGGCAGATCTACACCACCAATAGACATCGAAAGACTTTTTCTCGTAAAATAGGTGTTTGTATCTACATAAAGCCTAAATGTAGTCAAATTAGACGGAGTTTGAATAGTTTGACCTACAGAAATAGCTGAAATAGCTAATCAGAGGAGACTGTAGGTCAGAATACAATACATACCCCTCAAAACTGTTGTATTATTAAACTAGATCTAATTGACAATAAATACATTAATGACTGAAACATGTATTACACAAACTAATCAAAATAAGTTGATACCCTGATCATCAATGTATAATTCGCACCCTGGGTATAAACATATATAAGGGTTCATACAGACACACTAATGCAATTCTAGAACATTTCAATCTAGTTTTCAAAGACTAGAATGCAGTTTATTTAATAACTATATTTAAAAACAGATAAACAATCAAATATGCAAAAACACTACATTTAAAAATTATTATATTATAAAATATACTTTTTAAATAATAAAATATAATTAAACATTATGTACACAAATAAAAAAGTCAATTGTTTTTGTATTCAATTTGGTTTAAAAGTGACAAAATCTTTTTTAACATTACAAAATAAAAACTATTAGTTTCAAATTCCAATTCAGAAAATCCTATTAAAAATGTTTCTTGAGTACCAAATCAACCAAGACTGGAGGAAATCCCTCATGGGAACAAATTACATTTTAAAATATATTATGATGAGAAAAAAAATCCTATGAAAAAAATGTATATTATTGTATTTTTAAATCAAATAAATGCAGCCTAAGTGACAAAACAACAATGAACAATGAAGACCTCACCTGTTCTTTTCAAGCTTATTGTGCACTTCTCTCGTTCCTGCCCTGTAAACACAAGTCATACATTCATTAATAATCAGCTACAAACACAATACAGGCTCGCAACCATAAAGGCATTCATGTGATTCAGCTTTAAAGGGTCTGTGAAGTGCTTTGAAATGGGCATTTTTTATTCGATGTTTGATGTAATCTCAACTGAAATTTGAAGACAGGGTGGGACAAATAGTAGCTCCTCCACTTTTAAAAAACAAGCAACAGACTTTCGCTTTTGTTATCACCGTTCTGAGTTTTTGAGCTCAAGAGCATCAAATGAAAAGCAAACAAGAAGCTTCTTGAAAGAGCATGTCAGATCCAAGAGAGCATTTGATTGGTCAAGATTTGATGAGAAACTGGTTTAAGGTGATGTGAAAAAAAAACTGTTGATCTATTTAAGCGAAAGTGACAAACTTTAGATGTTTATATCAGTTTTGGATCTTCTAAACACATGTTTTGTCACTGTTTTGTAGCACACTAGCTTATAAATATCCTTAAAACTAACAATACTGATACTAACATCTAAAAAAAAACAACAACAACTTTATTTTAATGTCACTGTACCTTTAAACGTGCTCATAAACAAACTCCTCACTCACCCTCCAGGCCTCTTCTTGCCATCCAAACCCCGGTGGTCCTCAGGCGGGCTTCCCCTCCCCACAGGGCTGGTCTGAAGTGACGGAGGCGCAGGTTGAGGGAGCAGTGCATGCTGAGATGACGTGATGATGGAGCCGGTGTAGCTCTGGATCTGTTGGGCTGGTTTTGTGCCATTGGACTGAGGCAGTGACGTGGGCTCTGTTTTGACCTGAGTCGGGGCGAGGGGCCTCGGGTGCTGGTTTGGCAGTGGTGAAGCATCTTTTCTGGGCGGCGTGAGACGGGCCGCTGCGGACGGGCTGAGGGAGGTGATGGGGGGTGTAGGAAGGGCAGTAGGGGGGCTGGACACCAGCGGGAGGGGGATGACGGTGATGGGCATTGGTGGAGGAGGGGGTGGAGGCTGGGCCGGGGCAGGTATGTGGCGACGCTCAGGGCCGGACTCCTCCATGTAGGTCACGTGGTTCAGTCGAATGGGCTGAGTGTAAGAGTTCAGCTCTGCTCTCCGCTTCTCTGCCTCCTGCTCACGACGCCGCCGCTCCTGCAGCTCATTCTCTTCTGTTGGGGGAAAAACAAAAACATGTATTATTAATCACATTATTATTATTACAACAAATATAATAAAAACTTATATCTTCAAATAAAATCAGAATGTGTTGGTTCTTTTATGGTGTTATTAATGTTGGTTATTAATTCGATCATGTCCCTTGAAATTATATCCCTGAATTTGTTTAGTCCCTGATCTGGTCTTGTATGATCAACACCCCATGTCTTTCCTAATACTCCAGCTGCCTTAAAGTGAGTGTTTATAAATAAATAAGTGTATTTTGAAATCCCAGATTTCCGTGTGCTTGTGGAAAGAGAGAACGTGACAGTGTGTGTGGTGTATATTTATTATGTATATATAAATACACATATTTGAGAAAATATTTGTTTATATTTAGATATAAAATGTGTGTATAAGATACAAATTGTTTATAAATTTAAATATCTATGTAACAAAATTGTTTTGTTTCTATGAGTGTGTGTATGTGTAAATATAAAACGCACACATATATACAGTTGAAGTCAGAATTATAGCCCCCACCATTGACATTTTTTTCTTTTTTAAATATTTCCCAAATAATGTTTAACAGAGCAAGGACATTTTCACAGTATGTCTGATAATATTTTTTTCTTCTGGGGAAAGTTTTATTTGTTTTATTTAGGCTAAATAAAAGCAGCTTTTAATTTTTTAAACACCATTTTGAAATCATAATTATTAGCCCCTTTAAGCTATATATTTTTTTCGATAGTCTTCATAACAAACCATCGTTATACAATGACTTTCCTAATTATCCTAACCTGCCTAGTTAACCTAATTAACCTAGTTAAGCCTTTAAATGTCACTTTAAGTTGTAAAAAAAAGTGTCTTGAAAATATCTAGTAAAATATTATGTACTGTCATCATGACAAAGATCAAATAAATTGAGGAAAAAAATAAACAGGGGCTAATAATTCTGCCTTCAACTGTATGTCAAAACAAACTTTTATTTTGCATGCGATTTATCACGATTAATCTTTGCCCAGCACTAATATTTACACAATAATATAAGCAATGTACTGATTTTGAGATTCTGGCAGATAGTTATAAACTGCTGTTTGTAAAAATTGATAGATTTTAGTCTGATATTATAATTACACACCATATTGCACAAAAAATAAATAAATATATATATATATAGGCTAATATGCATAGGTATTGTATAATATGTAAATATTGTAAAAATATGTACATGGATATTAATTTTTAAGATATGCCAAAGATAACATTTAAAAAGTGCTACAATTACATTGATGGCAAAAAATATTGTAGCATTAATCTCAGTTCATGTAGATGAAATCACATTTTTGATCAGTTATTCTATTATATTTATATATAGAATTTTACTTTTATTAATTCGGCTTTCATTTTAGTTTCAGGTTTTTGTAGCATCGTCTGCATTTTGTCATTTTTATATTTTTATTTGAATTTGAATAATATTTGTATACTCCATCAATATATCACGATCAACTCATTTTATGCAGCATTTACACAAAATTCACACATATGCTGCACACAACAGGCAACCTTTGACCTCGAGCACATGATATGATGACATCATATCTAAACTGCGGCCTATATAATAGAAACAGGTCAGCCACAAATCAATACAGGCCCATAAACCAGCCTGACATTATATCTAGCTTAGAGTGAATTCCTTTAAAGAAGCTTTTTTGTGTGTGCTCACAGACAAGCGAGTGTTACTGGTTAACAGTGGAGGACAGAGATTACTCAGTTAGAGCACATCATGTTCAGGCTTCAGGCTAATGTTTCTCTGGCATAAATGGAAACACGATGCTCCTCGTCTTCCTCCTACCACACTCAGAGAACTCCAAAAGACCACAGGACGGCCTTCTGAATCCCTGCCAAACCTTTAGCATCAATTATACATTCCGCTGCACATCGTTTAAGAGAAGCAGAGGACACAAACTACTACTGCACTCGGAGAGAAGAACTAGAGCTACTGTATGTAATACACTGAAGGACCTCCACTGTTTGTTTAATAGCAATGCAGTTAAGGAAGTTACATGTATTTTCAGAGTAATGGCAGTATGTAATGAGTAAGAGTAATGAATGAGTGGTACAGTATGGTACGGGTAACCTTCATCAGGCTTGCGATTCCACTGCCAAAAGGGTACCAATGGCATTCTTACAAAACAGATGCTTTATACATATAAATACTTGTGTATAAATGTTCATTACTAACCTTTCTATGACTTGATTATCACTGCAGATCAATGATAGGGTGAAATAGCCTACTGTAACGTCTGCGATTATATCAAATAAATAAATAAATGCAACATAATTAAACACATACAGACCCTTACAGTCTTCGATATGTTACCAATTACAAAAAACTACACACAACATACATTTAGTCCTTATTTGGGTTCAAAAACAACACAACATAGCCCACAGTAAGTGCAAACCTGTCATCTGTACCTTGATTCTTCACCAGCACATGTAACATCTTGTTTGAAAGTAATTCGGAGTCCATAATAGTTGAACATGGCAGTTTGTTCATGTTTTAGGTTGCTGAAAGAATCATGTGTTCCTTTGTTTTTTCCGACCTCTTGGTTTTTTTGCACGTCACTTTCGCGTTTGTCTGTTTCTGAAAGGATCGGATGTCAGAAGTGCTTAATCACACGCACGTTATTATGATCAGCTCAAGAAGTTCAATATTTCAAATATAGATCCGCGGCGAGCGTATGAGAGAACGTGAAACCGCTCGCTCGTTAGACAGCCTTGAAAACAACTACAGGGCACAGGGAAGATTCTGCTCTTCTTCTTGGCTTTGTGGCTGTTCATCAAGACGACGGCAATGTTTGTTTAAGCTCGGGTCCACAATGGCTTGTTATTATATGTATATATTATTACGAGCTAGTGACGCATCTCTGTAAACCAATAGCGTTCAGCTGTGCATCTAGATCCGCCTTTTGGTACCCTTTTGTTGTGCTTGGTACCATTCTGAAAGGGTACCTAGAAAGTGGTATGGTTCGGTACACTTTTATGGCCGTTTCCACTGTCAAAAGGTACCAAAAAGCGAACCGTACTGTACCACTTGGAAACGAGCCATAAAAGGACTGCAGGCAGACTGAACTCAAGCAGTAACATATTCGATCATCTTGAACCCCCTCCCCCCACTAGGCTCTAATAGGCTACATTTATTTAATCAAACGCCCATCCACATGGCTATGGATGTAGAGCAATCTGCAAAAGTTTAGTATTCATTTGCCCTTTAGTCCACATGACACCAGTATTTTTATGGCCTGAACTATCTTTTTGGTTACTTGGGCCCTGTTCACACCTGGTTTTAAGATGCGTTTTATCAAACTGACCACAAGTGGACAGAAGACACACATTACCGTTCGCACCAAAGTGACGTACCCAGCTGATCCTGATCATACAAATACACAAATAGCAGGAAACTGTATGACATTTCCATCAGAATCTCTGTTACTTGCAGTGCGCTTCTTTATTTGCATGTGTTGTGAAAATGTGCATGCATGTTGCAATGCACGTTTTATAAATCTGTGTTTTTCTATTTGCATGCGTTTCATTAACTTGCAGCAACTTTGAGCTCTCTCTGCCCCATAAAAATACAGTAAGAACTAAAATATTGAGAAATATTATTAGAATTTGAAAGTATTTCAAGTATTACATATTTCTTTAAAAATACATTTGAAACTTTCTTCTTTTTTAGCAATACAAATTTTACGGTAACATACACAATTCAGGGTGCCCACTAAACCTGCATTCAGTGTCACAGAATAGTTTATAATAATAATAATAATAATAATAACAAAAAAATATTGTCAGGAATATTTAGAATGTAATGGATTTTTTATTTATTGCCATGTCAGCAACCAAGGCTATTTTCATGGCAAGAACAATAAATAAACAATTTAGAGCAACAAACAAATGAAATCACAAGTTAAATAAGATTTTTAGTATTAATACATATTAAGAATTCTAAAAAATGTTCTGCTGTCACTTTGTTAAAAGTGTCCGTAAGAGAGTTAATTTCAGGAATATTTAGAACAAGAATCATTTGATGACGCACATACAGAAGGATCAGAGTGCAGTCTCAAAATACTAACTGTCAATTTAAGTATTTATACTATCAATAGTACGCAAAATACCTACATTTTGTTAAAACAAAAATATTTAAATGAGTGTGGATAACAACACCTTGAAATCTTTAGAATTTGCCACATTCAAAATATGATAAAAATGACTTGCAGGCACCGAAATGTCTTTGACCAACATAAAACACCATCTTTAAACCATTTCTTCAACAGCAGCTGAATTCACCTGATACACACCAAAGCTTTGCTCAGCTAAAAGTGCATTTAGATATTAGCTCAGTCTTGTAGGGTTCAAAGAGAATTATCCCAATGAGCGGTTTTATTGCTTAATCTAAGTCAAGTCATTCCCTGTACATCCCTCACAACACTACTTTTCAGCACTCGTCTAATGACACATACATAACAGCCTGAATTACATAATTTAAAATGCATCACCATTAAGGAGAAATTAGCAGAATCCTATTAGCCAAATAAAAATGAATAAATAAAAATAAGGTTTGCACATTAGTTACATCTAATGCTACTTGTTATTAATAATCCTTTGATCACCCATACGGGGTAATATAGAGGTCACAGGTGGCCTGGATCAAATGAAAAAGATACAGGCGTGTGTGTGTTTGTGTCATGGATCACATTAAGGTGAAAAGCCAGACACCGTGAAATCATGTGCACTCGGAGGATGAGACTTTTAGAGACATTCTTATCATATGTGTCAGTGAAGGGGTGGTGAAAGCACTGCATCCTAATCTCAGCCTATCAGAGTGCAGCAAACGCACCCCCAACCAGTCACCACTGTGCTATTTGAACAGTTTAAGCTTCCTCCTGCTGAAAAGTGGTGCGGGGGGTGGAGCACTAGTTCCTTTGGAACTAAATAGGTCATTACCAGAATACACGAGGAAGCACAGTACACATGAAATGACAAGCCTTTCAAGTTAGTGAGTGAAATGTGACCCTACAATAAACACACTCCCTTTCCTGACAGTGAGGCTGTTAACAGCTGATTAATGAGACATTCATCATAGTTCATGCTAGTTATACATGTATGGAAACATGTTTCCTCCAACAATTGATTTAAGGTAATTACAACTTTATCTCACAGTTTTGAGTTTTAGTGCAATTTAGACTCTCAGCTAAATAAACTCACAATTCCAAGACAAAAAGATCATATTTGTAGTCATAAAATTGTCAAATTTAAACACCGAAATATGAAATAAAAACTGAAATTTCATAAAAACAGATTTTATATTTTTTGCAACTTTATATCTTGCAATTGAAACAAAATACAGTCATACACAAGCAGTTGTAAAGACGTCAAGTGCAAGATATAAAGTTGTAAAAAATATATAAATATAAATAAAACATACACATAGATGTAGATCTAAACTTGTTCTTGTCTTACAACAACATTAATAAACTTTTTGATCTACTTAAATGTTGACTACTGCAATCATATACACATCTCAATTCTGAAAAACAAACAAACAAAAAACGATACAAACTTGTAACTGCATTTAAATCTCACAACATTCCCCTCTAGAACTATATATAGCCGAAATAAAACAAATAAGACTTTCTCCAGAAGAAAAAATATTATCAGAAATACTGTGAAAAAGTCCTTGCCCTGTTAAACATAATTTGAAAAAAAAAAGTAGTATCTTTCATTTTTGATCTTACCATTCCTTCTCAGAATTAAAATTAATTCCTGAAACTGCAAGTTTGTAAAAGAATAAGCCAATACAATTTATATTACATTCAAAATTTGCTAAAAAAAAACATATTTTTGAGATTAGAAAGTCTAGAATTGGAACTCTGACTGTGATTTCTCAATAATATTATAATTTAAAATTCAGATTTTTATTTGTGCAAAAAGTCTGAGTTTAAATTTCACAATTTCTGACTTTATATCTTGCAATTTTGACTTCACAGGCTTTATCCAACAGTGACTATATTTCTCACAGAAGCCTCAGAAAATATATATACAGTTGAAGTCAGCATTATTAGAACCCCTGTTTATTTTTCCCCCCAATTTCTGTTTAATGGAGAAAAGCTTTTTTTCAACCCATTTCTAAACATAATAGTTTTAACAACTAATGTCTAATAACTGATTTATTTTATCTCTGCCATGACGACAGTAAATAATATTTGACTAGATATTTTTCAAGACACTTTGAAACATTTGTTAAACTTTGGTAAACATAATTTGGCAAATATTTAAAAATGAAAATAAATTTTAAAAGGGGGCTAATAATTCTGACATCAACTGTATATATAAGTTTGTTTCTGCCACAGATATGCATGTACATAATTTCATAAAAATACGCGCACACACAAACTGATGCTTGCCTTTCATGCAAAAGAGGACTTTTTCAAAATCACCACGTGTAATGGTTTCATTTTTCCTTTGGAACTAGTTCTAATCCTGTTCTGATTGTGCAAGGAAGAGAAGCTCTCGTGTGTTCCTTTACATAATTTCACAGCACAGCACTTGACTGTCTACAGTAGTTTGTTATACTTATTTAACAGCAACAGGGCAAAGGGTATAACAGCACACAGGAAATGACTGTCCACCAGTGTGCAATGCAGTTTACAGCTCGGCTTAAACTGCTGGCTGAATGCTTTTACGGAGTCACATGCTGAGTAGAATTACAGTCAGCTGTGGCGCAACATACAGAAGTGAAACTGATCGACAAGATTTCAACCACATCGAAAGCCTGCACTGACTATTTGTGCCACTAATCATCTGAGAATACTTAACATTTAGCAACGGAGTTGACAGCCATGTCAACTTCACCCAGCATAAAAATTTAGCTGGAAATATTTTTGAACTGGTTAACCAATAGAACTGGCTCCTGACTGTCATTAAATTGTCACGCTAATTGTGAAAACTTTCATAAAAGTATTGTAATAAGATGTAAAATATTTACTTTAACAGGTATTTTGTGTATTAAGTTAAATATTTAGAGTCAAGACATGTTTCAAATGAAATAAACTGCAACAGAGTTATCAAGTATAATATTTAGCAATTTACAATAGGGTCATTAGTAAACATTTAATTAATGCATTGACTAACATCAACTATGAGAAATAGCTACATTTCTTACAGATATTATGCAAATGTTAGTTATATGAAGATTATTTGCTCCGTTAACTATAAATATTTATGAGTTCTTATATTAATCACTATAAAAACACTAAAACCACCTAAGAATTGATTAACAAATAGGCTTTACAAGTCATTGTCAGTTCAGTTAGCCAATGTTAATAACTGGGGCCTAATGTAAAATGTTAACAATTAATACGCCTATAAAGAATCTAAAGATTTTTCTTCAACACCTAAAGCATGTTGGCCAGATTACAATGTGAAAATGATGTTTGGAAAAAAAAAGTCTACTAAATCAAATCAAAATATTTGTAAAAGTCCATCAAAAAGTTAATGAATAATAAATACTCAGTATTTTCATAAATTTCCAAGATTTTCCAATATTGTGCATGTTCATTATTTATCATGAATCACGATTTATTGCATTAACAAAAATCGGCACGCCTCTGAGTGAAAAAAAAAAATCAATAATATTGTAATAGACTGCACAGGGGCGGACTTTACCAATAAGCAAGGTAAGCAGCCGCTTAGAGCCCTGGGAAATTAGGGGGCGCTGACTAGGACTGTGCGATTAATTGAAATTGAATCGCAATTTGAAACGTTGCAATTTGTTAAATCGCAAGAGGCTGCTATATGAAATATGTATTTTTTAATTTCCCCCACCCAGAGCAAATGCGTGACTGCTGTATGTGTGTGACAGTCTTACCAGCCAATTGAGTGAGCACACTTTCGTTTGGCCCAATCAGAATTGCGCAACCGGACAAATGTGAAATGCCCACAATAAAAATAAAAAAGACAACAAACAGGAAAGTGATTACAAGTGGAATGATGGCATCTGTTGCTTCAAAAGCATTAATAGAATAATCAATATAAAAGAAAAACATGAGGAATATGGGAATATTTTGGTTTCAAAGTCACAGACACGGAACAAAAACTGGTGGTTTTTAAGAGCGGTCGCAGAATTGTTGACACGGCTTACAGATTATAGAGCTGAAGCTTGACTACAAAATTAAATCACAAATCAAATCGCAATATCTGTCAAAACAAATCACAATTAGATATTTTCCCCAAATCACACAGCCCTAGCGCCGACCAATGCCAAGAATTGCCTAAATTATTCATACAGCTTGTTTCTAAATTTTCTATCAAATGTTGTAAAATCGGCAGTTCATTCCGCAGTGGCGACCCCAGATGAATAAAGGGACTAAGCTGAAAATAAAATAAATGAATGTTGTAAAATCTGTCTATAACGTTAAGATTTTAATGTTATTACTTCTTTTTAAAACCAGGGGCCCTCACGAATAATGGAATTTTCTTTACGTACTGCACATACAAATATTACAATCTAATCACAAATTTGATTAGATTCAACTTTATTGTCATCAATAATTGGCTTATTAACTGTACATATAATTAGTTTGTGAACTTGTTTTTTTATTTGTGAATTTATTGTATTTAATTTTTGCATTAAGATGATAAAGATTCTACTTAATACATATTTTTAACATGAGATTTATTACGGTTTTGCGTTTCAACGCTTGGGCCCCATAGCTGGAATTGATTAGGGCCCCCAAATCACTAAGACCACTCCTGAGATTTAAAATTCAATGTTCTCATAATTTTTTTTTTTTACAATCAGTTACTAAGATTAAATCTGCCTACTATATTTGCACATTTTTTACAATTAACAAAACGTCTCAATTTTTTGATTACACGATCACCACTAAATACGTAATTCTGTGATTACTACATTTTTAGAGACCAACACGATGATCTCAAGCCGGAGGAGTGCGTTATATAACTGCAGAAAATTTTAGAAAAGCAGGCAGGGGGTTACTGTCCTACTTTCCTTCTGGTTGTAAAGCCCCTCCCGCACAGAGCAGCGCCTGCCGCGCACATGGAACACCGGGGGAGGGGTTCTGTCCACGCGGATGGCAAAGGAGGGCGTGGCTACACCAGACACGTCAACTGGGCGTGACATAGCGGACACGTCACCGAGGCTCTCCAGAAAGCGCCAGCGGACGCACGCAGCGCGGGAGCGAAAACAATAGTGAGAAATGCATAAAAACGTAAACTATTGCACTGAAGAACAACATGTGGAAAGTAAACACAACATCGTGTCAATTCGTGCCTACAAAAGGGAAGCGAATGAAAGCTGCGTAATGTGATCCCCGGGTCATTATATAAAGCGCAACTGGCACTCGCGCACGTACTTGTAAGCCACCGCCCTTAAAAGCAAGCAGGTATGTTTTCCTACATGGACACTGCATTGAATGAGGTGTTCAACCGTGAACTATCCCAACAGTTAAAGCAAGAAACACACAATCACCTCCTTTTAACACACGACTGTCGCTATGCGGAAAACGCCGGTTTACTAACGTTTCACAGCACATAAGCGTACGAAGGTTACGTTGCAGTTTTGCAGAGTTTTGTTATTTTTGGGGGATGTTATAACGTTAATGCTGAATGTCACGTACTGCTCGCAGTCCTGCTTTTACGCGGACTGGCAAACCGTGCAACAATGTCTCGCATTAACCTGCTACAACATTAAACAGCAATACTGAAACATTAAAGTGACTGTCTGTCTGTCATAAAGGTTTGTGTGGCCAAATTTTCCATTTCTTACCACGTGCTTTCTGTTGTTGCAGGGCTTGCAATTCCAAAAACTTCGCCGCCTCTAAAAGCGTCTCGATACTCATCTCGGTTTCGTTTTATGGTCCAAGAAACGACTGGAGAAATGAATCAGCTCTCTGGATTCAAACGCTTCAGTTCGGGACCCAATCTTCTCGTCTGTTTAAAAAAATAATAATAAAATAAAAGGAAAGACGTGACTGGATCCCCCGTGAAGTCACACTCTTCCACGCACGTAGAGGAGTCACAACAAGATGGCGGGTTATTCAGTCAACATATCGGGCCATTGTACAGACAGTTCGGCCACGCCCCCTGCTTCAGTGACCGCGCCCTACACATGCTGGGCTTTCAAAACACGGACATGGATATTTTTTATCCACGCGTTTATTCGACGAATGACACTAAAACTAAACATTAAATACAATCAGTAAGTTGTATACTAACGCATTACATATATGTTGGCCAAAAGGACAAAAGCGGACCGCCTAAAATAGAAATGTCAAATCCAGGTTTTGCGCAATACACCTACACACACCACGCCTCTGCGTCATTAATAAAACATAAGCTCAAAGCAGCCAATAGGAAACCAGACACACAAGGCATGGTATCTGCTCACATGGGTGTCATTCTGCGCGTCTCGCACGCCAACAACTGAGAACGAAAACGCAACCTGCAGATCGACCCGATGACGTGCTGTTTGTGATGCAGCCACTATTCACACAGACTGAGAGTATCGATTAACAATCTGCTGTGACCAACTTCTATACAGAAAAACAACACAACAGTAGTAGAAAGACATTAGGATTTAAATATCTGTCTATAGAGCCATTGACATAATCAGCTACTGTTATGAAATTGTCTATTTGGATCCATATATTGAGATATGATACTTGTATATCTTGAGTCTGCATTTATTTGATCCAAATTACAGCAAAAGGTACATTTTGATCATTTGTTTTTACTATTTAAAAGAACTGTTTTCGATCTAAATATATTTTATTCAAGCCCTTAGCCAGCCTATTAAAGGGGTGGTTCTTTTTTCTCAAAAAGTGGACCTTTATGAAGTTATTTGAGGTTCAAATACTGCATTTTAGTCACATTTAAGCACTAATTAGTGCTGGATTAGCTGGATTAGGAGATGGTTATCATTTCCAAACTTTTTGATGCAACAAAAATACTTCCTACATTTTTGTCAAAGTGCTTATCATACAATTTTTTTGTTTACAAAAATGTCTTTATTTACAAATGTGCATTTAAACAAAGTTATTACAGTTTTATATATAACGTAATGAGATTGGAATTTTAGAAATATGAAAAAAAATACTTATTTTTAAATGTTAATTTTTTATTCTCCATCATAAAAACAAAACAAAAATGGGAATCTGTTAAAACTTAATTTTTTTATTAAAATTAAACTAAATTA
Organism: Danio tinwini; assembly: GCA_903798205.1. NCBI lineage: Eukaryota > Metazoa > Chordata > Actinopteri > Cypriniformes > Danionidae > Danio > Danio tinwini. The sequence goes on from CAIGQZ010000379.1 coordinate 9,277,947, forward strand.
ACTAAATTAGCCTAAAGGCAAATAACAAAATGGCCAGCTCATTTTCTCAGTCAAAATTTGTCCATTTAAATAACAAAAGCCTTTTTTTATGTTATTTTATTTTAATTTATGATGGCATACTGTCAAAAACGGGACAAATGAGCTCATATAGGGGCCAAATTCTGAACATTGTCAGAATGGGGGTGGGTTTTTTAAACCACTCGAACCCCCCTGGCTACAGGCCTGTTATTAAGTAATGTATTCCTGTGATTTCAAAGATGATTTTAGCAGCATTACTTCAGTCACATGATCCATAGAATCATTCTAACATGTTGGTTTTAAAATCAGGCTTATTACACCAAATGTTGCTTTCTTAATGTGACACTTAGACAAATGTATATATTTTACAAATCAGTATTTGTTATTTTATGGAATTTATACACACACAGACACACACACTTACTCACTCACATCTACCCATGCATCTTTTTTGCCTTTCACTACTACTAAATTCTTAAAAAAAACAGCAGAAATAAATCATGCACATTAACACTGGCAATAATCTGTCATTTTTTTAACAGTATACAGGGCTTCACTCTGCAGTCTTATTTTCACTGAAGATCCTATCAAAGTAGCACAGACTGTGCTGCCATGAAACATGCACTGACTGAATAAAGGCCGAGTCATGTGACCGTATCCATGGTGACCACCGAGACAGTGAACTGCAGGACAGTGGGGAGTCTTCAAGAGGAGAGAGAAACATATTGAGAACACATACCATTATCAATGTTTTTATATATATATATATATATATATAATCTTACATATACCGTAGGAACAGTGAAGCAGAAAATGTTGTCAGTTTTAAAGCCTCGTCTTTTCCAAACCGCGGTATGCCCTGAAAACGGTTATCGTCCCATGCCTAATATATATACACACACGCACAATTACAATGCGGGATCTATAAATACAACCTAATGACCCAGACGAGATAAGAACATCTAGACATTTACAGCTATAGGCAAAAACACATTTCTCAGCCTTTCACCACAGAATATTTCAAAGCAATGCATTCAGTTTCATTTAAAATGACAGCGGAAGCTGTTTGTATACATCTCTCTGATCGAAAAACAGCTTTCCACTCAAGTTTCACAATGTGTGCAAGTGGTCAACTTCTACGTACGTCAAGTCATTCTTCATTTCCTTCTAATCACTTGAAAAAAGTCAAAGCAAACACACTCAAAGCTCTTATGCTCTCTTATAACTCTCACATGCATGGTGAACGGTGAGAGGGAGGCGTTAGTTAGATTATTTGTTTGTTTACCCAGTATGTGCTTCACGTGAGTGGCGCTGCACGTTATCAGCTCGTGCTCCTGTCGGACACCGCAGAGACTCTTCCTGTTGTGAAGACGCCCCGCTCCTCTCAGGACATCTGAACGCACACAAACTTCCTGTCCAATAAGCAACAGGGCATTCCAGAGAAGGGAAACGCAGAAGAACAGCTTCAGCTATTGTTGTAGTATTTGAATTTTCAATTATATAGATATTTTCTATTGACAGTTAGGTTCACGAGTGTTAATTTAATATTGTATTTAATATATTTATATTTAATAAATACAATTATTTATGATTCAAGAAATCCGAAACATTAGTTGATATAAATGTGTTTAATTTTTCCAAAAATATAAAACAGCTGCTTTAAATAAAAAAAATAATTAAATAAACAGTAAACATCTGAACTGGGGCTGCACGATATTGGAAAAAACTGATATTACAATATTTTTCTGCGACAAATATATAAATACAGTTTCACAAGATAGTTGAATAGCACTATTTGAAGGTTATAACAGTTTTCAGGTACAGAAATTAATAATCACAACGCAAAGAAATGCTTTCCTACTTTGTTGTGTCTCATTTATAGTCCAAATATCTAAAAAAAAAAAAAAAAAAAACCTCTTATATCAAGTAAAAAAATGGTTTTGTCTTAAAATTCAGATGAAATGGGCCAAAATTAAGAGTTTTTCCAAAAAGCAAGCAAAATGATCTGCCAGTGGGGTAAGTTAAACAATCTTGTTTTCGCTTTGAAATGTAGATATTTAAACTTGAAACAAAGACAAAAAACTTTTTTGTTGCATAAATCGTATAAATTCTGTATAAATACATTGATTAAATACAATTCTGTGGCTCCTGGGGTTCTGGATCTTTTAATGTTGATAACTGATCTCTGGCTAATTTGGTTCTTCAAACAAGTTCGCCAATCACATTAAAATGTCTGAATTAACTGATCTGAGATCGCTGCGTGTGTTGTGAAGGACAGATCTATTGATCCTCAAAATCATGATCAGCAATGCAAAGATTGGCTGACGGCACAGCAGCGTAATGACATCATCTGATTAATATTCAATTATCCATGTGAGCAAAATTACATAAAATTTATATTAAACTGTTTGTTAAATATGATAAGCAATAACTTTCCAGCTTTGTTGTGTTCTACAGGCTTTACGCTTTTTTATGTGTCAAGAGCATTTAGCAATTTAGTTAGTTTTACATTCTAGATCAGATTTTCCTTACTATAGTAGCCTTGTAGGCCTATTCAAGTTTCCTAATCTGCGTTTAATCTGGCTGTTTAACTTAATTTTGCATAAAAAAAAAGCTTTTTTGATAATGGTAAAGGTGTCTGCAACTTTTACAAAGCATCAAATTACTGTCATGTTACATTGACTGCATAAATTATTACTCAGCTGATACCTTAAATCTTAAATAGTATGCGTCTGTGTCTAAAAAGTCCCTATTAATAAATATTCTATTTGAACCCCTTAAGGAGAACCACCCCATGACAGTCTTTGTAGTTTTACTTATATATTTAATAAAAAAAATGTCAATAACCAAATCCAGCTAATTGAGTAATCCACATACAAAGAACGGACCCCTGGTCAACTATAATCCAGACTTCACATTGCATATCTTTGCGATGTGACTATTGTAGATGCGCACACTGCGATATCGATGCTGAAACAATAGATTGTGCAGCCCTAAACTGAACCAAATCTCTGCTCTACTTGTTTTTATTTGATATTTTTGCTACTTAAATATATTACATGTATAAAAAAAACATAGAAAATAAAGTATTTAACAATTTTTAATCAGTAGGAAATGAGTTACATTCAAATGTATGCCACGATATAAAAAAAGAAAAAGAATCTTGTTAATTTACTGTACAAAAATATGATCATATTAGCTGTAGAACTTTAAGATCTACAATAGGCATTGAACACTTTTCCCACATTTAATCAAGAAATAGTACTTGAAATATTAAAAACACAAAAGTCACAAAAACACTACAAAACACAACAAAAATACTTAAAATATTTTGTTTTTATTACAAACATTGTAAAACTTTGTTCAGTGGCTAGTAAAACATCTGTTGGTGCCGTTACGTTTAACTTTTGATTTGCAGTTCTGTTTTTCAGCATTGTCCAGCATTGTGGATGGTGTTTATGTGCAGAATGATCAGTGTGTGTGTGTGCTGTTCAGGTGGGCTTGGCTACCTGTCGGAAGAGAGCGTTCTTCAAGCAGGTGCAGAGCTGGTTCATCAGGTCTTTATTCTGGCCCTCCACCCAGTGCATCTCCACCAGCACGCCCTTCTCCTCCTCCTGCTTCATGTTCACCAGGCACTTGAAAAGGAAGTGCTGGAGCGCCTCTGGGTTTGCAGGAGACTCCGCCGGTATGTCCGGCTGCTGCTCTGTGACGGAGGTTTCTTCTGAGGGTGGCTCCTGTGCTCTGGGCAGCTCCCGCAGATGTCGGCCCTGTTCTCTTCTCTTTTGCCGACTGTGGATCCAGGTGTTCTCCACTGCTGTCAGGAAGAGGCTCAGCTCCGCTTCTCCACCAGGAACACGCTTATGAAGCACCTGAAGAACAAACATATCAGCCGCTCTTCTGCTATAGGAAGTCTACAGAAAGTCACTTTGGGACAAAAAGTGTGGGGTAAATACTGTTTACTGTTTAACCTAATTATTTATTATAATTTAAATTTTTTTAATAAACTCACCAGCCACTTTATTAGGTACACCTTACTACTACCAGGTTGGACCCCCTTTTGCCTTCAGAACTGCCTTAATCCTTCGTGGAATTCAACAAGGTACTGGAAGTATTCTTGAGATTTTGATCCATAATGACATGACATCATCACGCAGTTGCTGCAGATCTGTCAGCTGCACATCCATGATGCGGATCTCCCGTTCCACCACACCCTAAAAGTGCTCTATTGGATTGAGACTGGTGACTGTGGAGGCCATTTGAGTACAGTGAACTTATTGTCATGTTCAAAAATCCAGTGTGAAATGATTCGTTCTTTATGACATGGCGTGTTATCCTGAAAAAAGCCATCAGAAGATGGGTACACTGTTCATAAAGGGATGGACATGGTCAGTAACAATACTCAGGGTAGGCTATGGCATTGACATGATGCTTAACTGAGATGCTCTTCTGCAGACCTTGGTTGTAAGGAGTGGTTATTTGAGTTTATTTGAGACTGTTGCCTATCTATCAGCTCGAACCAGTCTGGCCATTCTCCTCTGATCTCTGGCATCACAGAACTGCCGCTCACTGGATATTTTTTTACTTTTTCTGACTATTTTCTGTAAACCCTAGAGATGATTGTGCGTGAAAATCCCAGTAGATCAGCAGTTTCTGAAATTCTCAGACCAGCTCGTTTGGTACCAACAACAATGCCACATTCAGTCACTTAAATCACCTTTCTTCCCCATTCTGATGCTCAGTTTGAGCTGCAGCAGATCGTCTTTACCATGTCAACATGCCTAAAAGCACTGAGTTGCTGCCATGTGATTGGCTGAGTAGAAATTTGCATTAACGAGCAGTTGGACAGGTGTACCTAATAAAGTGGCCAGTGAGTGTGTGTGTGTGTGTGTGTGTGTGTGTGTGTGTGTGTGTGTGTGTGAGTGTGTGTGTGTATACACAGTTTAAGTCAGAATTATAAGCCCCCCTTTGAATTTTGTTTTCTTTTTTAAATATTTCTCAAATGATGTTTAACAAAACAAAAAAAAATTTGAAAGTATGTCTGATAATATTTTTTCTTTCTGAAAAAGTCTTATTTGTTTTACTTTGGCTAGAATAAAAGCAGTTTTAAATTTTTTAAGAACCATTTAAAAGGTCAAAATTATTAGTCCCTTTAAGCAAATTCTTTTTTGCGATTGTCTACAGAAAAAACATCATTATACAATGACTTGCCTAATTAACCTATCCTGCCTAGTTAACCTAATTAACCTAGTTAAGCCTTTAAATGTCACTTTAAGCTGTACAGAAGTGTCTTGAAAAATATGTAGTCAAATATTATTTACTGTCATCATGGCAAAGATAAAATAAATCTGTTATTAGAGATGAATTATTAAAACTATTATGTTTAGAAATGTGTTAAAAAAATCTTCTCTCTATAATATAATAAAATATTATTATAATAATTTAGGGGGCTAATAATTCTGACTATAACTGTATAGATATAGACTATAAATGTATATATATATATATATATTTAACCAAATAAAAACTTTATTTTATGCTAATCTATTTATTTAACAATAATAATTATAACATTCATAATTTAATAGCAACATTACACATTAGTTATTTGACCACAATAATAAAAAAGCATTTATTATTATTTGTTAATTTTAATAACTTAAAAAAATAATAAACGTTGTTATACACTGTATATAATAGAAATAACAATTCATTCATTCATTTTCTTTTCGGCTTAGTCCCTTTATTAATCAGAGGTCGCCACAGCGGAATGAACCACTAACTTACCCAGCATATGCTTTACGCAGCGAATGCCCTTCCAGCTGCAAGCCACCACTGGGAAACACCCATACACTCTTGCATTCACACACATACAGTACACTATGCCCAATTTAGCTTTTTCAATTCACTTGTACCACAGGGATTGGGACTGTGGGGGACCTGGAGGAAACCCACGTGAACACAGGGGGAACATGCAAACTCCACACAGAAATGCCAACTGACCCAGCCGGGGCTCAAACCAGCGACCTTCTTGCTGTGAGGCAATTCTGCTACCCATGACACCCAGGATAACAAATGATTAATATTTAGTTAATTATTTGAAAGTAAATATTCTTGTTTTGTTCTTTAATATTAACAATTTTTATCATGTAAATGTAATGTCAGATAACAATAACAGTTTGACAGTAATTATTATTTTTTAATGTAATTTCAAATGAAAACATAATAAATCAAATAAAACTGATTTGATGACAATATTTCCTTATTTTATTTTTGACATTTTTAAGTTGACGGTTCATTCCGCTGTGGTGACCCCTGATTAATAAAGGGATTAAGCCGAAAAAGAAAAAGAATTCTTATTTAAAATGATCAGAATGAATGTACAACGTGCTTCCAAAAATACAATCAGAGGCAAGTTTTATAAATACTGTGCCATGAGTTATAGGCCAAATGTACTAGAAAAGTAGATCATGAATGACAATAGCAAATAAATTAACTTATCATCAACATAGGAATTTGATGAGGAAAAGAATAAATAACAATAAAAATAAATAAATAAATAGATGGAGGTAAAGTAAAAAGAAAACAACATACCATCTGTAAGTACTAATTTTGGTGAGCAAATAGTCACAATGTTAAACAGTCAAAGCCTCTGGACAAGCCTTTGTCATTTAATATATAAAATAGTATTATTAATGTATTTTTTTATCATTTATATGTTGGTTATAATAATATATAAAGATATATGGTGTACTTTATTTCTTCATATTTTATTATTTTTACAATTAGTGTAATTATTTCTGTACCATTTGTATGTACTCACACTTAATAAAAAAAATAAAAGCGAGTACATTCAATGTTGAAATGCATGGTTGTGATTGTGTGCTTTTACCTTGAGGTCAGTGAGGATGCTCTCCAGCCAGGCAGACACACTCTCTGTAGGGCTGCTGTGAGGCGTCGGAGTCTGCAGCTCCGCCACTGTGGCCTTCAGGACGGTAAAGGTGAGGGGTTTACGGGCCTTCTCCAGCTTACGTTTCTTACAGGGTGGAGACTGAAAGAGACATATATTCATTCCTTTAGAGAGTGTTATTAGGTTATAGGTAACTCCACAGTTGGCACACTCAAAACAACAAAAGTCAGGTTTTTCAAAAAATAATTGCTAAACCTTTATCTAACAATGTTGATGATGGAAATTTGGTATTAAAATAAACTATGTGCTTTCTCAGCCAATTTAATCTCACTTAGCACTTTGTAATACTAGTTGAAGTGTAATATTCTATTAAAAGTAGGCAGTAGAGGGCAGCAAAACACTACAATCACCTGAGCCTTCAGCTAAATGCACAATGCTGCAGGTGTTGTACAGCTGTGTGTCTGCTCTTTGAAGAAATGCAGTTTAGAGAGAAGAACAATGGCTAACAAGAAATAAACAAACCATATCAGTGTGTGATATATTTTTAAATATTCACATCTAAAATACTACATAAAGATTAGTATTAAAAAGATGAAATTTAAAAAAAGCTAAATTTACTACCTAGAAATGTAACCAGCTGAATTAAGCTGAAGCTGAAATAATACAATTGTTAATATTAAAAGGAAGTAATATAGAACTAAAATGTTAAGAAAAAATGTTTTTAAAAATACATAAAAATAAACAGTAAAAAACAAAAACAATGAAACATTTACATGTAATTAATTGAAATTAAATAAGTACTAAAGTATATTTATAGACACATTCTGGCATAATATAATAAAATATGATAAAATATGTCATAATATTGTTGACATAGAAGGGCAGTGCAGTGGGACAGTGTATAGCGCTGTTGCCTCACAGCAAGAAGGTCGCTGGTACGAGCCTCGGCTGGGTCAGTTGGCCTTTGTGTGTGGAGTTTGCTTGTTCTCTCCGTGTTCGCGTGGGTTTTCTCCGGGTGCTCTTGTTTCCCCCACAGTCCAAAGACATGCGGTACAGGTGAATTGGGTAAGCTAAATTGTCCGTAGTGTATGTGTGTGAATGAGTGTGTATGGGTGCTTCCCAGTGATGGGTTGCAGCTGGAAGTGCATCCCGCTGCGTAGAACATATGCTAGATAAGTTGGCAGTTCATTCCGTGGTGGCAACCCCAGATTAATAAAGGGACTAAGCCAAAAAGAAAATGAATGAATGAATAATATAATATAATATAATATAATATAATATAATATAATATAATATAATATAATATAATATAATATAATAAAATATAATATAATATAATATAATATAATATAATATAATATAATATAATAATAAAACAATATAATATAATAATACAAAATATATAATAATAATAATAATAATAATAATATACTAATAAAATAAAAATTCAATAAAAATTAAATTATAGTAATAAAATAATAATAATAAATATAATAATAAAAATAAAATATACTAATATAATATAATATAATAATAATAATATAGTATAATATATTTGTTGCCACAGAAACAAATAATTAGAGTCTGAGGATGTGAAGAGCTCAGTGTGGAACGAGTGATTAATGATGTAACGTAAACATTGAATCATGTCTCACTGACAAATACCACAACACAGAGTGCAAACACTCAAACACACACACACCGCGTGTCATATTTGACTTCTCCGGCTCTCAACACAGCTGATTCAGGAGTGAGAGAAACAGAGTCGCTCTTTCTCCTCTGCTAACAGAGCATCTGTTGTTCAGACTGAAAAAAACACACATCATGACTCATCACAAGCCAAAAACACACACACCACACCCATTACACACACACACACACACACACACACACACACACACCTCAATTGTGTGGTTGTTTTTGGTGTAGGTCACCCTAAAATATATATATTCAATATATTTCACTGCTTTTCACTGGTTTAATCCTAATATAAGAAAGCGCACAGCTAATCAGGTATCCACCACAGGGTCATACTCAACACCCCAATGCTTCTGTCTGGATATACAATAGCTTTAGCACAGACTAGACCGCTCTTAACTATAGTCCTCATATTTAGATAAATAGATCATATAAGATTAGTAAATGGGATTTCAGAACATTCAGCTAGTGATGGTGTCTGAAAAACTCTGCTGATTATGCAGTTTTTTTAATCACATGCTTAACAATGGTTAACTTATGGTTTTACAGAGAATCTACATCTACATCATGTGACACATTGCAATTATTGTTAAAGAGTTCTTAACTGATGAAAAAAGAAAAACCCTGTTTTGTTTAATCACCAATCTGATAATACAGTAATGATATTAATAGTAATCTACCACTACCAGTAATCTACTACTACTACTATTATAATCTACTAATAGTATACTTGATTTTTACAGTACAAACACTAGTGCAGGAGTAATATATACTTGATTATCTTAATTTTTAGAACTTTAATATTATAATTATATATATATATATATATATATATATATATATATATATATATATATATATATATATATATATATATATATATATATATATATATATTAATAATAAGGTTTTGTTATTATTGTTAGTATTTATTGTATATGGCTATATAGAATAAATATATACAAAGTCTTCCTTTTTCTTTTTTAGCCCTTCACTTCATTATTTGTACTCTAATGTCTTGAATCTAATGAAATCATAGTTGATTTTCAGCCATTTAACACTAAAGGCGTTTCCCCATGCAGTCCGGCGACATTCTCTAACACAAGAGGGCGCCATTTTCTGACTTTACTTCAACGATCCAAACTCTGCTAAGGATGACAAAATCCCATCCCAAACCAAAATTTAACCTATTAACAAATAATAATAATAATAATAATAATAATAATAATAATAATAATAATAATAATTCAGGAACCGTAATGAATAACAGTGTCATATCTAAACAATAAAGCGATGAATCCAAAAATATGATCAAACAACCTGCATCTTCACCTCAGACTGTCAAAAATTTCCCCCAAAATGCGCAGCCAAGAACATCTCCACCCATTTGCGATTTAAAGGATGGAAACAGACCGGCACGCACATCGATCCACTCCCTCTCCTCCTTAATTAATTTCTCTGAGTCTTAATCAGAGCGATGCACTGCTTTTATCCTTCTTCACTGTGAATTACGACCCCCTCCACTCTGTCCATTATTTATCTGTGACACAATTGCCCCAAGCAGATCCTAAACAACGTCAGCTCTCAACACTGAGCCTCTTGATGTGTCTGTAGTGGTTTTGCTCAAATAAAAAAAGGCCTTGAGATTTCAGCTGAAAGGTCATTATTCAATTATTGAAGATGAGTGGCGATGGGGGTGATCAGATCCTGACGATTGGGCTCTTCCTGTCCTGCTTTACTCTTCTCCACCAGTGAGGATGACCTCTGACCCCTGTGCCTCTCTAAATCCACTGCTTCAACAGCCTCATATCCCGGGCATGCTTTCAGCACCGCAGGGGCCTTTTCAAACCACAGCTTTTTTTTTTGTTTGAGTCTTGGCTGTACCCCCTGCCTGTCCTACAATACATTTTAGGTCTGGATTGAAGATCTGTCTGTCAGAGAGATTGATCTGGCTTCTGTGCACTCGGCTAATGGGGCTCAGCTGGATTCACAGAGGAAGAATGGGCACAGGAAGTGGAAAACTGAGTAAAACACCAATGGTAGAGAGCGCAGAACACAGTTTAAAAGGATGCGGGATGTCATCCATAGGAGCAGATTGATGTGATGTGGAAAGCAAAATCCACTCTTTAAAACGTTCTCTCGTGTGGAATGTCATGAACTTTGGTCCATTTTTGGATTAGTAAAACAAAAGTGGTGCTGTACACCCAATCAGCTTGTGATGTGTATATTAAAGGCCACCTATGATGAAAATCATGTTTTGGAAGCTGTTTGGACAGGACTGTGTGTAGGTATAGTGTGTCCACAGTCTTATTGAGGTAATATAAAGACAATAAGCCTCTTTTTTTTTGTTCTTTTTTTTTTAAATAGGATACAAATCCCTCCCATTTTGAGGCCCACCGCAATGTGACGTAGGAGTATGGTTTCCCCGCCCACCGATTTGATTGACAAATGTGAAATAACATGTCTCTGTAGTAACGCTTATAATCATATCAACAAGACAGGACATACGCAAAACAACTGGGATTAAAAGATCTGTTCAGCTCGATCAATTATCATCAAATGTGCTCAAGAATGAGTTTTACAAGTTTGAAACGGTGTATGTTTGTAATGAATTACAGCGATTTTACTGTCTTTATCACAACAGCCGTGTGTCAGTAAAATTATAAAAGAAAACGCTTCTATCCCAGTTTGTGGACGTTAAATAAGGTTTATTTTGTACATTTACATAACGAACGTCCATACAGCAGTGGATATTAACGTGTATACTGTCACATTTGCCGTGCAAAAACAATGCAAAGTTAAACGCACGCTGTGTGTGTGTGTGTGTGTGTGTGTGTGCATGTGAACTTTGTAACGACATTGTGTGTGACTCATCGAAAGGCTTGAATTAATTCCACAACAAATACATGAAATAATCATTGGGGAAAGTTCTTACTATAGTATTTCTCACAAACGTTACGCGAGATCTGCTTCCTTTATGTCTGTCACTGTGCTGTTTATCTGACAAAGACACACTGACAGGCACATGGGAACGGTGGGCGGGGAGAACTAGCATTAAAGGCACAGGCAACAAAAACAGCTATACTGTGTTCAGAGCAGAAAATTTCAATATTCTAAAGGTATAATAAATAATCTGATGGGTGTTTTGAACTGAAACTTTACAGACACATTCCGGAGACACAAAAGACTTATCTTAAATCTTGAAAATGGCTGTGTGAATGAATGGTGGGGTTTTATATACAACACGTTTAGTAAAACGTATGATTTTTAAAAAAAATTCTCTGTTTGAGAACTAGAATTCAGTAAAACATCTGAGAGCACTCTGGAGCAGGTTTTCATTCAGGATGTCTCTGTACATTGCTGCATTCATCTTACCCTCTATCCTGACTAGTCTTCTAGTTCCTGCTGCTGAAAAACATTACCGCAGCATGATGCTGCCACCACCATGCTTCACTGTAGGGATGGTAGTAGCCTGGTGATAAGCAGTGCCTGGTTTTCTCCAAACATAACACCTGGCAATCACTTCAAAGAGTTCAATTTTAGTCTCATCAGACCAGAGAATTTTGTTTCTTATGGTCTGAGAGACAAATTGCAACAATTTCAAAAAATCTTTTTACACATCGTCATTATGGGGTATTGTGTGTAGAATTCTGAGGAAATAAATTAATTTAATCCATTTTGGAATAAGGTTGTAACAAAAAAAATGTGGAAAAATTGAAGCGCTATGAATGTTTTTTAGATGCACCATATGTTGTTTTTTTTTAATACACATGGTTTGAAATGGAGTACACAAATAAAACGGATTTTACAGTATGCAAAATAGTTATGTTATTTCCAGATTCTCTAATATATTTGTAAATTTTACTAGTAATGTCTAATTAAAAATCATTTCTACATATTTGTTTTTCTTGCATCCAGATGCAGACGTGTCTGTGCAGCTCTAGAGGTCTGCTGTATGTGGGCTGACGGTGGAGAGTCTCAGACAGATATGTAGGCCAATCTTTCTGCTCAAGTGCTCATGAGGAAAAAGGCATCTGGGAGCAGGGGAATTCTCCAGAAAGACCATAACAAATCATCCTGCCGCCCCTCAACCCTCTCCCCCTTTACAGCTCTGTTTGCCCTCCGCAGTGCGTGACTGTATGGCAGCGGCAGCTCGTCTGGGCAACTGTTGCCATGAAGGAGCCTTAGGAAGCAGGTCAAGTGTGTCTGATGGAATGGGCTGGAGATGCATTATTGAAAAGACTGAGTGAATATTCAGCAGGTGTTACTTTCCCACACACAAGCACATCAAACACACTGGGCTACAGGGGTTGTGTGAGGACTAAACTGACTCTAAAATAAAGTCCTATTCATATACAACAGTTAAAAGACACTGGGCAGGTCAAAAAAGAAAAGGGTCTAGGTATGGTGCACATTAAATGTTTCATGGCAACGTACTGAACTACTTAAACTTCTCAGACAGCATTTTTGACATTAAACATCAACTCGTACAGAGTATTTAACTTATCCAGTTCAAGATAATAGTCTATCCATCACCCAGCTATGCATCAACCTTCTATATGCTAACAACATGTGCTAGAAACAGGAAAATTCAGTCAAACATGCTAATGTTAGTCAAATAATTTATGATAGCAACATGTTAACCATGAAAGCACACATCCTAAACATGTTTGAAACACCAGGGTAATTATGCTAACAATATATTAAAGTTGTTATAAAATATAATGCTAGCAAAATGTTAAACGTGTTAATAAACATGATAACATGCTAATATGTATTACCAATGTACTGTTAATCACGCTAGAAGCATGTTCCCAGCATCCTACTAATAATGTTAATGCTATAGCAGCATGTTAGCAATGAGCTAAAACATGCAACAACATGTTGAAACATACTACCAATAGTTAACAATGTACTATAACATTACATTAACATGTTAACATGCTTATAGCATTTTAAAACCACATGCTAATAATATACATTCTAGCAATGAACCAGTACTAAAACATGATAGCAATGTGCCAAAACAGGGTAGAAACAAGCTAAGAACCTGTTAAAACACTGTACTATTTGTAATGCTATAAAATATTAACAAACATACAAGCTAAATGCTAAAACATGCTAACAATGTGCTAGCAATGAGCTAAAACATGCAGCAAACATGTTAATTACATGTTAAAACATATTACCAATAGTTAGCAATGTACTAAAACATTATATTAACATGTTAGTAATCCATGAACATTTAAGCATGCTACTAGCATTTTAAAATGTGTTAAATGCATGCTAGCAACAAACCAGTACTAAATCATGATAGCAATGTGCTAAAACATCCTAGAAACAAGGTAGGAACCTGGTAAAACATTGTACTATAAATAATGCTATAAACATATTAACATAAGCATACAAGCTAAATGGTAAAACATGCTAACAGTGTGCTAGCAATGAACTAAAACATACAGCAAACATGTTAATAACATCAAAACATACTCCCAAATTAGCAATGTACTAAAACATTATATTAACAAATCATGTTAGCAATGTGCTAAAATATGCTAGAAACAAGCTAAAACCTGTTAAAACTGTACTATAAATAATGCTATAAACATATTTACATAAACATACAAGCTAAATGCTAAAACATCATAACAGTGTGCTGTCATGTTAGCAACCTATTAAAATACTTTCAAAACTTTAACTATTTATGCTAACGCTTTTTAAGAAAAACAGCAAGAATGGATAAACTATTAAAAAAACCTACACATTCTGTGTGAATGGCCTGATCAACACTTACAGGTACAGGTACGTCATCATAGAAACTCCAGGCGAGGGCCCAGCGCATGGTCCGCCCTTGACAAAACTCAGTGTGTGTTACTTTAGCAACCTGTAAAACAACAAAAGATGACGAGGATTTAGACTCAAAGTAAGCGCCATCTTAGAAAACCGTCAAAAAGGCATATACTAGGAATATACTCATTACTTAGGCCCTAAGGAATCTGCATGTGCAGAATTTCGCAGATTTTCCACAGATTTCCGCAGATTTTTAGCCCATCATTAATTCTGTTTATTTACTTGAGTAAATGTGTGTAAATTTGTAAAGTTTTTAAATTAATTACAGTAATATTATTGACTAATATAAAAATGTTCATCTGATTTATGTACAAAGCAGTTTGTAAAGTAATATTTTCTGTCTTTTAGTAGATACATTATATAAGAGACTTGCTTTGTTTACCAAATAAAGTGCATCTAATTAGATTTGCATTTTAAACATTTAATAAAAGTTTAAAAGATATTATTTTTTATTTCACAAATTAAGGTTTTAGTTATGATACTCACAAAATAATTCCGTAGAAATCCGCAGATTTTTACCAAAATTCTCTGCAGAAATAGCAAAAAACGTCCGCAGATTCCGTCTGGCCCTACTCATTACTGAAGATATGACTGATGATAACGATATGCACAGGGAACAATGAAAGTTGTATGCTCAAGCAAATATGCTGGTGAAAAAGTTTTATTTGTGTTCGGAGCAGGTTAAGGTAAACCTCTTTAGAACTTGTTTTAAATTATACCACAGAGGAGCTGTGTAGAAAGAACAATAAGAGAGTCTCCAAAAGCTGCAGGTTGCATACAATGATTGTATTATGATTCTTCTTTGCTTTGATGACAAATTTGATCTATACGTTTATTTGTCAATTGAAGATTTCTCAGAATAGCATGTTAATGTTGACAAATCCTAGGCTTACTGAGGTCACCTTTGATGAAATATTGGCACAACTGTCTTTTTTTAAATCTATATTGTGCGGTTTGTTTTGTCTGTCTTTTGTACTATTGGGCCTAGTGTCTGGAATAAAGAGAATACAGAATCACAACATTATTAATAAAAGATATTTGCTTTGTAAAACAATCACTTTTAGAAATGTATTGTGACTGTAATGCTAAATAATCATATAATTTCTACAATGCTTTCTGTCCGGACACATTGACTAAAAAATAAATAAATTAAATAGAAAGATGTATTAGCATAATTTATTTACAGCAAGCATAATGCAATACAACAAAGACTTCAAATATAGTCTATATTTTAAAACTAGGATGCACATATTGATTGGATGCATCATTAATCTAAATACATCATTAATTATCCACTACTATTTACTAAAGATTGTGTGTGTGTGTGTGTGTGTGTGTGTGTGTGTGTGTAGAAATTACGACTAACACCAGACGTACCCAGAATTCCTAAACACCCTCAGCCCTGTTACTCACACAGTAGGGAGTGTGTTTTAACACACATATATGTAGGTGTTAGGGGTGAACTGTAGGGTGAAATCAAATCCCACTGCTCTTCAGTAAAAAAACACCACCCTAAGTCTGACCTCAGCAGGCAAAGGGAGTTCAAACAGCAGATAAAAGGACAGAAAAAGGAGATGGAAAAGGAGAAAAAGCTCATTTGCATATTAATTAGAGCCAGGGTTTCGAGAGGACATCGGCCAGGAGGACAATGACTCTAACGAGGGCTGACGGGACGACGACGTCTTCAGATGAACCAAAGCACACTGACTGACACCAGGCTAATAACCTGTGAGCACAGCGAATGTCTTTCATTTACAGATATCACAGCATTCTGACTGTACAGACACAGCCTGAGCTAATGGAGAGCGCCTCCTAATGACGCCTAATCAACAACAAATGAAATCTAGCCTATTAGCGCTCCCTGTCGTGGGGCAGTTTTATGCTACGCTAGTGAAGCTCATTAAGATCAATTAACCCGAAGTCAGGGGGAAACGCCCACTCATTTATCTAGAAAGATCTAAAAGGAGAATTGGGAAGTCTAATATATTGGTGTTATACAAGTTAGTGTTTTATTTATCGGATATTTTATTGTGTGCATTAATTTCCTCTATTGTTACAAGTAGATTATCTTTGCTACTGTCCAATTGTCCCTTAAAAATGAAAATATTTTATACATATGAATATATTAATTTACAGTTTTATTTTTTGTAATTATTAAGTTTTTATTTATTAGCAAATATCAAAATGGTCAATTAACTACCTGACAAAAGTCTTGTTGCCTAGCCAAGTTTTAGGAACAAAAAATAATAACTTGACTTCTAGTTGATCATTTGGTATCAGAAGTGGCTTATATGAAAGGCAAAGGCCTCTAGATTAGGCTTATTTTACCAAAATATAATATGATCATGCCTTGATTTTTAATTAATTAGGACAGTAAGGTCTGACTTTGCTTAGACAAGAGTTGTCACTTAACAGAAATAATGTACGGTATAGAATATAAAGTCATAGTGCAGTGGAAAATATATATATATATATATTGTGTATGACTCCCATGAGCTTAGTGGACTGCATCCATACATCTCTGCAATGACTCAACTTATTAATAAAGTCATCTGGAATGGCAAAGAAAGCGTTCTTGCGGGACTCCCAGAGTTCATCAAGATTCTTTGGATTCATCTTCAATGCCTCCTCCATCTTACCCCAGACATGCTTAATAATGTTAATGTCTGGTGACTGGGCTGGCCAATCCTGGAGCACCTTGACCTTCTTTGCTTTCAGGAACCTTGATGTGGAGGCTGAAGTATGAGAAGGAGTGCTATCCTGCTGAACAATTTGTCCTCTCCTGTAGTTTGTAATGTAATGGGCAGCACAAATGTCTTGATACCTCAGGCTGTTGATGTTGCCATCCACTCTGCAGATCTCTTGCACGCCCCCATACTGAATGTAACCCCAAACCGTGATTTCTCCTTCACCAAACTTTGATTTCTGTGAGAATCTTGGGTCTATGCGGGTTCGGATAGGTATTTTGCAGCATTTGTGATGATTAGAATGCAGTTCAACAGATGATTTATCTGAAAAATCTACCTTCTGACACTTTTTCAAATGATCAATTAGGAGTCAAGATATTATTTGTTGCTCTTACAACTGGGACAGACGACATGACTTTTGCTAGGTAGTATACTTGTATATAATATATATATGCGATGTTGTGATAAATGATTCATTAAAATTGCATTTTAATACCGACCCTTCCATTATAAGATGTAACAGTTTAATTTTAATATCAGTATATTGATAAATGACTGAATTTAAGTTTTATTTATTTGGAGACAATAGTATAGAACTTTAATATTAGCCATGTGTAAACATGCATTTAATGGTTATCAGACAAAACCTTTTATATAATTTCAATTATAAAAAATAGAATGGTGGCAGAGGGCCATTTATAATATTTATTTTAATAATAGTCATATTATAAATATTAAAAAGGAAGCATTTAAAAACTATTCAAACTTGACAGAATTGAATGTTGCCTATTTATATTTATCAGACATAATTCATTTTAACATCAATCTAGTTATAAATAATATACTGGTGGCATTTAAAACTGATTAACTTTTTTTATAGCTTAATTCTTAAAAAAAACAAAAAAAAACAAAAAAAAAACACTTACTCCTTGTTTCCGTAACTCATCTTTCAAAGGAGCCAGGCTACACTTCTTTCCCAGCATGCAACTGTACCACCTGTAAACAGAAGAAAAGGCTCTGTGAAAGCATCAGTCTTGACAGCTGATCCACAAGAGCACATCAAACACACTGCAGGATGTGAATATGGCCTCGCTCTCTGGGAACGGTCAGCTGGGCTCGATGTTTAATTAAAAACCCTACCTTGACAGCGAGCTTTGAAGTTGCACGTGAGACAAAAATCAATGCATTTCCAGCATTATAAAAAAGATGGGGCTTCATCCGTCAGAGGGTGAGAGGAAAACACAGTCTATGCATAATTGATTGATGCTCAACTCTTCATTTTCTAGTTATTCTGCTTTTCTAAATTGAGAGAGTCTTGCATTTAATCACTGAAAAATATCTTAAAAAGGTCAATACGAGGCAATAACAACCCATTTTATGTCTGTAATGGGACATATTTATGAGTCAAACAGGATATTTAATGAATAAATGTAGGCCAAGACTTGATTTTATCTACTGGGAAATCGAACAAATTGTGGGTGTTTCATATAAGAGCCAGACTTAAGCAAGCGTGTTCGTTATGGCAGACAGACGGCACACATTTTTAATGAGGATTTTCAAGCAGGAACTGGTGGCTGAAGGTCAAGTTGACTTTCAAGAGCTTTGTGATGTATCAGAATGGTACTATTTCTTCAAATCTATCCTGTGCTTAAACTCCAATTAACTTGCATTGCACACTGTATATATAGTTGAAGTCAGAATTATTAGCCCCCATGAATATATTTTCTCTCAATTTCTGTATAGAAGATTTTTTTCCAACACATTTCTAAACATAATAGTTTTATAAACTAATATCTAATAACTATTTATTTTATCTTTTCCATGATGACAGTACATACTTTTTTACTAGATATGTTTTAAGATACTAGTTCTCAGCTTACAGTGACATTTAAAGGCTTAACTAGGTTAATTAGGGAAGTCATTTTATAATGATGTTTTTTGTAGACAATCGATAAAAAATACTGCTTAAAGGTGATTGTCTTCACAAACATTTTTTGTTGTGCTGGTTGAAAGTCTTTTCACATTCCAATCGTAATGATTAAAGTAAATGATCTAAATGTATTTATATTTGTATATTTTGGGTAAGACATGAGACAAAAAAAATGTTCATCTAATATTGTCAGGCCAACATTTCCCATAATTTTGATAAGCAGCCCAAACTGTCTGTCAGCAAATGTATATTTGTACAATGGTGCATGTCTGTTCATGCAGATCCACCATTTGCACACGGGACAATAACAGTTGCGGTAAAATCAAATGCTGAATCAAATCTTTTTAAAATCCTGAATCAATATTGGAGTTAGTTTTGCACGCTGGAGGATGATCTTGTGAAAGCAAAATGCTTAAGGCTAAACCGTAAAAAAAATGGGTTTGGGTCTTCAAGGGAAAATCTACCATAAGAACAAGGGAATGTAGCTGAACGCACATTGCACCATATATGGAGCCTTAGGGGCCTGACAATCATTTCATTTTGTCAAATGAAATATTAAAGAGGCTCTAATATCCACACATGCTCTGTAAAGTAGAGTGGAGGGAGGCTGTGTGGCACATGGTGCGATGGGCTAATAACGGGGTACTCCAGCATCTATCACCACTTGAAAAGAGCTGTTTATTATGCTTTCTTTTCAGTTGTCAGACCCTAAGGAGGAAGTAGTAACAATTACACTCTCAATGGCACAGATTGTCTGGCATGAGGAAAAAAAATCTAAGTTGTATTTAGGCTGTAAGTGAGACAGGAGGAGCTGCAAGAAGACTGGCGATAATTACAGATGGATGGGGCTAGAGAGGAGGCGGCAGCTCAGAGGGCCAATCAGAGTGTCTGGCTAGATATACGGACACCTGCCGACACACACACATACACTGCTTTTACTACAGCAGGCTTGCATAGTCTGTACCCTTGAGAGAGGAAGCTTGAAGCACAGTGAGATGGAGAAGCGCCCAGATTAACCCACGAATGCCCATTAATTCACAACTAATGCAGAATGATTGAAGTGTATTTTCCAGAAAATATGTTGCATCTGAAGAGTTGAACCAGTTCAGAACTGCATCGTTGAGATAAACACACACACACACACACACACACACACACACACACACAAAGTCTGTAAGTCCCAGTCTACATTTTTATATTATGGGTGAGTTTTAATTAATTATTATTAAACTATATTTTATGAATGTGATTTTTACTGATTTATGCCGATCATGAATAAATAAATATGACATTAAAACCACCAGTACGTGGCAGCAAGTCTCTGCTTTATTGAATGATTCACTGAATCCTTCATTTGATTAGAAACAAAGCAGGTGGCTAGTTGATATTTTCAGAATTTAGTAAACAGGACCAATTTTTTCATTCCAATGCTCTACTTTTGCATTGTTTTTCCATGTAAAATCCCTTGACAGATGTGCGAGTTCATTACGGTTGTGTCTTTTACAGCACCTAGCACACAAGTAGATTGCTTTTAAGAAACCGTGTCAAGTTCAAAGTATTTTAAGTTTTACATGCAGGCGGAATCACTCAATGTCAGTTCCAAAGCAGTGGACCAATCAGAAGAACTTAGAGGTCTGGCAAGTGTTGCAAGCTTCTGTTTACAATAGGTTGTTTTCAAATTACGTCATTGATGATGTACGAGACTCAGGTGGAGGGCAGGAAGTGATTCTTCTACATAGGAATCGCTATCAGAACATCAAAATGTTTGTGTTTTATGTTGTTTATAATTGTTTAAATCTTCCAAAATGAGAAATGCTGAACAGCATTTATGAACTTCCAAAAGTTCAAGAAACTGGCTGGAAGAAAAGGTAGCATAAACACATGCATGTGTACAAACTTTTTTGAATGTGATAATTCATTTGACAGCATCAATAAAGATTATATACAGGCCTAGCTATGTGTAAAAATATGTTAATGTGTTATATAAAAATCAGATACAAACACCACCACCATATATACTAAATCCAGGAGAATATACATAACGTACCCTGCCGTGTAATCGCTGTATTGAAATCTCCGTCTTGTTTTGCAATAATCCATGTTTTACTGGCGTTTTGGTGGAATAAACAGTTGTAACATTAACGTCCATATGCACAGCAGTGGTGAATGTTTATTGATAGTAACTTCAACGACATAACAAAAAATAAATTATTACTATTAACGGAAAGAAACTATTGTGTGGATTATTTATTATTATTTATACACAATTATTATTGTGGAGCACTTTTCCCCTCACAAAAATAAATAACTAATAGAGCATGCGTCCACGCTTTTGTGTGCTTTCATCTGTTATTTCGTGATGTCTTTAAGATATACACATAGGGAAAACTATAGTAATTTATAATAAACATGGTTTTGAACCACATAGTGAAGTGTATATTGTGTACAACACTGTTAATGAATGCTACTGCATACTGTAGTATAGTAAACTGATAAACTGTAATAAATACTGTAACGTTAATTGTGGTGCAATGTGATGGTGTAGCGTAGAAAACTGAAGCCTATTGAATAGTTACTACAGTTGTGTCGTACCACAGCAACAATATAATTACTACGACAATTTAATTTAAGTAATTATCTATAGTATGCTTCCAAACACTATAGTATTTACTTTTTCATGTTACATACTAGCTTATACAGTATCTACCACCTCGATGAAAGGCAAATATACTTTAGTTTAGTAGATATCTTGGCCCTGTTCATAATATAAGGATCATGCCCAACATATAGTATGTGGCTATTTTCTAGTTATATATCCTTTGAAATATGGTATAAATCGCAAAATTACAGACTTTATTTCCCGTCTCCCATTCAGTTTTTTACTTCCTGCCCTCCATCTGAATTTGGCATGTTACCAGAACTGCGTAATTGAAAACAACCTATAGCAAGTTGGCATGACAAAAGTTTCATTTGAATATAGTGGAGGAGGCTTTTTTTTTTAACATTCCCGAGCACTGTCTCATATTTATAAACGTAAAGATGTGTTCTGTGTGAATGACCTCTGAGAAATTACATACTCTTTTGAGTATGTACTTAATTTAAGTAATTACTTGACTTTAAAAAGTATGTGCTGTATAAATGTGTGAATGAAGTATGAATGAAATTCAGACATCCTATATTTCAACATGTTATTACTGTCACATGACCAACCAAAATCTGTTGTGTGGCTCCTTTAGTGTAGTCTCATGAGACAGTAAAAAACCCACTGAACACACACTTTAGAATGTAGAGAAGCTTAGTAATCACTAAATAGAAAAACTGCAATGTTTTACACTACTTTAATGCTTTACTAACAACAAGTTAAATAAAAACTTGGACATTTTGCTGAAGTGATTTTTATTAGGGTCTCTGTGCTTTTACTTAAGCACTTGCTTTTAGTAATTTGTTCATCACTGAAAAAAACCTAATTGTATTCATGAAAACAAGGTTTAAAACTACATCTGATATCTAATCCAGTAAACAGGAAAAGATACTGTTAAACTGTGCAACAGTACGCTCACAGCGCTGCGGTTCTCTTGTGGTTGAGCTCATGTCATGGTTAAGCAGGCCTCATGTGGTCTTCTACACTCCAGCGCTCCTCTGACAGTCCTGGCACATAGGGGCTCTCCGTCTGCCCCAGTCTCACACACACACACACACACACACGCACACACACACAGCTGCTCCCGTCGGGCACACCGGATACCACCCCGAGTCATTATTTACTTTGCCTGTCAATTAATTACGCAAACTCTGTATGACAGATCCATCCCAGCACCCATCTGCCCTGCCCTTTTTTGGCTCTCTAAGTGTAAAACAACTTCTCGGTCGATCAGGACATGTGCGCTTGTTTACTACCTGCTCATTACACTGCTCACAAGTCCTCATGTGCTTACATCTGTGCCAAACTGATATATCAGTCTCTGTTTGGCCATATTAAGAGAATTGGTAACACCTGATAAGTAATAACATTATATGTATACTCCATATTTAACAGAAATCTAGTCATTGGCTGCGTCTGAAATTGCATACTTCCACATTATATAGTACGCTAAAAACAATATGCGAGCGGAGTAATATGTCCTGAATTCATAGTATAGAAAAAATCAGTATGCGAGAAGTAAAGGATGACCTACTACTTCTGAAGTGCACATCTGATAGACACTATGCTATCCCATGATGCACCTTGAGAAAATTCATGAATTGGAGTGAAGTGACGCAACTGACGTGGGTAGGTCACATGATCATGACAAATGGCGGATGTAGTAAGTCTGAGTTCCATTCATACTGTATAGAACGCACTTTTATAACGATCGTGTGGTAACTTCAAAATCATATGTGTTTCAGTTGCAGCCATTTTTTTTACATTATGCATTAAACATGCAGTAAAACCATAAGCTTCACAATAAAACTACATGGTAAACACACAAAAAGTGTGGGTTTTAGGGTTGGGCGATGTCAACCAATTTGTCATCGTACGATGTGTAATGTGAAACATCGCAATGGACGATGGCATCGTCGTCGTAGGCAGTGATGAATTAATTATTTATGAATATTTATGATTAAAAATTGTTATAATTGCGACGACAAACTTGGTTGGTAAAAAAAAAAAAAGTGCACAACCAACAGGAACCATCCAACAGTTTCTGAGGTTTTCGCTAAAATCACTTAATACAAACGTGAAAGATTGAAGCAGTGTACTGACGCTGTGACACATTACCTGATAGATTCAAAAGACAGAAGAGTCGTCAGATAGAGACAAGATTAATTAAACATCACAATTAACAACTATAGTAAGACGCGATCCAGCGGTACATTCTTGATAAACTGTCTGACGTGCACTGCTCGCTGGGGTTTTGTGCTTAAAGCACCTGCTGACGGCTGGAGCTCAGACGCATGCATACGCTGCAGTGTGACGTGGATAGTTTTCGTTCTAAAATGGCATTTTAAAACTAAGTCGTACTAGTGTAAACAGGGCCTAGTGTGTATTTTCTGTGAGCAGGTTGCTGCTGCGACGGAGGCGGGGCGGCAGATCGCGATGCCGGCTCAGCATTGGGATGTCTATCGGCCATCAGCAATGGACGATGGCATAGTCTATCAACCTAACCCTAGTGGGTTTGAAACATTTTCATGCGGGAAAAAAAGTAATGTTCACATTTTTTCTATATTTTATATAAATAAAAAAACGACACCTATAAAATCCCTATAAAACAATCATTAAAAAATATACCATGTAATATTTATATATATATTTATATTACTATAAATGATTAAAGCAAATATTAACATTATATTATTAAATATCTTCTAGTATTAACATGAAAAATATATAATTACTCCATGTGTTGGATATGCCCTTTTCTAAATATTTGACTATAATATAATATAATTATAATTTTATATATATTTTTTTTATGTAGAAATGTTCCATGTAACCATTTAATATTTCAACTGTATTTATACTTACATTCACTTTATATCATAGAGGTGAATATCAGAATTAATATTATAAATATTAACAAACATATTTCGTCAAGTATTATATTACTTGTTGTGCATGAAAAAAACGAACATTTTCAAATATTATAAAAAAAACTATTAAATGTACAAATATTGCATATATCCTTCCACCTATTACATTTACTATATTACATAATAATTAATGTCCATAATTATATAATATATGAAGCATTAGCAAAAACAAATACTAAAGTTAGATACAAAGACACTGTTATTGGATAATTATCTCAATTTTGTCAATTTCATCACAAGTTGGATAACAGAGAATTCCTTGCAGCTTAACATTAGTAAGACGAAAGAAATGTGTTGTGGGACAAACATTTTGTGACCCTTTGCTAATTAATGGGGAGGAAGTTGAACAGGTGAGTTCTTTTAAATATTTAGGTGTGGAACTTGACTTTCAATTCTCTTTTGATCAACACTTAGAGAATGTTTTTAAATAGGCTCAGCAGCGGTTGAGTCTGTTGAGAAAACTGAAAAGCTCTCACTGATTTATTTATAGTAGCGACAAAAAGAAAAACCTCCACTATGTCTAAAGACAAAATTCTAACCCCTGCTGGATAGACAAAGTTTATTGAATTGAATTAAAATGACCTTTTCATTATCTAAAATGATGACTAGCCATGAAACTAATACAAGCAGCTCATTTGTTTCCTTCCAAACTTGTAAAATCAGATTCAATGCATTATATCACTGAATTTTGGGTGGTTTTATATATATAATTGTGTGTGATTATTAGATATTTGAGTGACCTGAGCCTCTTCTTTAGCTGCAGACTGTCATGGATGATCCGTTTGACGAACTCCAGCTCTCCACCCTCTGCCATGATCTCAGTGACGCCTCCGGTGTTGATAGAGCTGGGTGGAGGTCTGCGCGAGTTCCTCGAGTTCACCCCCTGACGGAGCAAACACAACAAACGCATCACAGCTATTGTCATGCGCACAAAAGGACAGATGATGCTGGAAAAGTGCCTGAGGGTTCAAACGCTGCAGCCGAATGTACCTTTGCTTCTAACTGGTTGGCGAAGAATGGAGGATTGCACATGCAGAAATCATAGACAATGGACTCTTCCTTCAGTGCATCCATCAGGAGAGTCTTCTGGGGGACTTTCACCACTGAAAAACGCACATATTACTGTGCTTCAGTGGGTTAAATCGCGGAGCGAAAATGTCAAGCTCTCTTTCTGTATCGCACGTACCTTTAATGAGCTCTGCCAGGTGGTTTTGTTCAACGTTTTTCTTTGCATAATTAAAGCAGATGTCATCCACTTCTGTGGCCAGGAAGAACCAGCCATTCATTGTGGCTCCCAGAAGGGGGTAAATACAGGAAGCTCCGGTACCTGCACACAGATGAAAACATGTCACATTACAGGCTTAAATGCTGGTGAAATGTTATCTGGCTTTACAAAAATGTATTTTCTAAGATGAACAGAGTAAATGAAAAGGTTCCAGTTAACAGGGATGAGAATTTATCTTGACATATGATGAATTTTAATGATTTATTTGATTGTGTCTGTAAAAGGATTATAATTTAAAATGCAATAAAATAAAATACAATCGAAATGTGCATGGATGCAACACCAATGGAAATATATTTTTAGCATTGTTATTCTATTCAAAATTTATATTCAGTTTTTTTATAGCATTTTCAAAATTGTTTAAAATACAAATCTTGACAAAACAAAACAATAAAAACTAAATTTCAAAACAAAAACAAAACAAGCAAACAAAACCTTGGGGAAATACCCAAACTATTAACATTTACACCATGTCCTTCTACACATGAATTTTATTTTATTAAGATCTGAGGGTAATTTGCTGCTTTCAGTAGTATGGCAATAAATGTAATGTAAAATGGTATTTAAACTGCCATTGGTAGCATTAACACTGAATAAAGCACACCTGTACCTGAGGTTACCATAGTCTTAGCAGTATATAGTGTTATTCTGTCACAACATCGCAGAAATAGAAATTGTTTCTAAAATAGAAACTTTGTTAGTTGCCATTACAGATAATTTGGACAAAAACTACTTTTTACATGAAAAAGATGATTGTTAAAGATGGTTTTTAAATAAATATGAATATCAACATTCGGCTTAGGGCTGCACGATATTGGACAAAAACTGACATAGTGATATTTAGTTTGTCTGTGATATACAGTTGAAGTCAGAATTTTTAGCCCCCCTGAATAATTAGTTCCCTGTTTATTTTTTCCCCAATTTCTGTTTAATGGAGAGCAGATTTTTTCAACACATTTCTAAACATATTAGTTTTAATAACTCATTTCTAATAACTGATTTATTTTAAATTTGCCATGATGACAGTAAATAATATTTTACTAGATATT
Source organism: Danio tinwini (assembly GCA_903798205.1). Taxonomy (NCBI): domain Eukaryota; kingdom Metazoa; phylum Chordata; class Actinopteri; order Cypriniformes; family Danionidae; genus Danio; species Danio tinwini. The sequence continues at coordinate 9,304,942 of CAIGQZ010000379.1, forward strand.
TTTCAAGACATTTCTATACAGCTTAAATGACATTGAAAGGCTTAACTAGGTTAATTAGGTTAACTGGGCAGGGTAGGGTAATTGGGCAAGTTATTGTATAGTAATATTTTGTTCTGTAGACTATCAAAAATAATAGCTTAAAGGGGCTAATAATTTTGACCTCAAAGTTTTTTTTTTATTATTAAAAACTGCTTTTATTCTGGCCTAAATAAAGCAAATAAGACTTTCTCCAGAAGAAAAAAATATTATCAGACATACTGTGAAAAATTTCTTGCCCAGTTAAACATCATTTTAGAAATATAAAAATAATTATAATAATAATAATTGAAAGGTGGGGTAATAAGTATGACCAACTGTATAATGCGATATGAATATAATTTCACAATAAGATGACAACTATTTGGAATGAATTCATCATTTTACATTGATTGGGATTATTTTGTAGAGAAGTATCTGCATAATACAATACAATTGAACCGATACAAATGAATTTTATGATTTTCTGTGGAATCTAACAGTACTGAGGTACAGAAATTCAATAATAATAATATATAAAATAACACTTTATAGTGTACAGTCTTAATTGTATAAATAATTAAATACAAATAATATTGCTTTATATACACCTTTTATAACCTCTTGGCTAAGGCTTGCTTAAATCTCACATAGTCACGGGTCATAGAAACACATCCATCTTTCACTCTATTTTAGGGTTAAACTTTACTATAATCCCAATATTGATGCTGAAACTATATATTGTGCAGCCCTAATTCAGCTCTACCAGAAATGGAGTACCTGTATTTATGCTACTTGTTTAGGGATTAGGGTAATTAGGCAAGATTAGGGTAATTAGGCAAGTTATTGTATAACGATGGTTTGTTCTGTAGACTATCGAAAAAATATATAGCTTAAAGGGGCTAATAATTTTGTCCTTTAAATGGTTTTATTATATATATATATATATATATATATATATATATTTATATATATATATATATATAAATATATTATTACAATACTGCTTTTATTCTAGCCTAAATAAAACAAATAAGACCAGAAGGAAAAATATTATCAGACATACTAAAATTCCTTGCCCTGTTAAACATCATTTGGGAAATATTTAAAAAAGGAACAAAAATTCAGGGGGGCTAATAATTCTGACTTCAACTGTGTGTATAAATATAATAAATTTAAGATGTATAATGAAAATCTGAACATATGAACGCAATTATATTTTCATTTATACTGCAAATATTTACATGTACTACAAAAAAGAAAAACGTATACAAAAATTATTTTACTACTAACATTGGGACTCTTAAGGAAGTAATAGCATGATAATGTGAAGTGCAAGCGACTGGCTGACAGTGTAACGCATGACAGTAATTTAGTTAGACTAAAGGCAGTACAGCTACGGCCATCCATTATCCAGTCAGCCAGTCTTAAAATGGACTGAAATTACCACAGAAATAAACACAGATGATCCCCATAAGGTCTGAATAAAAGAGATTTCCAGCTATTCATCATGTGTGCGACACTAAGAGAGATTATCTCATCCCAGAGCTGGCAAAGGTTCTCAGTCTGCAATCTAACCCAATAAACAGAGCCACAATCTGATACAAATGGCCAGAGACGTGACCGTGGACGGAGATGTATGGATACAACATCAATGCTTTAAAGGAGATAAAGGCACCACTTTTCCCATTTTGCACTTAAACAAATTTCTAATCTGCCAATCACATGACAGCAACTCGATAAATTTCACTACGTAGACCTGGTCAAGAAGATCTACTGAAGTTCAAACAGAGCATCAGAATGGAGGAGAAAAGGGAATTAAGTGACTCTAAACATCGTTGTTGATCCCAGGACTGGTCTGCTGATATGCTGGGATTTCATAACTCGAGGATTACAGAGAATTGGCTGAAAAAGAGAAATTATCCAGTGGCAGTTCTGTGAGAAATATCTTGATGGCAGATGTTCAGACGGGTTTTTAAAGCATAATCTGACAATGTACTTCATTCACATAATATAGTATACACCTTATGTACATAATTAGAAAGTTTACATTGTGTGTAGTTATTTTGTGCATGCGGATCAGTTTAGGTTACAGTTCACACTGGACATCTGATGTTGGCCACATTTAAAACAACAATGTAAACAGCTATGCAAATAAGTCAGATCTGAGAAAAAATCTGATTAGAGCACTAAAGCCTCACAGTCTACAGTTCACACAGGCTCACTAAAATTGGACTGTGTAAGACAAGGTTCAATATCCATGTCTTTGGACCTCATGTAATTTAAAATAAAATGTGTTTTTTTGAAAATACACTCAAGACGTCTAGAGTTTTCAGAGATCATTATGGAGTGATAAGTGATTAACATTTCAACACTTCAGCATGTACTTTCATGTTTATATGCAGCAGCTCTTCTGGTATTAATTTTAGGACCAGGAAAAAAACTAACTTTTAGCACCACCTTAGCATCATTATAAACACCACAGTAAACAAAAAGCCAGCAACTAGAACTGCATGATATTGGAAAAAAAATGACATTGCGATTTTATTTTACTCCAATATATATTGCAATATGAATACAAATTCCCCAGATGATTCTTTATTTGTAAAGAATTCATAATTTTCGATTGATTGTGATGATTTTGTAGGGGAGAGTATCTGCATAAAATATGATTAAAAAAATGACAAGCAAAGTTTAATACCACAGAGCAAAGATTCAAATCAAATAAACAATGATTTAGGATTTTGTGGGGAGGCTAACATTATTGTGGGGAGGCAAAAACTTCGACGCTCAATATCTTAAAATCATTCCGAACACAGATAGAACCTTATAATTCCAAGGTGATAATGTGATGATATTTGCACATTGCGATATCGATGCCGAAACGATAAATGGTGCAGCCCTACCAACAACCTATTTATGACTTCAGTGAAACCATCTTGTGAAGGCTATAATAATGCGCCATTTTACAAAGCTTAAATCCTCACACTGGTTTCTTTTCATGACAATGATTTCATTATACTCAATCAGTCACCAGATCTCAATCTAATAGAGCACCTGAGGGATGTGGAGGACCAGGAATCTGCAGCAATTGCATGATTCTCTCAAGACAACTGTAACACTGATCATCCTAAAAATAATGTACATGTAAACAGAGACATTTAGAGAGAGACAGGACTGTGATGCAAGCTGAGGATGAATGTGATGGAGGAGTTTTAATCCAGAGGATCTGGTGGCATGTGACTGCCAGCTCTGGCTCACTCTTCATCAGCTTGTATGAACCAACAGAAAGCTCTGCCAAACGCTGTGCCACCAGCCTGAGGAACCACAAACAGCTTTAACAGGATAACAGTCGTGAGTCTGAGCTGGCATACCGATGTCGATGCCCCTCTGCGGGTTTCCCTGCCCCCCGATCAAGTCCTCCACCCAGTGGATGTAGTTGAGGCGGAGCGGGACGGTGGGGATGAGCCGTTCCAGGGGGATCTCGATGGTTAGGCCAAAATCCTCTTTCAGCAGGGTGCATGTGAGGGCCCGGACAGCCTCTGGGTCTTTAAAATTGAGCCTATGGGAGGAAGGAGGATTAGCAGGGGGTAACAGATAGAAATGTATAAAGCTGAAAGACATCTTTAAAAACTCACCACATGCTCAATTCAGCTAAATTCATCAGTGCTAATTATAAAAACAGCCATGCATAAAACTATTGAAGCACCAGTAGGCATGGGCCAGTATAAGATTCTGACGGTATGATAACCTTGGGTAAAAATATTACGATTTCACAATATCATGTTTTTGTAATTACTGCTCTAAAATATGTTCTTTTTAAATGTCTGGGTAAAAAAACAACTACTTTCGTCCCCATTGAACATGGTATTTATAGCATTTAAAATAGTTTGAAAGAAAAGACGTCAGGCTAAATAATTAAAACAAGTAATAGACTTCTGCTGTCTTCATTAGTTTCAAAAACAAAGGCATCTTTTGATATCTTTCTTTTCGTTGAATACAAAGTAAGCCACTGCACTGTTCAGCTCTACACTATGCTGCATGTTGGTGTATAAGAGATTTGTTTTTCAGACGTTTCCTGGACAGAACGGAAAAGGTATAACAAAGTTTTAACGGTTTTATAACTTTAACTATTCAAACCTGCGGTAAACCTTAAAACCGGTTATTGTCCCATGCCTAAGCACCAGTTGCTGGAGTTCAGCACAAATCTATTTAAGAACAAAAGTAAGCAATTTAAGTAAGAACACAAGCTGCATGTTGATAAAAAAAACCTGGGAAAAGGACACTGAAGTTCTTAAATAAAACTAAAAGCTTTCCACAACAACACAAGTTTTTGTTTCTCAAAATAAGACAAAAAGTTTTTAAAAAATTTATATATACATGAGTATCATGACAAGCACATCTCTAAATAGTAAAAAAAAAAAGTAAACATGTCAATAGATTTGTATTTAACCACATGAAGTATTCTAATTGCAAAACTTAACAATTTGAGAAAGAAAATATATAGTAAAATACATCTTTTAATGTCAAACACACACACACACACACACACACACACACACACAATTTCATTCAGCAAAAATGCTGTAGGATGGTGTAGTCATTTGAAAAAACAAAAATTGTTCCTTTCTCTCAAAATCCTCAATGCACATCAGAGCATTCAGACTCAGAGGCAGTAATGTCACATGTCTGTGGTTATCAAAGCGGAGAGTTTGGTTGAGACAGGTGTAATTAAGGGTGCATTCGTACGTTCACACCTCTATAGAAGTAATTAAACGCTCCATGCTGCAGACCATGTCTGACACCTCAGAAGGGAAGCAAGATGTGCATGTGAGCCATACGACGGCTGTGATGCGGTGGAACAGAGCCATGGTGTGTGAAATGCTATTTTGCAGAGCCTGTAGAACCACCTGCACCCCAGCCTAATCATAAGAGCTCTCCATCACAAAAGGACTGTGTGACATTAAGGAGAGATGGTACTCTATAAGTAAAGAGATGTGTGTAAGCAGAAAGAGAATGCTTCTGTCTAAAACAGCTTAATGATTGGGAAATAATTTTTTTAGGATGTTAAGTAAAAAAATAAAAAATAAAACAACTTATATAATAATAACTTTATAATAACTACACACTATGAACCATTTATTAAGCATTAGCAAATAGTGAATTCATTATCTGTTATCTCTACATTAATAAACGTTAGTAAGCAGTTTATAACTGCAGATACAAATGCTATATTCTTGACTTTGTAATGTGCTTAATTGTACTTTCTTACTTTGCTCATGATTTATTTTTCATTACTGAATTAAGGAAGTGCATTATTTACAAACCAGTTATTTAATCATAGTTGGTTGTTTTTTTAAGATCATTCAGAATGAGTTAGTAAATGATCAGATTCAAGAACCAGACAGAACTGTATGCATGTAGGTGGGTAGGTAGGTAGGTAGGTGGGTGGTTGTGTGGATGGATGGATGGATATGAGCAATTCCAGCATTATGGATGTGACATTTGCAGCAAAAACTCAAAACATAAATTCACATAGAAAGTATACGTTAACATTATATTGAAACATCTGTTTATATTTTCCAAAACACCTAACCACAGAGTTATGGGATCAGAAAAATATTAATATGTAAACATGTTTTGTACTTTAAACGAGGAAAATAAACATGCGTTATGGATGTGACAAAAAAGTCTGCAAGTTTACAGTATAAAACATGCTTTGTAGAAATTCTGTGAATTAAACTGCACAACCCCCAAAAAACAATGCTAATCAAACAGATACGAGTCGGCTCACTAACAAACAAAATTATTATTTTTTATTTAATTTCATATTTTTGCATTTATGAGGAAAAAGTGTCGTTATGGATGTGACACCTCTCGGTTATGGATGTGACGGATGTGAAATTTCCACTTGTGTGACTTTGGTAAATTAAAATATAATAGTTTGAAAACATTGACAGACACATTTTTTAGCATTTCTAAAGTACTGTAAAATACTTGCTTACACAAAAAAAGCAGAAACGGTTTTCGTATTTTGGTAAAAACTTATTTATATATATCTTTTTTTAGAAACAATAATTCTAAATTAAGTGAGTCTTTCCTTAAAACAAGTCAAATAATCTTCCAATAAGGGAAACAAAATAATCTAATTTCAAACCGAAAACAAGATTATTTTTCTTACCCCATTGGTAGATCATTATGCTTGTTTTCAGGAAAAAAACCTCACTTCATTTTGAATTTTACATTATGTCTTTGAATCTGGGGTCCATTGAATATACAGGTTTAAGCCCCAAGAAATCAGATAAAATAAGGCTCTAATATACATCTAGGGAATTTAAAGAAAAAAACTGGTGTGACAAAAAGTGTGAAACAATAATCAGGCAAAAACAAAGTTCATTTTGTTTAAACTGCAGCCCTGCTTTCATAAAAAAAAATAACCCAATCAGTACAATCATGAGCTCACTCCCAGTAAACTGCTGAAGAATTAAAAAACAACCACAAATGAAGTCTTTAGTCAGCCACCAAATCATCTCTCTTTCTTTGTTCCCAACGCAACTTAAAAAGCAAAACACCAAAGAGGAAACATTTGTCTTGAGGAAAATCCAATAGACCTCTATCTTCATAATTTATTAACGCATTAGCCCTAATTAATCCAGTATTTCAATTCAGACTGTTAATCTTAAAAACCTGACCTTGGGAATTAAAATTTAATATGAATGTCACATGAGAGGTTTTCATGAACTTCAAGATAATAAAACCATCACAATTTTGTAGACTTAAAAAACCCAGAGCTCACAGAAGAACCAAAAATACACACACAAAAAAAGAAAGATTTGCTTTTTGTTCAACCTACTTATTAAAAATGAGCGGAAACACAATTTTTGTTTTTTGGAGGGGACAACTAAATTTTTTTGTGTTCAGTGCACTTAAATTAGTAAAAACTATAAAGTTAACTTAATTATTTTTAAGCATTTTTTCAGTGAATTTAAACATATTGGTCCTCACACAGTGTGTAAATGACCCAGTGTGACGGAAGCTGACCGTGCACCCATGAGGTCATAATCATTGTGCAAAGGACGAGTCTGCTGATCTATTTTTAGCCTCTGTTTGAATCACAGGATGAAGAGCGAGTGCCGCAGCCCAGCCAGTCTCCACAGTAACTGCTACAGCGCATGCAGTGTGTGTTAGTGTGGATGTGTGTTAGTGTGTGAGAGGAGGTATGCTGACGTGAGCTGTGTGTATAAAAGGCTGGATTGACTCCAGCATAAAAAAAAACTCAGAAACTGCAACGCTCTGAATCAAGGACACAGACAGAAAGACTGAAGTAGGTAGAAATGAAAAAGGACTAATTTGAGTATTGCATTATATGAGAAATGGTACAAACATTTGTGCAATCAATATGTTTTTACTACTGCAATTTTATAGGGAAAAAAATGGGAGACTTGAATCCTGTGGTTTTAACCAGAGTTTACACAACAACACAGCAAGGATCTTCCTATTAGCAATGCAAGGTCACCTTTGCCATGTTTTAATCCCGCAAACTTGATGCTTCCGAACTTGACCATTAGCAAACAAAGCATGGATGTGGAACGTTTTTGTGGGAGAATGAAGAAGCTTGCGGTGCAGTTTTAACAAGATAACAGAGAGTCGAGTGGCCTTTTGAGGATTGATGTTCCACCAACCGTCAGGTTTTCTTTAGTTTTGTCAGTACGTCAAATCTCCAGTCAACCGGGATTTGGTTTCAGCTTAACACTGCAGTAAACACATGCACCATTGAACTCTGAGGCTTGTTGAGATTACTGAAAATTTGAAAGAAGAAAGGAATGGCAAACATATTGTCTAAAACTAATGGTTTATCTATTTGTTGTGTTATTAATAAATAAGTCATTATTTGCTCACTTAAAATATTGCTTAAAGGTTCTGTTCACCACAAAAATAAAATAAAAACGACATCTTTTACTCCCCTTCATGTTGTTTCAAATCCAAATGTTCATTTATCTTCAGAAAAACAATAATCTGCATTACTGATGACTAATTATGCATGATATACTGGTGGCCACTAGGTATCATGCACACTTGGGCAGAATTAACCATTTAAAAGCCATGGTCACCATTAACAATCACAATATGGAAAAAAAGAGCATCTTCGAAAAAATTTCTCCTTTCATATTTCACAGAATTTTCATTTCTGGCTATTAAAATTTGCTAGCGACAAGCTGATGGCTAACCGGTCATGCACTAAAAGCCACTTCAAAAATGGAAGGGTGAGTTTAAATTAGGATTAGTCCTGCAACGAGTGGCAGAGAGGATGAGGGATATGAGAAATCCCCCTCCGTGAGCCCGCATCTCATCTGTAAGAGAGCAGAGGCCCGCAATTATGCCCAACGTTTCAGCAGAAGACCCTCACCCAGAACAGCCCTGCACAGCATCAATAATGCAACTCACTGTCTGCCAGCCAGCAGAGATTAATGCTGCACATAGAAAGCACTGAGAGATCATTTATAGGCTTCTTTTCAATGCGTAATCAAACCAAGTGGACAGTTTACTCCTAAATTAACGTTACAGAGTGATTTTAAACCTGTATGCTTATTCTTTGTACCAAACACACCCACACAAATTGTTTGTTAATGAATTATTTAACCTGCTGCAGCTATTCAATATGAAAAACTGACAAATATCAACAAAAACAAACATCTCATGACTGATCAAACTTGTGCCATCGAAGTCAATTTGATTTAAAATCTGCAATGGAGGAGAAAGATGGCCCTTCCTTTTCTAAATGTCCTTTTAATTGCAGTTCATCAGGCAAAGCTATCAAATGCTTACTAGATCACTATTTTGACAGACTATATGGAAAAAGTATTTTCTTGTGTTAAAGACACACTTAATAGCTTAACACTGTTCAGAGTCAGTAAAATGTTTAAAAAGGAAAATAAATTAAAGGTATAGTTCATCTAAAACTGAAGATTGTCAATTTACTCACCATTCACTTGTCACAAACCTGTTTGAATTTTTTTTTCTCTATTGAACACGAAAGCAGATATTTTTAAAAATGTTGGAAACCAGTAACCACTGACTTTCATGATATATTTTTTTCCTATTATGGATGTCAATGAGTGCGTTTACATGCAAATCTTAAGTTAATTATGTTAAAAGGTCCCGTGAAATTAAAATAATTTTTTTTATACTTTAGCATCAGTATGTTAGTTTTTAGTGTAAGGCAAGATACTTTAAAAAAGTAATAGATTACAAATTGCAATTTGATTATATTACTAATTACTTGATGTTGAAAGTAATCAGATTCCTAATTACTTTACTTTGAAGTTACTTTTAAAACATAAAAATATATATAATAAACTGCAGCTCTTTCAGTAATTTAATATTCACTGAAAAACATTACAATGGGTTTAACACAGCAGCTTGACAAACTCAAAAGATTTAAAAAAAATAGTTTGCCCAAAACTTAATATTAATGTTCACCTTTTCCAAATGTGGAACACTCCTATAAACAGCTACACCTCTCTTCACATTTTCAGAAGTTTCACTCCCGATCCTGCGCAGAAATACAATTTTACCTATTTAGGCTGAGTTGGGCTGCAGTGTTTTTGGGTGGTGTCCTCCTTGGTGACAAGTATTGTGCTTGAACAAGGTGCTGGTCGAGCTAACAGCAGTCGAAAGTTCTTTAGAGACTAAACATAAACTGCATTTCATCGTAATAATTTGTTTTTATGCTCACTGAAATCAATGTCTGTATTTCCACTTGACGCAACCACTCTTGACAGCAGCCTTTACAGCTCATGTTCTCCAGCAATTTAAAAGCAAATGCTCATTAACTGACGTTGCAGCGGAAAACTTGATTTTAAAAAAGCAAATATTGTTTTCTAAAATCTATATTTGTACCTTAAGTAACACAATTACACTGACTTTAGTGACTGTAATCATGTTACACAAATTTAAAGTTTGTTGCATTACTGCATTTCCCAAAAATGTAATTAGAATACAGTAACGCATTACAATGAAACGCTTTACACCCAACTTTTAGTGTGCTCAGAAACAGTGACAAAATCTGCATTTTGCATCAAATCTTGACTAACCAAATGCTCTCTAGTATCTGACATGTCCTGTGCCCTTCGGCTCTGCTGTTCAGACTGACACAGACACAGGGAGTCATGGTGTTAATTTGTTTCTTTTAATGACAGCAGTAAAAAAAAATTAACAATTATTCAAACTGTACAAGCTAAAAATCAACATTTATTTTTATATGTTTTTTTATTTACAAAGTGTGCAGCTTTTGTCACTGCAGTGTATCTTAATAGGCTTATTTACTTCATAAATAATGTATACTTTTATACTTGACCTTTAATGCTTAATTATGCTTAATATACCTAATTATATATTCCTAAGGGTGTGTTTACTGACTTACCAAGATCAGTCTTGTACAGCCAGGGAGAGTATTGCTGCTCTGACAGCCAAGTTGGGTCAAAGCTAGGGTTTTGCAGCCGATATTGAGTACTGATTCCTTGTCATGGTGATTGGCTGATACGGAGCACCGATTCTAATGCTTCAAGCTTTATAATGCATTGAGCACATTTTTCCTCTAAATATGAACCTTAAGAGAAGATCTTGCCTTACCCAAGAGAATAAGGATGCTGCATATAATCCTTTAAACATGTCTCTTATAACCATGTAGGTGTGAACGTGTCATGGCCAGAAGCAGCTTTACAGAAAATGAGTCATTCATTCACTTTACTCTGGGTTAGTACCTTATTCATCAGGGGTTGCCACAGCGGAATGAACCGCCACAGAAAATAATAAAACACAAATATAAAAATTGTTATGAAAAATTACAAAGCAATTTGGAAACATTACAAATGATGAAAGAAGAGTTCAACATGTCTCAATCAAGAAAAAGTTAGGAGAGCACATTTGATATATAAGTTAAAATGCACACCTGTAAATCTAATACTTCTTTACTAAAAGGAAATAGGCCAATAAACTATTTATAGCAATGAGTATATTACAAGAATTTATATTATTAAATATTCATGTTAAAAAATAAAGTTATTTATCTAATAATTCCAGCCAGCTTTTAGTGAACACAGAACTTTTAGTTGTCATATGTAAAAAGGCCTAAATACATGCAGGACTGTTCAAATAATTTGCTTGTCTCCAACTATTGACAGCAGATCCCTCAGTGATAGAGGGATTTGCACTCGCAATATCTTTACTGCTCTATTCATTTAACCGAAGAAATGTAATGCTTAGGCCATCTATTATATAATATTTTAACTAGTTTTTGGGGATCATGGGGCCGGTATAAATTTGCGGGAGACTCACGGTGCTTTCGGGAGAGGCCATAAGGTTGGATAAGAGCTAGATAGGGGCGATCGCTCCGCTTGCATCACAGCAGCTCAGAACACTGGAAATACAATTGTTGCACTTGCAACCACCAATAAACTAAACAGAGGTCCCATCGCATCTTTATTTAATTTTAGCTGCTGTGACGCGAGTGCATTACGCCCCCACACATCATTGACGTGTTAAACTTGTGGCTGTTGTAGGCAATGCATAATATACAGGAGTGCACAAGCGTCTTCGGTCCAGTCAGTTGTGACGCACACACTCTCATTCCCATACAACAGAGATTGGCGGTGTAAAACTCCACAGTGCGCGATTCAGAGAGCAGAAATTTGTATCTGTGTGACCATGTAGAGACAGAAATCACATGCCGTTGTGTAAATAAGATATTACATACGGCTATTTACCTTGTTTATTAAAAGAAGTTGTGATCTGGCGCTACAGTGTATATATAAAATACAACTAACTTGACTTCAAGGGGGGCGGGGAAAGTTGTTGGGAGGGCGGGGCGCCCCCCCATTAAAAAGCGGTAGTGGAAAATCTCTATGTGATATGTCATATAACCTTGCCACCTGGATTTCTTTTGTCGGTTAGCTTTTAACATCTGATTGGAACAGGATGTTTTTTGCACGATACCCTGTTTACACATTGCATGTAAATGCCTTTACCAGCATTCAAGCAGTTTATCTATATGCTGATGTCTGGCTGTGCATGCGAGGTATACCTCCCACATACTTCCACAAGTCCTTACTGCAGACAGGCATTCAGCTTAAGTGGGCACTTCTAGACAGTGGTGGCAGTAATATTTCATACACACCAGCACTTTGTCCTAAAGCACAAAATTGTGTCATCAACTCACACAGAATCAAACAACAGCACAACTTCAGACAGATTTACCAGCGACACTATTGAACTACTGATGGTGATGATTATGATGTGGTGTCACTGCCAATGAGCAATCTGGCAAACATTAGAACCCTATGTAAACAAGGTATTCTACATAGCCGGTTTACTGATTTGCGTGTAAACATACATAAACCAATATCTGAAACAATCAGATTTTTCATAGTTCTCCAGTTGTTTTGTAGATGTAAACACACTTAATGGTTACGGTTTACTAAAATTCTTTAAAATATCATTAACACTCAAAGCTTTGGAACCACTTGAGAATGAGTAAAAAAGCAAGTATATTTTTTATTTTTGAGTGAACTATCTCCTTAATACATTTATATTAGAACGGGGTGTTTGGTGGGTTCATAATTCCTTTGAAGGTCACACTGCAGTCTCAATTTTTCATGTTCCCTAGTTTCTTCCTGGTTGTCCATGAGCTACTGATGGACGTCATCTCTCTGGTTCATGCCTTCTAATCCCATCTCTCTCTCTCTCTCTCTGGATGACATCTGCACCCCAAATCTCTTCACTTCTTTCATATCTTTCTCTTCCAGCGGCAGCAGAGGAAAAATTACGGGGGGAGAGATTTCCTTGTTGTACCCATATATCCCTCTCTTCCCAGATTAACCCTATCCTCCGAGCTCTGGCACTAGAGACTTAGAAAAAAAATGGAAGGAAGCTTATCCAACTAGTATGCCAATGTCTGAAGTCCAAAACTATAAAAAGAAGAGGCTAAAGATAATGCGTATAAGACTTAATATTTCGGCAAATCCCACTTCTTAAGACAAAGTTGCAGGACGAATTGGTGAAGTTTTGGTTAAATACCAGATCTTCTGCGGTTTGAGCAAATCTCTAAGCATAGCACAAGTAGAGACAGAGAGGCCTTAAAAAGAACATGTTACTAATATACTAAATAGTTCTAACAGCTTATAATATACTAAGTATTAAATAGTTTTATAGAGGTAAACAAAAGTTACCTCTTCCCAACTGGGAAAACAACAAACAATAAAAAAAATGCTACTATAATGGAAGTCAATGGGGCAAAAACAGCCACAAACATAACAAAAGTGAAGTAAATTAGCCCAGAGTAAATGTTTCAAAGCAATTTACTAAAATATGTGTTAAAATAAGATTGCACAAAAAATAACAAAAATAAACAGAGTTGTGGCCAAATTAAGACTCAAAATCACTCCAGAGTTGATGAAAACATCCCCAACAGCAGACAAAGAAATACATTCTTATAATATTTATTAATGCGACATACTAAATCAAAATGAGTTACACAAAAATTTATTTACTTTATTTTACATTAATGCACAGTATTAAAAATAAACATTCATTCTTTGGTCTGATGAAGTTTAAAATAACAGCTTATTTATTATGTACTGCATTTAATTTGATCTTGAATGCAGTCTTAAGGGAAAATATAGTGCATACTTCACAGTTATTACTAAGCTGGCACTACATTCAAAGAGATGAGTGAGGGAGAGAAAGGATATGCGTGAATGAGAGATGAGGAGCATGTGTTCTGGTTTATGGCAACTGCGCTGTAATGTACATCTGCTGCAGATGACAGCAGCAGATTTACAGTTTTAAACCAAAAAAACAACAACATGCAAATGTGTGTCAAACTAACACCTGCTGCAGAATTCATTTACATTTCAACAATGTCATTTCCTCCTGCTGATACTGAGGTGGTCAGAGCACACAAACACGTGTACATGAATACACACGAGCCATCAAACATCTCCAGATTAGACATGGCTTTATAAGCAAATTAAAAAGGTCAATGAAGTCTCCAAACACATCCTAAAATCCTCAATAAATTAAATTAAACCATTAATTGATGAACAATGTTCATCAATCAATGACTAAAGATAAAGAGGTATTTCTTTTTCTTTATTTACTAACACATGACAAAACAAAAATACTATTTTACAGGAAAAACCAGAAAGGTCATTCTAAGTGCCCTTAATTGAGTTGTATTTGGCCTAGATCTGTGCTTTACTAAAATCCACCTGGACAAATGACCCCCATGCTGGTTAGATCAAAAAGATCAATCATGCATAAGTCATGAGGAACAAGTGAGTATTAGAGATGATCAGGTGCTTATGCACCACCATTCCTGACCACAAAACAATGGTCAACACATTATTCCGTCACTGGGAGGAGAACATTTAATCCGAATTCTACGCAGCAAAATTATAAAAAAAAAATGTTTGTGAAATGTTTGTAAATTGCTATTCATCACCACTTTGCATGAGAACTTTTTTTATGAGATTTATCACCTAAAAGCTGAATAATACTGATATATAATATAATTATACTGATATATAATGGTATTTGGTTGTGTAACAACTATTTAAAAAAATAAAATTGTCTAAATCAAGTACTTAACAAGGTACATTACTAACTAAAATGTAGTTTATATATATTTACAGCAGGGAATGTACTAAATATCTTAATTGGAACATGATCTTTACTTAATATTCTAATGATTTTTAGCATTTAAAAAAATATATATAATAATGACCCATTCAGTCAGTGTATTTTCGGCTATAAACCAAAAATATACCAGTGCAGCGCATGACTGGTTTTGTATTCCAGGGTCACATACATGCAAAAACTAAAAGATAATATTACGGCGTATGCTGTATGTGCAATAATCAACCAATATACAATATTCAAATCACTAAATCATCATCACTAACACATCTTTAAAAAGTTCAAGATGAGATATTTTTTGTAGGGTCTATGTGTGTGCTATAGCAAAAAGACAAAGGACAGATCTGTAGGTTAGCAGAAGCCTCTCGAACAGAGAAAGGAGTATGTGGTGGAGCGGCTGGGCAGTTCTGCTAATTAGGCCGCAGAGGCGAACAGCTCCAGGGGTGTTGCTACCATTTTCAAAACCATCATTAGGAATCAAAGGGTGAGGAAGCACGGGGCTCTTTTTAAGCAGCATCTTTAAAAAGAGCCTCCGTGGCCTGACAGCACACCTGAGAGAAAAGATGGACACGCTAAAGCTAGCAGCTGAGCCTCTCCAGGTGCACAGACGTCAATACAGACTCGCTCTCTTTTGTTCATTCTCAACCACAGATCTTGCTCTCGCTCTGTGTCACACTATAATGAATTCTCCTGCTGAGAAAATGTGACGTGACCAGACAGGACCAGCAGCACTGTGGCTGATGAAACACAGGACAACTATAGCTTTCTTTGTGATATTATTACACTCAAGAATACAAAAAAATTATTCAACACAGAAGTAACAAACAAAGGAAAGACAGTTTTACATCAACCCACAAGCCCTTATTAAATCATGAATGAGTAAAGGTTATTGCACACTGAATACGAAATCTTTGTCCGTAAATTTTGCACGACAAAAAGAAAAAAAGAAAAAAAATAAATCACGTTGTTTCAATTGTAGACACACTGCCTCCGAAAATTCACCTGCCATAAAAAATTTTGGAATCTGGTTAGATTTCTTCCATTCAATTTTACTGATTTCCTGAAATAAACTTTGCATTTGGGGATAAGTGCAGTATTTTGTGCAGTATTGGATGCACAAAAGATGTAGCATATTCCTTTTTCTTTTTCTATTTTGACGAAAGAAGAGAACATCACGCTTGAATTGACTCCGAAATTTGTGTTTTTTTAGAATACATTGATTAATACATCTTACTGAGGTGAAGCTAGTTATATATTTACATTGGTTCCTTTTTGAACATTGAAAACCTGTGACAAACTCCCTATATTGTTTACCATACTACTCTGAATATTCGGTCTGAAATAGCATGCAAGTATGGCTTAGTAATAAGTATAATTTCTGCATACCAACCACTAAGCATACAGGAGTCGCTTTAGGAACAAAGCATGTGAGAGAGTGAAACTGATGAGTTAGACTGATGAGAGAGCGATCAAAAGTTTGTTAACTACATAACTGAAAACGTGCTAGATAAAGTACAGTTTTTCGTCCAGAATTGTAGTATTATAAAGTACTATTAAGTTTTCTAACTGGCGAATGACATGACCAAGTGGACCAAGTTTCATCTTTGATGTGCGTGTTCACGATTCAGGAGGATTGGCTTTGGAACACATGGGAGGGATTATGTTTGAAAGATATTATGCTAACCGGTTAGCATTTAGGCAGACCATTTACTGCACCTTTAACATAGCTTGGTCATACAGTATTTCAGCTTCATTGCTAAATATGCTCATTTCTTGATATGCTGACAAGTCTTAACATAAATGGCTTTTGCGTTAAAGGTGCATTATGTAAGTTTGACACCCAGTGGTTAAACTAGGTATTGCATACTTTGTGCAAAACATACGCTAGCGCAGGTTGCCAGATTGATGACGCCAGATTGACTGACTGTAGAGCTTAAAGGCTAATTTAAAGTTGATTTAAACCGTGCTCTAAATAAAAGCTACGGTACATGATAGAAGGTATATTTGCCATATTAAAAAGAAACATTTATCTTTTAGAAACGGCTTCTAATTCTTGCAGCTGAACAACAGAAAACTATGAAAATGATTACCTCAACTACACCTTATGTGCTTTATTCAGTGTTAAATGCTAACAATGTGAGTTTGAATGCCATTTTACACGACATTTATTGCCATACTACTAAAAAGCAGCAGCAGATAGTTCACCTCAGATCTTGAAAATAAAATAAACTGTTTAAAATTGAACTAAAACTGTAACTCAGTGCAAGCCAACAAATATCAGTTAAAGAGGCTTAATATGTATTAATTAGATTATAAACCTTACCATTTTGTTGGAGTGCAGTAGGTGAACTATTCTGTGCTTTTGAATGGCTTTATTTAAATTTCTGTCGGGTTTCGTCTGGTGCAAACAGCCAAATTGCTTATCATTGCGTATCTCGACATGCATCGTGTTGTTAGTACACAGGGTTACAATGTAACTTGCTCACCTAATGTTTACATTTGTAATATCTATATTATTTGTTAACTAATATCCTCATGTGGAACTCTGAATCTGCATCTCATTTCAGAGATTGTTACAGTCCACCGGAGGTCACATTTTCAGTCACAGATGCATACTTTGAGAGTCTTCATGACTAATTGAATGAAATATGTTGTTTATCACCAAGGCAAACCGGGGTGCTAAAACATAACTGGTTGAACTGGCATTGGGCAGGTTAAATGACCATAACAAAAGACAGCGTTCCAGCACGTAATGCACATTTTCAAAGCAGAATATCTGACTTCAGCATTGTTTTTCAGATAAACAAAGATGTTTACTTAACATGTTTCTTAAATATCCGCAAACATATTATAGAGTCAATCATTAGAATTCAAAAACTTACATAGCACTATTAAATCAGTTATTTACTTCAAACCATTATTACTTGTACATTTGCAAAATTTTTGTAAATTGCACAACCCTACTCAATAATACCTCCAAATCCCTGAATTTGGAATTCGACCACAACTCAAATATCAACATTTTTTTTTTACTTGCATTGTGACCAGAAGTCAATAATGATCAAAAACCAAACCTTAAAACAAAGTCTGCATCCGTCTCACACACACATTGCCTGACACATTTCACATCTCAGTGTCCCAATTACAATCTCCAGTCCTCCAGCTCTCAAACACTTGAGCTGTTCTACTACCCCAGGAGGCTTTTGTGCCCCTTTTCCACCTGCCACTCCACCACTGTAGTGCACATCTGCAGTGCCGTCCCACAGACATGGGCAGGAAACATCCCAACATTGAAAGAAAGCATCCCAGAATCCTGCTTCCTCTCATGCATGCATAATCACAGGCTCTTTCTTTCAGCTGCCAAAAAACGGCTCCGAAACAATCACTAAAATAACGATGGAAGCTGAGCCTGCAAAACTTGAGAACACAAACCCTCAGGCTTGGCAAAATCAGTGGAGATCCTCCACAAACCAGAGTCAAACACCCAAGAGATTTAAAACACTGGCCTCTGGCACCTCAGTCGCTAAATCCCAGAGGCTGAGATCTTTGCTCCAGTCACGACTTCACTGAACCAAACATGGGCTGTTTCTTTAAAACTGAAACCCTGTAGGCAGAGCATCTGATTTGCATTCACCACCTCTGAAGCCTGTGGGACGTTTTGCTCAGTAGAGAGAGAAATACACACCTCTCGGCAAGGTCAACGGTAATGGCGCATAACCAAGCGGGACTGACTGGAAATATGGAGACTTGGCATAAAAAAAATGCAAGATGTTCAGCCTCAGACATGACTTTAGGGCGTTTGCTCAGGATGATTCCCATTAGACCGAAAACTAATCTTGCAAGTGAGGGTGAAAAAAAATAAAAGAAGATGGAGAGGAAGAATAAAAAAAAAAAAAAAAACACAGGCAATTTTCAAGAGCGCTGCTTGTCAAGTTCATTTTCTGACAACAGTCTGAGCTCCGGTGCCCCCCTGGAGTCCTGGATGAGCGTCGGCGTATTGACAGTCGCAGCAGGAAACTCATCCAATCATAGCGACCGCTTCAATGGGACAGGCCTAAAATACTGTGCCAATGTGATTATTGATCCGCAAATGACTGATCTTCCTTCACACAGGCAAAGCAGTTCTTATGAGACTGCACACATCCTAGCCGACATAACGGTTTGTGGGCATTAAATATAATTAATGATTCATTTATTTATTAGTGGTAGAGTGCCTGTTTGTCTGGGATTGATTCTTTAAAGATGAAGTCTAAACTCGATTTTTTTATTCTGATGTCTTTTTGATGTTTTTACTTTCAAAATTATCAAAATCTATAAGCAAGTAGAGGTTTTCTACCATGGTTTTGAGGCTGGCTTAAGAGATGTGGAGATTTTATTGGCGCTCAGCAGTGGTGTAAAGTAACTAATTACAAATACTCCAATTACTGTAATTAAGTAGTTTTTCTCAGGAATTGTAATTTACTAAGTAGTTTTAAAAATGTGTACTTTTACTCTCACTTGAGTACAATTTTAGTGCTGTATCGGTACTTTTACTCCACAACTTTCCTTCAACCGGCAGTAAATACTTTATTTTAGCAATAAATCAGTCCTGGGATTTCTGTCCAATTAAATCACACATAGAAGATAAATTGCATCATAATGAAGAACTTCAAGACATGAGTGATTTATAATTGCAGCAAACTGTTTGGAAGCATTAAAAGTGTCCAAGAAGATGTCCAAAATCTTTACATGCATTGACCCAGAGACATGTCACTGATGAGAAGATGACGGCATAAGATGCCAACATGACGTCAGATTGACATTGTACCCTAATGTCATGGGGATGTAGCATTTTGATTGGAAATAAAAATCAGGTTGATGTCAGAACAACGTCAATGTCCAACCTAAAACCAACCAAATATCAATGTCTAATGATGTTACAGCTTGACGTTGTGTGGATGTTACCACTATGACATCTATCAGACGTTTTGGTTGCCAAAACTGATGAATAAATGTCAGTATTTGACATCAATTTGCCATTGGTTTAAGAAGTTGGCTTGACATTGGATTTTGGTCACTTTCCAACACAACCTAAAATCAACCAAATATCAACGCCACTTGATGTCATTATTGGAAATTAAAATAACGTTGTCCTTAGACGCTGGCTAGACATTGAATTTTGGTCACCTGACATCACAATCTAAATCTAACCTAATATTAACGTCTTATGACGTTGTGTGCCTGTTGAGCAATCACTAGATGCACTACAGAATGTTACGTTTACACACACACACACACATCTACTAATTACATTGCATCAGCTTTTCACAGCGTGATAATCGCTACTCTTGAGTACTTTTGAAAGGGCTACTTTTTACTCATACTTTAGGTAATATTTCCAGCAGATACTTTTACTGTACTTGAGTAAGATTTTTCTGTACTCTTTCCACCACTGGTGCTCAGTAAAGGCCTCTGATATGATTGGATGACAGTTGTGCATTGTAAATGTGATCAGGCTGTCATGTTTTCAATTATATAAATAAAATATTATGTGTGCGCTTAAAGGTCCTGTGAAATTAGAATAAAAAAATATATATTAGATATTAGTTTCAGTCTGTTAGTTAAGGATATTTATAAGCTAGTGTGCTCCAAAACAGTGACAAAATCTGCTTTTTAAAATATATAAACCTGATATAAACATCCAAAGCTTGCAGTTTGTCACTTTGGCCTAAATTGATCAACTATTTATTCATGTCACCTCATCCTTCAGTTTCTCATCAAATCTTGACCAATCAAATGCTCCCTAGCATTTGACATGGCCCACCCCCTTCAAGACGCTTCTCATTTGCTTTTTATTTGATGCGCTGATCTCAACCTCGCTCACTGGCAGAGCAGTGATAAAAACAAAACGCTATTGGCTGCTTTTTTTCAGGCGAGGATTTGCTATATGACCCACCCTCTCTTCAGTTTTCAGTTAAGATTTGGGTTAAACATTGAATTTAAAAAAAAGTAGATTGCAAAGCACTTTATGGGACCTTTAAGTCACAGGTGAGCTAGCAGACTTTCACAATATTTATTCAGCCTGGTCTCAATTTATTTCAGTAACAAGGATGATTTCAGTTGTGAAACTGAATATATATTAATTTAGTATGATGACCTCTTGTATATCAATAGCTCAAGAAAAAGTTGATTTCTCAATTCATTACCACTTCAAAAGTTCACTCAAAAATGAAGATTTTGTCACCATTTACTCACACTCATGTTATTGACATCGACTGCATTTTTTTCCCCTAATATAGGTGTCAATGCTACTGGATTCCAACATTCTTCAAAATACCTTATTTTGTGTTCAAAAAAAATAAAAACATCATAAAGGTTTGGAACCATAGTAGTAGTTTAAATTAATCAAAATGTTAAAGAAATTATTTGATAATCAATAACTGGAAATAAACAAAAAAAAATGTACACAATAGATGGCACATGTAAAAATCTGTATTTGTGCATGCAGAGTTTTATTGATAGATTGATGTTGTTTATATTAACAGTTTAATTTACAGGGAGTGCAGAATTATTAGGCAAGTTGTATTTTTGAAGATTAATTTTATTATTAAACAACAACCATGTTCTCAATGAACCCAAAAAACTTACTACTTCCAAAAAAAATTTAGTTTTTAGTTTTAGCTATTTTAGGAGAATATCTGTGTGTGCAGGTGACTATTACTGTGCATAATTATTAGGCAACTTAACAAAAAAACTAATATATACCCATTTCAATTATTTATTTTCACCAGTAAACCAATATAACATCTCAACATTCACAAATACATTTCTGACATTCAAAAACAAAAACAAATCAGTGACCAATATAGCCACCTTTCTTTGCAAGGACACTCAAAAGACTGCCATCCATGGATTCTGTCAGTGTTTTGATCTGTTCACCATCAATATTGCGTGCAGCAGCAACCACAGCCTCCCAGACACTGTTCTGAGAGGTGTACTGTTTTCCCTCCTTGTAAATCTCACATTTGATGATGGACCACAGGTTCTCTATGGGGATCAGGTGAACAAGAAGGCCATGTCATTAGTTTTTCTTCTTTTAGACCCTTTCTTGCCAGCCAAGCTGTGGAGTACTTGGATGCGTGTGATGGAGCATTGTCCTGCATGAAAATCATGTTTTTCTTGAAGGATGCAGACTTCTTCCTGTACCACTGCTTGAAGAAGGTGTCTTCCAGAAACTGGCAGTAGGACTGGGAGTTGAGCTTGACTCTATCCTGAAATCGAAAAGGCCCCACAAGCTCATCTTTGATGATACCAGCCCAAACCAGTACTCCACCTCCACCTTGCTGGCGTCTGAGTCGGACTGGAGCTCTCTGGTTTTACCGATCCATCTGGCCCATCCAGACTCACTCTCATTTCATCAGTTCATAAAACCTTAGAAAAATCTGTCTTGAGATATTTCTTGGCCCAGTCTTGACGTTTCAGCTTGTGCGTCTTGTTCAGTGGTGGTCGTTTTTTAGCCTTTCTTACCTTGGCCATGTCTCTAAGTATTGCACCCCTTGTGCTTTTGGGCACTCCAGTGATGTTGCAGCTCTGAAATATGGCAAAACTAGTGGCAATTGGCATCTTGGCAGCTGCACACTTGACTTTTCTCAGATCATAGGCAGTTATTTTGCGCCTTGGTTTTTCCATACGCTTCTTGCGACCCTGTTGACTATTTTGAATGAAATTCTTGATTGTTCGATGATCACGCTTCAGAAGCTTGCCAATTTTAAGAGTGCTGCATCCCTCTGCAAGATATCTCACTATTTTTGACTTTTCTGAGCCTGTCAAATCCTTCTTTTGACCCATTTTGCCAAAGGAAAGGAAGTTGCCTAATAATTATGCACACCTGATATAGGGTGTTGATGTCATTAGACCACACCACTTCTCCTTACAGAGATGCACATCACCTAATATGCTTAATTGGTAGTAGGCTTTCGAGCCTATACAGCTTGGAGTAAGACAACATGCATAAAGAGGATGATGTGGTCAAAATACTCATTTGCCTAATAATTCTGTACTCCCTGTATTTGTATTAAATTTAATAATTTTATTTTAGTTAGTTTTAATAATTTTGTTATGTAATTTTTATAATTTTTCCTATATATACATTTTATTATTCATTTATATTTTCAGTTTTCAAGTTACACTAAGTGGACTAAAAAAAGCTTTCTTTTTAACAAGCTGAAATAAAATGTCAAAATAAAACTGTTTTGACATTATTTCAAAGATCAAAAACTGATTTTGTTTTATGATTTCAGTTTACTGAAATCACTTTAAACATATATTTATACAACAGTTTTGTCTGGTTCTTGAATCTGATTGGCTGATAGCAGTGCAATATTTTGCAATATCAGAACTCCTACACCCTCCACACCCTTCTGTTTTACTCCACCCACATAGTTACAGCAGTTCAATAGACTCACTACAGTTTGACAAATATTGCTTCTGTTGGACATATACTTTTGAGCCTTTTTCAGACGAGAATGTAATTGTTTAGATTTCAACTATGCAGTTTTTTTATAAGGATGGTGTCTATTTTAAAATACTTATAATTTCAGTGATAAGCCCAGCGTAATTTTAAACTACAGCTGATCAAATCATTATTAAACAGGTAAGTGACTTTCTAAGTCAATCTCTCTCTCTTGTATATTGTAGTGCTGTTTTTATACCATATTAATTGTAGTGTGTTGAGTGTGAGATGGGACTCACATATTAGGAATGTATGTATTTTGTGTTGGCCACTCTTTGTATAACCCTGAGTAACTTTTTGGTTGGCCATCTGTTTATTTCTAATGAGTGTCCTGTTTTCGTTACTGCAGACTAGTTCAGTAAAAAGAAAGAAAGCTATGGCTGCTTTGGATTTTTCATGGTTAATTATTGTGACATCCTGTAACAACTGGGAAATACTGGGAAATCTCTGTAGACTGAGGGCATTTCATGCCGTTCAGCCTTATAATCCTAAAATGTGAGCAAAATCACATCTGACATTACGCTAGAGAATCATTCAAATACTAGCTCTAAAGTGACATTAGTGAATTAGCAATGGTTTCTGCTGTTCTGATGTCAGCTGCAAATATGAAGGAATGGCAAAAGGAGGTAGATCCTCATACAAAAGGGTTTTTAGACTCTGTGTTTGATTTTCTTTTTTATACATACGATTATGCCGTCAAACTGTTGTATAAACTCAATGTCACACTCGTATCAGTGCGATATAGCTGTTTATCATCACTGGTGGGACTCTCTGCACACCTCCAACCAGTGCCAATATACAATTATATATATATATATATATATATATATATATATATAATTTTTTTTTTCTACTTTTAAATTAAATTAATTAATTGTGAAAACTATTATCTCAGTTTTCACAAAAATATTAAGAAAAAATGACAACATGCCATTTTTGAACACCACTTTTAAAATTCACATTTAAAATAAATTAAAATGAAACTACATTTTAAAATTAGTTTTTTTTTCTCAAACAAACACCAAATTCTTTTAACTGTAGTCTGCATGCAGGCATAAGAATATGACAATAAAATATGAAACTACCCAATACATTTAGGAGTGAATATCAGAAATATAACCTTTTAACATCACAAGTAACTGTTAGTCAAACCCTAACAGAAAAAAAGTCCTCTACAAGAGTTCACAATCCTTTGAAGATTCTCAGATCAGTCTCTCTTTCTCTCGCAAAGCCAGAACAGAACAACACTTTTATACCTCTCATCATAATGCCTTCAGCAAGTCATATGACACCTTTCCCAAAACAAAAGCGCAACATCACTTACGTAACTCTGCCGGTCAGTGTGGTCTGCACGTGCTTCTGGAATTCAGGATATTTGGAGGCCAGATAAACAAAGTCTGGAGGTTTGTCCTTGTAACGGTTTCGAGGATGCATTGATTTATTCAGCGCCATTCTTCATGAAACTCTGCAAACACAGAAAACAACCACAGATCACAAACAGACTTTATGTGATTTGTCCTCTAAATTACAATTCTTGTGCTGTTTTGTATCAGTATGAACAGTGTAAACCGATTCAAATAGAGATATTCAGCCACTATTCACTTTCATTTTATGCAAAAGAGTGACTGTCAGTTTCTAACGTTGTGCCTTTCGTCTTTTCATTATACACGACAAAATATTGTAGAATATTTACCATATTAACATGGTATAATATTGTTAGAATTTTTGTGACACACAAAAAAAGAGTCATATAGATTTGAAGAAATAAAAACCACGAGCAAGAGTAATTAATGGCATTTCATTTTGAGGTAAACTTTCTTTAAATCTCGTTTTTCATAGCCAAAAATTAAAGTGCGACACTTATATGCTGTTATTTCAAAACATATATATATTTATAAATAGACAGATATAAATAGATAAGTTCATAATAGATATGTTAAATATCACGTTGCCATTGCACTTGTGTGTACGTTAATGTAATAAATGAACCTAAATCACAAGTGTTTGTGGATAATCTCTTAAGAAATTATGCTAAAACTAGCCAAATAGCTAATAGATTTACCACAAAACATTACAAAGCATGCAGATGTAACAAACTGCGCATGCGACACTGTAACGTAACGATAAATGATAAGAATAGATGAATACCGATAGATGAAAACTTCAGTAGTTTCTCAGTGTTCAGCACATTCGGCTGTCATTGGCGAATCACGTTGCCTCAACGTTGTTGTTCCCGGGTTCCGCTGTCGTCATAATTGAGCGTCGGCGAACGCTTATGGCGTCATAAGGTTATTCAATAATAGTGATATTTTGTTTTTGACACATGCTTGTAATTGAGAGGCTTAAGATACTGACAATATATTCTTTAAATGCAATTTTCTTCAGTGTCCTGTGGAGAGAGTTGCAGTAGTGCAGGATCACCTTCACCTCAGGTACACTGTAAAAATGCCTTCATTTTCTAGTGGCATAAAATGAACTTTTCTAGT
This sequence comes from Danio tinwini, assembly GCA_903798205.1. Lineage (NCBI taxonomy): Eukaryota > Metazoa > Chordata > Actinopteri > Cypriniformes > Danionidae > Danio > Danio tinwini. Next base: position 9,330,628 of record CAIGQZ010000379.1, read on the forward strand.
CATCTCAACTTACATCAATCAAAGTGACTAAAAATATTAAGTGAAACTCCGTATAACTTTAAAAAATGAATAATTAAAAAATAAATAAGTTAAAGCAACATAAACACATTAGTTGCCCTGACTTTTTGTCAATTAATACACGCACAGGTGTCAAATCCAGTTCCTGGAGGGCCGCAGCTCTGCAGCTTAGTTCCAGCCCTGCTTCAACACACTTCCTAAAGGTTTCAAACAAAACTGAAAGACCTGATTAGTTTGATCAGGTGTGCTTAATTAGGGTTGGAACTAAACTGTGCAGAGCTGCAGCCCTCAAAGACCTGAGTTTGATACCTGTGATTAACAGTGTAGCATATGTGTGTGTGTGTGTAATGTAATTTTCTAATGTAATACATTTTTAACATAAGAATGTATTATTGAAACTGGCAGCAATTTTCTTTTTTTCAACTGGTTATTCTATTCAAATGTATTTTAATTAGTCTACATTACATAGAATTTTAGTTTGCATATTTAAAGTGCATAATACTTCATTGTTTTCCACCTTTAGATTGTGCATGCAAATTGGAAATCCACAATCAGAAATTACCACAAATTACCATATTTGTTTACCATAATTCGATCTACTAATTGTATTTCCAACAGCAATAAAAAAAAAAGCCTTATGTTATTACCAAGACTCTTAGTTAAAACACACACACGAATATATATTTACACATGCGGATGTCAAACTCATTTGTTTATTCTGTCTTTTAAGAATTAAAGACAGAAGAATTAAGAATTTTAATAAATCTTGTAATTGCACATCCCTACATGCGCATTTCTTTTTTTGTCTCTTATTTTTATAAGTACTGAGTACCTTTGTTGTATCTTGCATTCAATGACAATAAATACTTTGAATCTATATAAAAAGCCTGCATTATTATATTAGAGTCCCGACGCTGCTTAGCTTCCAAGAACAGAAGAGACTGGCCAATAAAAATGTTTCTAACCTGTTTGGTTGTTCAAATACCAAAAATTAAATTACTTTTTTTAAAACCCATAAAACAAATGATGTGCGTGTAGCTAACTGGTTTGTAGTGTTGCATGATCCCTGTTTGACTCCGCACACAGCATCACACACAACATTCATCTTTTTTGTCTTTAATTATGTTGCAAACAATAACATCCAGATATATTGTTAACAATTGCCTGTGTGAACAGTGATACCATAAAAAGCAAAGAGTCCCATTCAAGCTGTAAAGTCTGAAGCCTCCAATCTATTCACAAAAGTAATAGCTGATGATAGACCTGTGGCTGGAGGACGGACCTGCAGACACCACCTTCACCAGTCTGTCTGTCTGTACATGAACTCATCCAGCGTGTGCTGCAGTGGGATTGCTTGGGATCTGCGAATTGCAAACCTTCTCTCCAGAGACAAAAAAATAAACAGGACATCATCGTTGTCAAAGCACGAAAGGTGTTATAAAGGGGCGGGTTCAATTTTAAAGCGTTTGTTTAGCTATTCATTCATGTACCTATTCATTAAGATTTACCTTTGTGTCATTCCAAAAAAATAATACTTTTGCTCATCTTCAAAACACAAATGAAGATATTATTTAATCAAAACAAGACTTCCATCCCACCACTGATAGTCAATTCCCCCAGAAATGCTTCAGAAGATTCAAAACCTAACATGTAAGAGTCAAGCAATTTAATCCAAGTCTCCTGAACAGTCAAGATCACTTAATGATTCAATTTAATCTGTGTTTGAGTTAATATGAATTTTGATTCAACAAATGTTACCAACATTCTAATTCACTCACTGAAGCTTAAGGATGCTTTCTTGGTGTGTGAAAACCAATCAGTTTCATTCTTGTATGTCACAACACATTTTAGCTTCTACAACCAATGAGGTTTATTTTCACGTGACAAGCAGGTATGATTGAGCTTCTGTTTTTGTTCGCTGATCAAGGTTATATCAGAATAAAAGTTGAAAAAAATTAAGCAATTATCTCCCCTCACTTGGATTAAACCACTTGATTCACATGGGCTTTTTCACAAATGTGTGTAAAGCATTAAAAGTTTTGAGTGCTCTGATTTTGAAAGCAGAGCCAGATCTTGAAGGTTTCGGTACAAATGTTCTAATTTGTGCTTTGAATGCAAACAAGTCTTGTTTTTGAGAAAGACATGAAGATAAAAAAAATGTATTAATTGTACAAATGATTAATTTAAGGCTAATTTTAACTAACCATTGAAAAGGACAGTTCACCCAAAAATCTTTTCATCTTCTGTCTTCTGAAAAGTTCTGTCATCATTTTCTCACCTCCGCCTCCAAAGTTTCAAGCTGATCACAAAAAATATATTTTGAAGAACGTTAAAAGCTACTATCCTCTGTAATATACATATATTTTCTCCTACTACAGAAGCCAACAGCTACCAATTTCAATCATTCTTTAAAACAATCTTTTCTTTTGTATTCAGCAGGATAATGAAACTTCCCAGCCAACAATTTTGTGTTTAAAAGACATCTAACAGATAGCTTTGCTAAAACAAGGCTACACTTGGGCTGTCAGTGAAAATCTAATAGATATCTAATAATAGCTAATCAAATAGATTAGACAGACTTTATATGTGTAGTCATTCATTTCGGTTTATTTGATGACTAGTCTAGTTTTGGCCTATTCTTAGACGACTGTTAGATTTTCACTGACAGTCCAACTTTAGCCTGTTTTTAGCCAAGTCGACTGTTCAGACGTTTGTTAGACATCTTTTCAAAACAAAAAAAAATGCTTGCTGGGTTATAAAGGTTTGGAACCAACTGAAGGTGGAAAAAAAAATGGCGAGTAGATTTCTAATTTTGGGTGAACTATGCCTTTAATGTCTCAATTAAAGCCAATCATAAGGGAGTAGTGCTACTTATTGGAAAAGATAAGCTCTGGACAATGTTATTACATTACAAATGATTCGATTCAGCAATATGTTTGTCCATTTTTGGTTTAGGCTAACAGCTGCGTTATACAGTGAAGTGAGTGAAGTACCAAAGTCAAACGTCTCAATCAAAAAAAACTAAACAAAGAGGCATCAACGGTGTTTGCTTGTGATGGGCACTTCTCCCTTGGGTTGCTCAGTCTGCCACAATCCCATAGCCAAATGAATTCATCATCTTCCTTCATACAAGCACACACAGACACACACAGATTGGCCTTTACAACCACAAACCGAGCGACCCGCATTCAGCACACATATCTGGTAGGATGTCTAGCATACATACGTTTCGAACAAGATGTCACTTTGACCATTTCAGGACGGTTGCCCACCAGTTAGCTTGCATGCAGCAGTGCTACGTGGACAGGTACAGCTCTCAGACTAGTCACTATCAGATTTTCAGCAGCAGTAGGTACATCTAGTACGCACACAACAGGAAATCGCTTGATAATAGCATGGTTAAGCAGTGAATTCTTTATTATATGATTGCATTGGAATGAAAAGGCTAATTAAAATGATATCTGTTCAAAGCCTTAAATTGGGTAAACCTTCAGTTCGACCGGACCGAAGATCCAACAATAGCAGGGATGTGCAAGTTAATTGAATTTCTTTTGTCTTCGCACATAGTCAAAAGGCATTTTTTTTTCTTCTTCCTTAAAAGATATGGAATGGTTTATCTCCATGTTTGGGACTTTATCAAATCATTTCCCATTGTGTAATCATTTGTACATTTATTAACAGATATAGCAGAGTGTGTGCCACTCGTCACACTTAAGTAATGGCTTGAGCACCTATGGTTATTTTAGGGATATTCGGCCACAGTATGAAGATCCCTTTACAACAGGATTCACACTCCACAGAGAGAGAACAGGCAGATGGTTAAGTTTGTAGCTCCGCGACTTGTAGATTGAGCTTCCCACAGTAACCCCGATCATTTCATTTTTTTGTCACCATAGAAATCTTTGCATCCATTCTTTTAGGATTTTTGCACATCCGCTTAATGAGAGGAAACTTTGAGCCCTTGTCATGCTTTGCACCTTGGGTCCAAACTGAGGCTTGCGATTTTTTAGTCTCAGCACAACTGCCATAGGGGCAACGAGATTATTAAGCAATGAAAGGAAGAATCAGGACATCTTCATCTGAATGCAAACTCTGATGGCCAAATCAAGTGCTTTGTAGAGGCAATGTTTAAGTTTGAAGTGCTCCTGAGTGACAGACAAACCAAAATCTTTACTAAAGCTATCTTCCATTTGGGGAAAAAAAACAAAACATAAAACTCTTGCCGCCCTCTATGCAGCATGGCTTTTTTTGTACAAATTCACTCCTAGAATTAAGCAGGATTCTCTCTTACAGTGTAAAGTCATGTCTCTGGGATTGTATTTCTCAGTAGGACGTGTCATGACAAGCGTACAAAGATTTATTCCCAAAGGTCTCCTGACAAAACACATGAAAGCGTTCTTAGATGCAACCATTAAATGTTATCTAAATCCACAAGAGAAGAGAATGGTATAAGTACACTCCAGAAGTGATGTAACAAAGCTACAGAATAACTCCGATAACAAGCCCCAGATCAACTCTCCACCTCAGCATTTATAGATTCCTTCTGTAGCCTTTGCCCCTTGAAAGGTCTCCAAGCTAGGCACAAACAGACTAAGACAGTGGAAAACAAAACCGAAAAAATAAAAATAAACTAAATAAAATAAAAATAGACAAATATAAATCAGACACTGTCATTAAATTATCAGTTTAGTGCCCTACATTTAACCCAGTCAGCTTCTGCCTTCAGTAGGTCAGGCTGAGTGAAAGATCAGCCTGTGTTAAACCTATGGTACTTCTAGACAACATTATGTAAATTTACAGTATACAGTTTTGGATTCACCATGCAAGAATACTTTTTTTTTTCATTTAATAGCTCAATCTACATCCAGAATAATTTACATAAAAGGACACGTTATTGAACCGGAGCTCGTGGGTGATGACCGTGGTGTTCGAGTGCATCCAGAAGAGCAGGAGGAAGCTGAGGGGGAAGTGGAATGGGTCCGGAGGGTGGAGGGGAGCATGGAGGTGTTGTGAAGGATCCTGGCGGGTACGATCAGCGACATTCCCACACTTTTACTGTTTGATCTACGCTCCCGGTGACGACGTATGGAGCAGTCTTGTGGAAATCTGTAAGGAGAGGAAAGACACAGTACTTTAATGACATAAAACCTGAAACACACACAAAAAATCTATGAAGAATATTGGGTCAATTAGAGACATTCATTTATTCGTTCATTCATTTTTCTTCAGCTTAGTCCCTTTATTTATCAGGGGTCACCACAGCGGATTGATCCACCAACTTATCCAGCACATGCCCTTCCAGCTGCAACCCAGTATTGGGAAAAGCCCATATACTTATTCACACACATACAGCCAATTTACTTTATACAATTCACCTATAGCGCATGTCTTTGGACTGTGGGGGAAACTGGAGCACCTGGAGGTAACCACATGAACACGGGGAGAATATGCAAACTCCACACAGAAATGTCAACAGACACAGCCGGAAACTCGAACCAGCGACCTTCTTGCTGTGAAACAACAATGTTAACCACTGAGCCACCGTGTCACCAAATTAGAATTGTTTTTTCATTATGCATATTTACTATAATATAAATTATAGGAAAATTAGCAGGAAAAAATCGTATAAGGGGTCGTTCAGTGTAAAAAACTGTGTGAGAGAGAGAGAAAAAAAAAAAGCAATTCCTTTACTGGTTTGTGCACTTCCATGCTTGCCCTCCTGTCACATCACTCACACTGAGAAACTACCACTGACAAACCCTTGCTGCAGCTCTGATACGAACTTTGTTAAAATGTAAAAATTTGTGTGCTCTGAAATTGTCTGAGGAAGGTCTGGGCGATCTTTTGGAAACAAATTAAATTTTCAATATTTTTAAAAGAAGAGATACTGTTTATTTTCTAATAAATAAATAAAATAACTCTTATATATCCTGTATATAATATTTTAAACTTTGCTCGTCGTGAATCTTCTGTAAACAAATATTTTAATGTAAATATTTATTTTAATGCAATAGATTATATGCTTACTCAAGACATCTCTGGTGCAACTTCCAATTATTGTCCATGTAGTGAAAACGTGCGATGTGTAGTTACATTTTTTAAGAGGTGTGCGGGTGTGAGACTACGCAAAAGCTGTGCCAGACCACACCCGTGCATTCGACGCAGAAGTATAAATCAGCCTTAACAGAGCTGGGTCACGCGACTCAACACATGGTAGGGAACGTAACTAAAAAAATTGTCCTGGAAAAATTTGATCGATTATACGTTCTAAATGTTGATTTTAATTACTTTTTAATAAATCGCCCAGCCCTATGTCTGAGGTAATTAGCCTATCATTATTACAGAAACATGTATAATCCACCCAAAGTGTAAAGCTGATTAGTTGGTTATTGTCACAAGATACACAGGGCACTTGCCCTATTCTGAAAAGTTGAGCTGTTTTTGCTATAGGTATGCCTGGAAAAGGCTAGCACATTGCGACCATGTCACTCTATAAACAGTTTAAAACAGTTTTCCCATATTTCAATATCTTGCTACATCAGTTCTAGTCAATTATATAAAAAAAAATGTAAATAAAAAAAGTAAAAAAGCACTTAATAAAAAAACATTAACACTGGTATTCTCAGCACAGTCAAAAAAAGTCTCTATTCTAGCACTTATCAAATGAACAGAAAATATCTCTGTACCAACAGGTTTAAAATGAGTATCAGTTCATATAATTAGCGCATTGTGTTTCATTTGTATTTTTAAACTGGCATCAGTTAAACAGCAGTTTACCCAGCCAATGGAATGAGTTAAGGGTGGGGTTAATCTGACCATCTGACCAATAGAAAAAGAGAGAATAATGTTTAAAAATAAACATTTTACTAATTCCATTTAATGATGCTCATTAAACATAAAAAAAAATGACACTTCAGCTTTAAAACATACATAAACCTCTTCACATGCACAAACTGTGTCATGAGACCTGAAACCTCAAACAAACATGTTCTATTCATGCCAACACAATGGTTTCAAATCAATATTATGGATGGCGAGAGATGTTTACAGAAGCGATTTTAAAAGCAAGTCTGAAGCTTCACACTAGCCTACAGGGGAGCTGACTGAATAACATCAAGTATCTCTGGAGAGGTTCAGTGCCTTGATCTTCTGAAAAGATCTGGATTTGGGCAGTTAAAAGACTGGAGGATTCAGCGTCCTCTCAAAGTACGCTGCCAACGGCTGACAGGACTAGCTTTTGTAGAAAACTCCATCTTAACCTGAGAAATCACTCTTTGGGGAAGTGTGATTGTGCTGTACACTTCTAAAAGACATCTTCACCTTTCCTTGGTCATTAAAGCAACTGATATGCACTTTAAAATCAACACTAGAATCCTGTGAGAGAAAATAGAGAAGTCTAAATACAGCCACGTACCCAGAGAGGTAACAAAATGTTCGTGGGCACTCAAGGTCTTCGTGCAGCGCTTGTTTTTGTAGTCCCAGATCCTCAAAGACTTGTCATCAGCACAGCTCACAATGTACTTTCCTCCAGGGTGCACAAGAACCCCACGCACCCAGTTATCATGGCCAACCTGAACAAGACAATTAGAATTCAGAATCAGGGTACTTTTACATCAGTTTTAAAAAGAAAACTAAATGTTTTGTGCATCCATTTACACAACAGCAGCATTTTGGGCAGCCCAAAAAAACTTTTTTAAAAAAGTGCATATTTTTAAAAATGATAGTCATCTATGTGTAAACTACAAAAATGTGTATTAGGTGTTCAGTCTAAGGGCATGCATAAGCACAACAATGCTGGACTACAGGATTGTATGTTTGCAGATGGTGTAGTGTTTCTTTACAAAGTGACATTCTGGACTACTGCCCTGATATACATAATACATAAAATCTGTGGGAATCAGGATTATTTTGCCAATGTTTCTTCAAAAACAAGAAAAAGCTTTTTTTCGGTTTCAGTACACTGTTGTCATGTAAACGTCATTAGAAAAAGCATGAAAAGATTCCCATTTAGCACTGGAGTGAATCAAAACAATGCTTAGTAGGACTCACCAGTGTCATAAGGCACATGCCAATGCTCACATCCCACATCTTGATAGTCTTATCTCTGGAACCAGACAAAAGAAAAGGACCAGGTTTCCCGCTCTTCTTGATCTGAAAAAAAAAAAAAAAAAAATGCACAGTTTTAGATTAGTCGTGGATAGAAACCTACTTAAAGTAGAAAAAGTTTAAATTAAAAACAGTTTATATTAATGTGAATACAAAATAAAAATGCAAAATGAAACTTCTTGTGCCTATAAACCAAAATTTTTACCGCTTTTTCAAGATTAAAATACGTCTTTTGTGTCTCCAGAATTTGTCTGTAAAGTTTTATCTCAAAACACGCATCAGATTATTTATTATTTCAGAATATTGGAATTTTTTGCACTGAACACATTGTAGCTGTTTTTGTTGCCTGTGCCTTTAACGCTAGTTCTCCCCAGCCACCGTTTCCATATGCCTGTCAGTGTGCCTCAATCTCCGCTTCGACTGTGTCAGATAAACAGCAAAGTGACAGACAGAAAGGAAGGAAGATCTCACGTAACGTTTGTAAGAAATACTACAGTAAGAACGTTCCCCAATGATTATTTGATGTATTTGTTGTGGAGTTAACTCAAGCCTTTCACACACAATGTTGTTACAAAGTTCACGCACACACACAGAGGGTTTAACTTTGCACGGCAAATGTGACAGGATACAAGTTAATACATATTGCTGTATGGATGTCCGTAATGTTAAATGTACAAAATAAACCTTATTTAAGTCCACAAAGTGGGATTGAAATGTTTTAATTTTTAATTGTACTGACACCCAGCTGTGGTGATGAATTACAGCGATTTTACTGTCTTTATTACAAACATGCACTGTTCTAAAAACGTTTTAAACTTGTAAAACTCACTCTTGATCACATTTGAGGATGATTGATGATCACAGCGAGTGGAACAGATCTTTTAACCCCAGTTGTTTTGCGCATGTCCTGTCTTGTTGATATGATTATAAGCATTACTACAAAGACATGTTAATACGTGGCTGTCAATCAATTTGGTGGGCAGGGAAACTGTACTCCTACGTCACATTGCGGTGAGCTTTAAAATAGAAGTGATTTGGATTCTATTTTATCATCAGGAGAAAAAAAAAGACAATGTCTTTATATCACCCCAATATGACAGTGAACACACTATACCTACACACAGTCCTATCCAAACAGTTTACAAAAGATGATTTTCATCATAGGTGCTCTTTAATATATAAATTGATATTAAACCAATTCATTCATTTAAAAAACTGTTTTGGTATTTTATCTTACATTTAGTGTCGTTGTTTTCAGGCAAATGTTAAAATGACCTAACACCCCATGTAATGTACACATTTAAAATAACTATTTAAAAAAAAAATTGCACTCAAATCTGATCCCCTCCATTTTCAAAATGCCAAAGGTTTCTGGACATTTTACATTTATTTCTTTATTTTTAACAAAATGTATTCTACTATATCAAGTAAACCTTAACAAAAACAATAATAAAACAATGAGTATTTTCGATTAAGTGTTTTATTATACAAAAATTTGTAAAATATTTCTTAAAGCTTTGTGTTTTTATTTCAACCCTTTTTCAGACCTGGAAATGCTCTTAAAATTAAATTGTATATAATGTATATAAATGTCTTAAAATTCCATCATGTATACAAACAATCAGCTACCCTTGCAACTCTCAAACAGTGTGTGTGTGTGTGTGTGTGTGTGTGTGTGTGTGTGTGTATGTGTGTGTGCATAGATTAATATTTATAATTCTTACTAGCTAGAAAATGCAATAGCGTATGGGCAAGTCTTTAACCCACAACAAGGTTATGGAAACAGCTTTATTAAGACTGATGCACAACAACAGCATCATTAGAAGAGGCTGGGACTCTAGCGGCGGCGCATACATCACAGACATGTAATCATAACAGCACTCTGATAAATGACTGTCCTTTAAATACCACACTATATCTCCCATGCAGTCAATGAAGAGACGAATATAACAGGAGCAGAGGTGTTTGGGGTGATAATGCACTTAAATAACCCTGCAAAAATGGATGGTCATTATGTTGAAGGCCTTATCTATTATTTCCCCTTTGTAAAAGGGAAAGTCTCCTCAAGGGGGAGTGTGAACAGGCACATTAAAATCAAAATTGCTCTTGCTGAGAGGCTGGCGTGCTCAGACAAGTGTGTTCGGGCACATTTATACCTTTACACAGAGCTGCTGTAATGACATACAGGGAGGGCTTTGTAATTATTATTTGTGACTAGGTTTAGGATGTCAAGAATGGTTCACTTCCAACTGAACAAGTTTGACAGGATCAGAGACGACTGACCAAATAAATGTTACATTTTAACACAGAGGAGAAAGTTCTCTTAATAAAACAGTGTTTAAAAGGGTTAAGAGCTGTATTCCGCATGCTGTTAGGGCTAATGCTTTATCAGATCATGATGAAATTGGACATGGCTGATCATAAGACTAGCAAAAAAAAAAAAAAGTCCAACTGGTACGTTCTTCACCTTAGGCCAATTGCAAATCCTACCTATGTCGTTTCAGAGTCTGTTTCAAACCATTGTTGTACATGACGAATTTAGATCCAAAAGGCCCATCAAAATGTGTTTACAGGGCACAGCAAAGAAAAGATCAACATGAAAATATTTGTGAAAACAAAGCGCCACTGATCCAAAACAGTGGAAAAAATAAAGAATTGCATGTCCTGTTGAGCAGCAATAACATCTGAGAGTTGGTTTCTTGTATTCTCTTTTCTACACTTCTGCAAATTCTATTCACATGGTATTTTACTGTATACACGTAAAGAACATTACGTCTTTATATCACCAATTACCACTACCAAACTAAGCACACAACTTACAAGCAAATAGATGAACGCGAGAATCAGCAGACTGATTAGGTCAGTCCAAAACATTATTTTCAAAGCTATTAATTAGGCTTATTGAAACAACTATACATCTTGACAGATTAGACATCACTATTATATCCAAGAGAAGGTGATTAATTATTCTAAATAACACAGGAATACTTTTCTAAAATGTGTCAGAGTGATACGTATGGTTTTATGCACTGGAATGGTGTCCAAAAATAAAATCTATTTTTACTTTCCCTCGAGTAGACACTGCACTGTGTGAAGTTGCTTTCACACCAGATGCAGAAAGCGCTGTGCTATGAAATCCAACACAGGAGCGGTTTGTTGCTGCACAGACAGAAGCACAAGAGCAGCAGAGCTCTGTCGACTAGTTTGTGCGCATAATGCAAAGTTCAAAATAGCATAATATCCCGTTTTGTAGACCACACATGCTCACCAGAAAAGCAAAATCCATAATGCAACTCAAATAACGTACAGACAAGACATTTCTATGTAGTATACTTGTTCCTGCTGTTTGCAAAGGAGCTACTGTGCTGTCATAGCAACAACTGTAAAATGACGCCTCTCAATGCATTCACTGCCAATACACTTGTACACAAATTGTAATTCTTTATTGGCTTGTGTTTTTCAATTGAGTATGATTTAAGTTATTGAGTTCAATTTAAAATGTTTTACGAAAGTATTTTATATTATATAAACAACAAATATTAAATAGAATTTTCAGTTTCGGATCAGAATTTTCATTTTGGTTGCACGATACTGGAATTCGGTATCAATTGATACTGGAATTTTAAAAACATCCATTTCACTCTATTAAGCACATTCTTAAACAGCGCTGATTTGGCCAAGAAGCTTATCAGTTCCACAGATACAGGGACACTGGAGCAGTTTAAAGCCTCGATTCATCAGCGGATCGCTCATATGTCAGCTTATAGACAAACCAGCTGATCGACGTGACTTTGAAACACTTCAGCGTCCCTGTATCTGTGATTACACTCAGTAAACAGCTGTGAGTTCGGTGAACTGATGAGCTTAGCCAAATCACTGTCATTTCTGTTGAACACATGGCAAATCAGCGCCGTTTAAAAACGTGCTCAATAGCGCTCAAATGTTAGCTGGAAATGTACATTTTTAACACTTTAGTTTCGATTGGTACCAAATTCCAGTGTCGTGACAACCCTAGCTGGCTTAAATTCATTATTTCAACAATGCATCAACAATTAATAAACATACTGAATGTCATAAGTATTTGCCATCACAAATGTGCCACTCACCTCTGAGCCAGTGGCCTCCAGGATGGTGGGATGGGCACTTTCAGGGGCCCAAGAAATGCACTCCACCACATGCTCATGCTCACGCAGCTCTGCCTTACATTCTTTTGTGGCCACCACCCAAACACGCACCGTCTGGTCATTAGAACTACTGGCAATCAGGGTTCCGTCCTGGTTGGGCCGCACCATGCGGACCCACTCTCTGTGTCCGGTGAACGTCTTAACACAGTACCTGTTTAGTAACCCAAACAAGTACAATGATCAAATTATCATCAACATTTAGGTGTGAAATAACATCTAAAAAGTTAGTATAAATGTGCAATTGTGATTTAGAGTCATGTCAGAGGTTTGTCCTTTTTTCTATTACAACATAAAACCCTGTTACGTCTACATTTAGACAGGTGCTTTTAGCTGAAGATACAATACAGCAACTGAAAGGACTGTTTTGTTGAAGCAGGCTATAGTCAAGTTCCACAACCTATGGTGTAGTAGTCAGAACGTTTAGCCAACATGCATATTTTTAGATAAAATCAAATTAAAAGTATTTATAAGTAGCTAAAAGGCTTACCCAGTGGCAACCTCCCACATTTTAATGGTTTTATCTCTTGAGGCAGAAACTATGTGATCTCCATTGGGCATAATAGCTACAGATGAAACATTATGGTCGTGCCCTGAAAAAAAGAAAGAGAAGCAAAAATTTACACATTTTTTACACAATTTACACACTTTCACAAGAACCACCAACAGTGCCTGAGATAGATAAACTAAATCCATTTCTCAAATTAGCACATAATACACACATTTCCAACCGTATAAATCAGACGGTCGTGCACATTAGCATCTGACAATGAGTGGTTAAGCTTTAAACATATCGAACACTTAAGAAGCTGCTAATTTGCCTTGGGCTGCTTTGTTCTCAATGTGCAATGAAAGAGATGAGCTAATTACACAGGACGCCATTTTTAAGCTGCTGAATGGATGATGAAACCAAGTAGTCTAGAAAAAGCAGTCTTAAATATGGGGGGTGGAGAACCCCAAAATGTTATCTCGTCTTGAAGAGGATAATTAAACTGCTGTCCAAATCTCCTAATCTTCCACTAAAGCAGCCAACCCACGAAGCGAGACGGCAGAGAGAGAGAGAGAGAGAGAAAGAGAGAGAGAAAGAGAACACGAGCAGAAGAGCGACTTGCAAAACGAAGGAGGGGGGGCTGTTCATCACCTCCTCTTCAATTCTGTGCTATAACAGTCTACCCTAGTCTCAGGGCAACATGCCAGCTTTAGTGATGGGTGTAAATTACAAGCCTTTGGATTTGGGCATATTACGAGTTGGCGCACAAATCATTTGGATTATCACCACTCAGGATTTACACATTTTTTTAAAAATGGATTACAAATGACGAGGAAAATTTTCCATTTTTTTTTGGACATTAAGATTTCGGTTTCACATATTTGCTCATTATTTTAACACTTAAATAATCAACCCTAAGCATACAGTATGCATATCCTTACTGTTGAATCAAAACTACAAAAGTGCATGTGTGTATTTTGGTGCACAGGACAAATGCAGAAAACTTATTCAATGCAGCATTTGTCTGCATTAAATAACTACAAACAATGTAAGCTTACCAAAACAGCATAAATATTTATGTATTGTATAGACAAAACTATTATTTGCCACAATGTGGTTTCCATTAGCAAGGTTTGATATGATTTGATCCTCATAAATAAAGGAAATTAGCTAGATAGCAGTGCCCATCCCCCAATCTCTTTGCAGTTTTCACACTGACAGTTTTCTTGCTTTTCCAAACCTAAGGTGAGATCTTATCTTACATGTGAACTATCCATTTAAGTGAAGACGTGTTCACATAATACAAAATCCATAAGACACAATGCTAATTTACTTGTGGTGTGATCTCCCTAAAGAAAAGCCAGAAGGCACACATTTCCAAAGACACTATGAAATTTACCAAGCAATTGGATTTTTAGAAAGGCTTTCTGAAAGCAAGGACATGATCTCTCACTTGTGTTGAAAAAAAAATTTAATGCTTTGTATTGTATATTCAAATATATATATTTTTTTTTACTGGCATACATTTAACAATTAACAAACAACAAAATCCTCATTTTATATATTAAACTAAAAAGTACATTGATATTTGAGAAAATAATATATATATATATATATATATATATATATATATATATATAAATAAAAAAAAATAAATTAATTATAATTTTTTTTAAATAAATGAAAAAAACCCAAATAAAATTATATAAAAAAAAATTATATTAAAATAAATATATATGTCTTATAATTCTTAACGAACATTTCTTATAGATTAGTTGGCAAGCTGGCCTATTAATGAGCTTCAGCTCAACACCTGCCTCCCGACACTCTATTCCCCCCTGAGATGCCCCTTTGCTCCTAACAGTTCCTAGAACCAATGACAACATATGACACCATGCTCACCGTGCATGGTCCTGATACACTCAAAGCCCTGGAAGTCCCAGAGCTTGATGGTCATATCCGCTGAACAGGAGGCTAGCAGCTTTCCAGTGTGGTCAAAGGAAATGTCCTGCACAGAGTCTGTGTGGCCCTTGAGGGTTCTTTCAAAATCTCCAGTTTCATGATCCCATACCTAGAAAAAGAAAAAAAAACATTAGCCCAGGATAATTTTCTTTTTAAAATAAATTGCATTATTGTTTGACAGTTTGTAATAAGGTACGACATAAACAGCAGGTTTGGGCTTGTAGCTGCTATTGCATATTCAGTGCAACATCTGTCAAGCTGCCATTTTTAAACGGCATCAAACATGCCCTCTGGATATAATCTACAGTTTGAACATTTATCTCCATCCACCTCGCGAAAAAAATTATCGTCAAAATTTCACCCCATATTTACCTCACAGCATTTACCGCAGTCCAAGACAAATTGGGGTAGAATATTTTGACATTGTGTTTTCACTAAAATTCAGTTTTCATCATTTTCTTTATCATTAAAGCATTTTTTTTGTGAAGTGAGGCGAATGTTATCAGCTTGTTTGCCTGGATGCAGCAGTATGATAAACAGCCTTATGGCTTAATGTGAAGATCAGGTTTCAGCAGTTTTCCAAAAGCAGACACAGAGGGATAAGCTCTGTCTGCTGCTCAGGGGGCAGATGACAGAAGCCCCTCCACCTGCTTATCAGTCTTCTGCTTCCAGACGGGAAAACTCAACACAACTAGTCATGTTCTGATGGAAAACATGCACACGAAAAGCCTGATGTGGCAAACCTGGTTAAGTCAAGCACGTAAGCTTTAGAAATGTAGCTTAGACTGCAATACTATTTGACGTGCATATGATGTCAGTGTTTTTTTTTATTGTTTGTTTAGTTGTTGTTGTTTTTTCTCTGCCCTTACTCAGATGTCTGAATGTGCTGACATTTGATAATGTTTGGTTTAATTATTAATGATCCAGCAGAGGCAATACTTAAAAAAAACAAGATAAAATTAAAGCAAAAAAACAATACTACAGTGCAACAAATAATTTAATTACATTCATTATTTTCTTATCGGCTTAGTCCTTTTATTAATAAGGGGTCGCCACAGCGGAATGAACCAACAACTTATCCAGCATATGGTTTATGCAGCGCATGCCCTTCCAACTGCAACCCAGCACTGGGAAACACCCATACACTTGCTTTCACACCCACACATACACTACAGCCAATTTAGCTTATTCAATCCACCTATACTGCATGTCTTTGAAATGTGGGGCAATAAATTTAATTACATATAAATGCTAATAGCTTAAACAAAAATAAATGCAAAAATAACTCAGATTATAGATATGGTACCAATATATTCAACATCCATTAAAAAAATGTTTAATGTTAAGTAACAGAACTGAAGCAAAAAATGTAAAGCCTGATATAAAAGCAAGGTGAAAAAACAAGCTGAAGATCAGCCATGCAATGCTGCATGAACCGAGGGGGCTTATTTTAGACTGAAGTGTTGACATTTCAGATAAATTGTGAGGATCCAAGCTATGACTGCATGTTTGAATGCATGTTTATGTGCATGTATAAAATATCACAGTCTGGAGAAGAAAAATACACTTAGGCATGAAACTGAACAGCGAACAATTTGGCTGACTCCATAACAACCAGGTCAAGCAGAAGGAGAACTGTCAATAGAAAAGAAGAGCTGTCAAATCTGCCACAATCACCACACCACATCTACATTATATTAAAAAAGAGGTGAGAGAAAAAAAACAAAAGCATCTGGCTGGAAAGCTTCAGGCTTCTTGACAATTAGCAATGAATGTGTGGATGGAGAGAATGTGGCAGAATACTAGCTGTCTAGTCAAAATAAGCCCAAGTTATAATAGGGAGGCCTGGGGATTTTTTTAGAAAAGGGTTCACTAGAGAAAAAAAAAACTAGGGCACACGAGGAAGGGGCACAGACTCAGGTTGGTGGCCATAGCTGCCGGCATTGAGGCGGAAGATGAATCACTCAAAAGAACGTGCAGTACAAAAAAAACAAGAGAGTAACCCTTTATATGACTGTTTCCACATAAAACAAAACATTTAATTGATCAAATGTATATATCCATGAATATGTGACCAATTTAGTGTGAAAGTGTGAAAACCCTCCCTCTTGGCTTAGCTAAAAATAGACAATTTGTGCCTGTCCTTTTGGAGGAATCACTGAGATTGTGGGCTCAGTTATGAATAGCAGGCGGGTAGAAACAGCATTTATTACCATGGGAATGACACATTGCTTGTGCAGACTTGTGCATCTCAAGAGCCTCTGTATGACTATAACAGCAAAAGGAGAGGACACTGGCTGCCTCGAGTCAAATCTACAGCTCATTCCATGCAGGACTGCGTAATTATTGCAGTCGGTCACAATAACATGAAAGAAATACATGGTCAGTTGTGGGAGGTTTATAACATGCATTATGCAAGCAGAATACTTGATAGCAGCACAAAACAGACAGAAGATCTCACCTTTATTGTTGCGTCCTCTGAGGCAGAAACTATGACGCTGAAAACAGGATGGAAAATGACTCTGGTGACGGGACTCCTGTGGCCGCTCAGAGAGTATTTCTCAGGAGGACGGGGTATCCATTCTTTGGGGTCTCGCTTCTGTCCAATTGGCCCACCTATATTAATCTCCTCTTTTGCTTCATTCAGTTTTGATTCTAACTCCATCACCTAGTAAAAACCAGAATAGGCAAAACTCGTCATCACACACATCGAGATTAATGATAGTGACATTTTTGGATTACGGTTGTGGTAGTGGAAACATACCATTTCTGAACTGTAAGATTTGGCATTTCAGAGCATGAATAGTCAATGAGTCAAGGCTGCCTCCATGAGATTTAATAGGATTTGCATTAAATATGAAATGCACAAACCTTTTTCTGTAATCTGATGACTGAAGTCCATTTCTTTTCCAAGAGACCTGCATATTTCTTATCCAATTCTTCATTCTGGTGACAAAAAGATGGGAGAAATATTACACCCCAACACAGCACATTGCATTGCTTCAAAATAAAAACAAGAATTACATACAGCTAAAGCAAAAAAAAGGCATACACCTATCACCCCAGAGGCTAATGTAAATTCAACTCTAAATCCCTTCACATGGGTTAATCGCCGGCAGACAAAGAGAGCTTACCAAGATTACAATTACACAAACACCACACTGTGAAAAATTAACTTCACGGTGCCTGGCACTAACTAGACCTTTCTGGAAGTCACATTTAGAACATTTAGATAGATAAATCATTCCAATTGGCATTCCCCAACAAACAAATATTGAGCAGTGAAAACCAAAAGTCAGTCATTACCAATAAAGTACAACGAATGTCTTATCTTTTTACAAATAAATACATAATAAGAGTTATTAATAAATTAAGATGTATATTAAACAAACATTATACAATTGGATATTATGATATTAAAAATCTATTACAGGTTTTTGAAAATGACCTTTCATGTAGTGTGTAACACAGCACTAAGTGAATGAAAACATTCAGCTGAGGTTTAAATCTGAAAGTGCACAGTGTTTAAAATGATTGATTCTTTAACAAAATAGTCGACTCAGAGTTAAATAAACAAATAGAGATGGGTTTGGATCTTGTTTTGGAACGCGTCAATGTCAATATGGTACATCACCAAATATGTAGTTCCAGATCCTGTAAAAATGTGAACATGGTTTCCCTTCAGACACTAGCGGAGAGCTGGGGGTCACGGGACTGATCATGACAGAAGGTGACGATCACTGACAGATGGAGATTCAGCTGCTGTCAATAAAGGAAAGTTTATTTTTCACAACAACACCGCCGTATAGCCAACCACGTGCCGTGTTTGTTCCTGTAATTTTTCTGATACAATAATCTACGCTGTAACGCGGGATTCACCGGCCGTTTGCTATTAAATAAAGAAGCAGCAGAAACTTATGTATGGCACTTCGTCAGACTTTGTCAGTAACTGTTAGTTCATATGGACCAGTTTCTTTTTCCTCCGGATCATAACATGTAAGTGTAATAAAATTGTTGCTTAGTTTTCTGTAGTTTGCAAATTATGTTTAATTGTGTGTTATAAGTTGTAATCGCCCCACACAGGGCCGGAGCAAGCAGAACTGGCGCTCTAGGCAAACGGCGATCATGCCGCCCTCAACTCGAAAGTGAAAAAAAAAAGTGACAGGTTCGCGAATGAAAGTGAGGACCAGGAGGGAGGGGGTGGGCGTCGCGGATGAAAGTGAGGACCGGGAGGGAGGGGGTGGGTGTCGCGGATGAAAGTGAGGACCGGAAGGGAGGGGGTGGACGTCGCGGATGAAAGTGAGGACCGGGGGGTTCGCGGACACCGCCCTCACTATTCTACCACCATAGGCCGCCTACATGGACGTGCCGGCCCTGGCCCAACACGGCTTGCAAATCACTTAACTATTATAGATCAGTGCTTGTACTGTATCTTTCAGGTAAAACCTTCATGGGGCTATACATATATTGAATTTCTCTCTGTCATTCTCTCTTTCTCTCTGTCATTAGCTTCACACTAAGGAGGGGTTTTGGGAGTCGCTGAACGAATCATATGGCAATCGTTGGGATAATGAGGTAAAAATAAATGCAAGGTCAAAAAACACTTTCAGTGTCTTATAATATGCATGCATATCAGCCTGTTTGGAGTCCCTCAAAACCAAAATATGACCTTTTATAAATGGAAAATTTGGACTCTTTAAGAACTTGCATATTTTTTTATTAAAGTGAGAACGAAAAATAAATATATTATTTAAAATATATATATTTCTGTATAATGAATTTTATTATTTAATTAATATTATTATATTATACAATGAATTTGGTTTAAATCAGCTATATAAAAGATGGGGCTCTTAAACACAAAGAACAAAAATATAAGGCAGGAATAGGAAACACTTGCCATGTTTGGCCACATTTCTGTTGATCATTAGCCTCATTTAGAATTTCAAGCATTGAGTCTAATTCTGAGGTATGAAAATCCAATCTCTTGAAGATTGTGTGTAATCTCTTGGTTTGTGGGTAAACCTTTACAGCAAACATTCTTCTGGTTGTTTTCTGATATATGCAATCTCACATCTCTTGTGTTTGCTTGAAGTGCACACATGGTTTGGCTTCCCAATACTGGTGTCCAACCATCAAACTGAGGAAATCATAAGAAATCACTATGGATGATGTAAAAAGGATGTGTCAGGCAAAAGAGCAGAAAGGCTCTAGAGCAATATAAGAGGTGCAAGCAGCAGAACAGGTGCTGTCTCTAAGTGCTGTCTCTGTCGATGAGAAGTGGAGAGAGAGAGAGAGAGAGAGAGGCATCTCTGAGGGAGAGGGGCATTCAAAGCCTCTGCAGAGGTCTGATGCGCCATCTGCCTGGACCCTCTGTCACGTGTGGTGGCCAATGGCTAAATACCAGCCACATTAGCCTTGCCAGCTTCTAATCACAGCCGTCTGACGGTCCATCAGCTACCTCCAGTCCTCAGAGAGCCACACTTCATCTACAGTTATGCCTAAAGTCACAAACCCCTGTCACCTCTCAGAACATCTTAACAGCTGGAAGGATCAATGATGAGATCTCTTCTGATAAATGAAGCCGCGTTAATAGCATTCTGGTTAATTAAAGAAGGCTTTTAAAGCCACAAATCTGATCAATAATCCATCCTCTTTCTTCCCTGTACAAAAGAAATAAACTGTTTATCTCCGGTCCAACAAGGAGTGTTTTCAAACAGGAGCTTCTGTAAGCGTTTCCAAATTTCCAGACGCATTTTCTGCTGAATTTTAGTAATTCTTCTGGTCTACCCTGTGATAATGGGGAGACACTATTCAATATGCCCCTTTATCAGTGTGAACCATCGACGAGACATCAGGGAGCGTCGGGCTTTACATCTGTCACACATCATAATTATCTCTGCACTGCCTTAATTCAGCACGTGCGCCGTCAGTCACAACCTCACACAGAGGCGCCAATTAAAAGTGGAATACTTCAAATTAAGAAATACTGCTTTGACTGGGGTTTATATGAAAGGGGGGGGGGGGGGGGTTCCCACACTCACCATGTCTAATTCCGCCTCCTTTTTGAAAACTGAATACGCCTCTTCATATCCATTGGAACGAAGGTAATCAGCTATCGCTCGGTTTCTGAAAAACAAAGAGAAGCCTAATTAGTTCTCTTGATAACCAGGCCTTATAACTGTGTATTAAGAAAAGAGCTGCGGTAAGAGCTTTTGACACAACTGAAAGAACATGCCTCTCTGAGCACATATTCAACACTGGTATGGTGGAATTACATTATGATAGACAAAACAGCTGCACATGGAAAACTGCATAAGCATACATGCATAGTGAATCAGGACTAATAAAGCAGCAGAGTGTGTGTGTGTGTGTGTGTGTGACTCTTTTAAAGCATAAAAATTTCATAATATGTTTGCAGATATTTAAGAAACATGCTAAGTGAACAAACTGAAATCTGAAAAACAATGCTGAAGTAGTCAGATATTCTGTTTTGAAATGTGTTTTCCGTGCCGGAACGCTGTCTTTGTTTTGGTCATTTTAACCTGCCCAATGCCACTTTAGACAATTACATTTCAGCAGCCAGGGTTGCCTTGGTGAAAAACCGCGTATTCCATTCATTCATTCATTCATTCAGAAAGGCTCTGAAAGCATGCATCTGTGACCGAAATACGACCTCCAGTGGACAGTAGCAGACTCCGAAATGAGATGCACATTCAGTTCCACATGAGGTTTTTATTTAGCAAATAATATACATATTACAAGCGTAAGCATTAGGTGAGCAGGTTATGTTGCAACCCTGTGTCCTAACAATATGCTTCGTTACGAAATACGCAGTGATAAGTTATTTGGCTATTTGCACCAGACCAAACACAGGAAAGAAATTTCAAATGGTTTATTGTATTTTCAAGATCTGAGGTGAACTATCTGCTGCTGCTTTCAGTAGTATGGCAATAAATGTCATGTAAAATGGCATTTAAACTCACATTGTTAGCATTTAACACTGAATTAAGCACATGAGGTGTACCTGAGGTGATCATTGCTATAGTTTTCTGTAGTTCAACTGTGAGAAATAGAAGCCGTTTCTAATATATCAATTTGAGGTGTTGGTTAGGACAAAAACTCATTTATGGAAAATTTTCCTTCTATCGCGTGCCGTTGCTTTTATTTAGAACACCATTTAAATCACTCGCTCCTGTCCGCAATCTGGCAACCTGTGCTTGTGTTTGGCTGATCCAGGAGTGCAACCTAGTTCAACCACTGGGTGTCAAACTTGCATAACTCAGTACATTTTCTTTGGTTCTACAAATTAATTCATTATGTAATAAATTAATGAAACATCTGTAATATAGTAATCAATCACCCAAACAGAAAAAAATAAATCTAAAAGTATGATCATGCAAAAAAAAAAAAAATACATTTGAGAAAAAAAAAAAACATTTTATTGGGTTTATAAAATGTATTATTATTATTATTATTATTAAGCTTTTGTAATAGAGATCCTAATTTTCCTCAGGACTTAATTAGGATTACCCTTCAGCAGGTAAGGATTCTATTATTTAATGATTTTGAATGCACAACGCATATTTTATTAGTAATCATTTTTTTACACACTACAGCACTTTCATATACAGAACAATATACAAATATAAAAAAGAGAAACGAGAACAAAAATTTAATAAAATGTCTTTAATGTAATAATTACATGCATTACACATATTTTTCCCCCAAATTCAACTAAAAGACAAAACAGAAAATGCAGACACTTTTTCTTTAATAGGAAAGCAATGTATCAGGAAGTCTCAACCTCGGTTTTCAACACATTCAGAGCTGCCGAGGAGTCAGCAAGAAGACTGTGGTGAGCAGAAGATATTCATTGATAGTGGTGATAGTGAAGACAAAGAAGGCTGTCAAAGACGCCACTCTGCTGTCCAAACTCTTCCTGGCATTGTGATAGCAAAGGGATCCACAGCCTCGAGGAAACAAGGAGTCCAATATGGAAATAGCAGTTTCAGCAGGACAGCCACATTGTGCACATATGCTCTTAAATCAAGATCAAAATCAGCACGGATGAAAAGAATTATAATATCTATACTGGAGACAACAAAGGGTCTAACAGCACACACACACACGCAGAGCAACTCTACGGGTGTGGCTCGATCTGAGATAAACATGATTATACGGTGTGTGTTTGGTGGACTGGACAGTTTACTACGTAGCAGACAATGAAGTGACAGAGCTTTAGTAGCATATCTAGCGCAGCCTGTGACAGTAAGGGTGCTATGATTAAAGTCAAGGTCAGTAAGAGGTTATCTCTCATGTGACAGGCGGCAGGAATGAACTACTCGCTGCTTAATGCCGGAGGGAACATATATGCGTGTGTGTGAGTGTGTGTGAGCAAGCCTCCTCTGCATCGAGT
Source organism: Danio tinwini (assembly GCA_903798205.1). Taxonomy (NCBI): domain Eukaryota; kingdom Metazoa; phylum Chordata; class Actinopteri; order Cypriniformes; family Danionidae; genus Danio; species Danio tinwini. Next base: position 9,353,804 of record CAIGQZ010000379.1, read on the forward strand.
TGTACATGCACGACAGATACCTTTCCTAGAGACACAGCTCAACAACAATGCTGCTTTGTGCATCAAACAGAGTGGTTGAGCAAAACAAAACTAATATTATGGTCATGTACATTCTGGAATGTTTCGGGAGCAACAACTGTGGTTAAATGCAAGAATGAGCACCCTGAATTACTGCTCTGTGTGTACTCGTATGCAGGAGTCAGTTATTTGTTTGACAACGATAAGCAAAGCAACACTTTGCAAAACATTGATAAAAGCGGTTCAAAATTCTTAAATCCTTTCATTTAAAGGTTAATGTCTTTATTTGTCAGCTCTTATAACATCACTGCTCATCACTTGGTTTTATAATTTTTTTTTCTTCCATGTAACACAAATAAAGATATTTAGAGACCAATTTACCAACAGCTTGTGCCAGCAAAGACAGTCTTTTGCTATTACTGTCAGTATTCACAAAGGAAACAGTGAAACAATAGCAAATTATAAAAAATAATTGAAATGAATGTTTGCAGTTGTCAGTTAGTATGTGCCATTATTTAATGCTAAAAAAACATGCATGATTTATACCAGTGGTCCTGAACCACCAGGGCACAGACCGGTACCGGTCCATGGATCAACTGGTACCGGGATGAGCAAGAAATTATTTTTTTTGATAAATGATTTACTTATATTTATTAAAAATTACCATATTCTCTTGCTTACATCTCGGTCACTTGAGTGCCCAAAATTTAACCCACAAGCAGCAAAATGAGTAAGAAACAGACGTCTTTGAAAAGATTCTTAGCTAAAGGGGAAAAGGCCTAGTAAAGGACCTGCGCACTGCCAAGGAATAGATCTGCAACCCATTTGTCAACAAATTAGGTGAATGCACCATGGCTGTGGAAGATCAACTGCTGGAGATCGCAAATGATGGCGGCCTTTTGGGGGCTGTTCGCATATCGCTCTTCTAGAGTTTGCGTTCGTTATTTCCAAATGGAGGTGCGCACAATGAATTAAAGAATGAATGAATGCATGCATGCCGCGGACTCACCGCGTGTCATGTGACAAGAACTGACTGATCTGCTTTAGCTTGTATGAACTATACACATTTTAATAGACTAATTATCTCAGACAAACACAGAACACCGAAACACTGAAATGCTTTGCAATTTTATCCATAAATAAAACTTGTATCAGAGTGACAGCAATGTTTTGTCAGCTTGTCATACTCTGAGAAAACCCACGCATCACCGCCAACCATCACGGTTTGCGGTAAAACTGTCAAGCGTTGACCGGTCTGTAAAAAGGTTGGGGACCTACAAATCACACAGTTGTAAAATAGATTATGACACAAAAACTTGACTACCACTAGCTCTGCTCGAATACTAAAATGGTGCGGGAAGAACATCAGAACCCAGAAGAATGTGCTGTAGACTTTTTCTTGAAAATTGACATTTTTTTTTTACTTTAAAAGGATTGTCAAGTTATGCATAGAGCAGATGTTATTTTTCTTAAAAGTTAGGTTTTGATTTCTAATGTCAGTTATAGTCCGCGCCAATAGCCTAGTGGTTAAGTGCACCAACATATAGCACCATGATGCTCACGGCGACCGAGTTCAATTCCTGGCTCCAGGTCTTTTGCCGACCCTTCCTCTCTCTCTGCTCCCAACTATTTCCTGTCAATTCTCTGCACTATTCTATCCATTAAAAGTTAAAAACCCCTAAAAAAAATAAAAATAAAGTCAGTTATACACATTTAGCTTCTGATAAATAACTAGATAAGAACGTTTACAATATGAGCCTGTGCAGCTTATGTTATCAATCAAGTTAGACTTTATTGAACTCTAAACTATTTAACCTAAAATCCCAGTTTAAAAACAACAACAAGTAAAGCAAGGGACACCACAGCAAATTATTCTCCAGAGTTCTGATGTCATTCTTCCAACGGTCTATTTGTTCTGCCCTTGGTAGATTGCATTTGGGCATTATTAAAACTAGTTGCTTCATCTATGTTCTTTAATTCACACATTATGATTAGATCATTCACATATCTTCCCATCAGCGCTCTTATAAATCTGCACTCATTTCTCATTTATTAAATCTAGAATCTCATCAAGATAATTACAAGCTTATATTTAGCCTTTCATCATGGATTATGTGGTGAAAAACAGGCACCAAAGATCACTGTTGGCATAAGCAGGCAAGCAAGTACAATGTCTCCCAACAATAACAAATTACGTTCAATTAGCTCCTATTATGAGGTAAAGTGCCATGACATTTAGACCCTCAGGTACACCACCTACCATGCTTTCCTCACACACCTGCCTAAATGCTTTTTAATACATGCCATGCAAATCTCAACTAGCCCCACCAGTCAGAAGAGCCATTTATTTGCAAACAGTTATTTTTGCACTAGCTGAACAGATGATACCCAAACAGCAAAGCGGAAATAAACTCAAGCTATAAACCCAGCTCCAAAAACTGGCTTGTAAGAAAGACATGCAGCACTGAAAATGCCAAGGAAAAGAAAACACTGTGAACAAACAAATGAGAGCTCATAGCTTTGGACTGGTCTCCATGGAAACCGAGGAGCAAGCAGAGAAGCGAAGCAGCGATGAACCTGAGTGGGCAGAGATGCTGAAGACAATGAACAAAAGATACCCTTCATTAAGAGAGAGCTCTCTCAAACTAACCAATGATTGTCTCAAACCTGCAAAGCTGTCTTACTAGACACTACTAAACAGCATTTAAAGTATTGATTACATTTAACAGGATGACCTGGTATATCATTTTATAATCATTTAACCCCAATTACTTTTATAATATCTGAGAGTGAGCAGATGCATAGTCCAGTGAAAATGCAGTGATAAATAATTCTGTATGATTAAATGACATCACAGTATAATGAAATGTATGACTTTCCTATTTTTGATGCATGTATTAAAAAGAAAATTCTGTGGAGTACACTTTCATTTAATAGAAGTGTGAACCTACACTGGCCTCATGGTTCGGTTACAATTATCATGCCATCGATTCGATATCTCGGTGCATCACGGTGCATTGACGATGCTTTCCTTACAAAGTTTTATACTTTCTTTACAGCACAGCAATATATGTATACATATATTTATATACTATTTGTAATACAATTTTGTCCTTTAATACAAACATATATAATCTGTACCTTTAAAAACTCAAGTACATGCACAGAACAACATGAGCATTTATAGCAAATAAACAAATGTAAATATCCCGCTTGCTTTCCGAGTCCTGTCTAGTGAGTTATTTCTTGCATCCCTATGATTGGTCTCGCGCTCAACAGAAAGGGCTGCAATTGGCTCTAATGCGCTGTTTACGATGAATGACACAGATAAACGGCAGCGGCAATCACAGCTGATCCATGATAGACGCGGTGGAGAAAACTCGCTCTGCAGACACTCGCTAGTGTCTGGATCTAGAAGTAATGCTGTAACAGCCGGGAAGGGAGGAAAAGTCATGCCAGCAGGTGAAATGGGCCACAGTGAGAGAAAATGGAGCCCCTGTTTCACTGGAGAAGCCCAGTGAAACAGGGGCTTCTGCTGTAAGTGTCAGTGAAAGACTGTCCAGCAAACACGCACGCAAAGAAATTGTGCAGTTTCTGCATTTTTAAGTAGTTACGCACCATAGTAAGCTACGGCAACATAGTGCATGTGATAAATGACGTCAGTACATAACCGGTTATGTTTATTACTGAACTGATGCAGAATTGTCCGCGTCTGCATTGCAGTGCACCGAAGAAACAATTAATTTTGACACCCCTACTATTGAACATGTCCTATTGTTTTTGAGGGTTATATTTGAAAAAGACTGCTAGTTAAATCTGAATCGGTCTTTAAATGAGCAGCAGGGTTTCGTCTTCTACACTTGCTAACGAATGCACAATATAGCGTTTTAGCATCGATATCGCACTCTGATCATTCATGTCACATTGCAGGATCTGCAATACTGAGTATGGATTAGAATTGATCATTTTCCAAGTACTTTTGAGACCTGGGACTGTATGAGTTTAAAGACATTCGGGTATAAAACAATTGTCATGTTTGTAACTTTAAAAAGACTTTATTTTATTTTATTAAATTGTTTATACTAGGATTTCTAAATCGCCTTACAGCATGATTTTCCTAAACAAAGCGTGATAGCAGGACATTGATTAATCCATGTACAGGGATGATGAGTTCAGCACAGGAGGACTTGGTGCCAAAAAAGTCAACATTTGTGGTATGGGATTAAGTTACTTTCATACAGGAAGGCTGATGTATGGCAGAACCAGGTAATTTGTAAGTCAGTCATATATTGAGTCTAAAAGCGTGTGGAAAGCGTGAGCGTGTCGCTTCCTTCAGCATTTTCAATGTGCTTTGCGGTTGCTCCTTTGTCATTGCTCTGTGACCATCAATCGTTTTCTTAGAGGACGACAACATAACAAAACGTTGCTGCAGTTCTGATAAAAGTTTTATGCATGGAGAAAATTAAAAAGCACTTTGTGTTCGGATGTCTTGTGTTTGTCTGATGTAACCGAAAAGTGTATATTCCATACAAAGTATGAAGCTGATCGGTCAGTTAGTGACTTGCAGTGCAGCATTCTGAAAAGTTACATTTAAATTTTTTCTGAAAAGAGATGTTTTCAGCTAGGTGCACCTGGCATACGGGTGCATGCTGCTCTCAATATACGCACACAATCTATGCGCCTCCATTGGAAATATTGGACTTGTGCGTGCAAAAGACGCAAAATGTGGCCTATTTCACAGCAGCGCCACAAAGAGCAAATTTGTGAACACGCACAACAACTTCTGATATTTGGTAAAGCAGACCATCGGAGCCTTACTTGAATTTGACGGGGTGTGTGATTACGTTTGTTTTGCCATAGGTCTGCTCTAGAGACAATTTGTTACAGCTTTACTAAGGTGATTATTTTATGTCTGTTTTAGAGACATGTTACAGGTCTTTGATAAAGATCTAATTGTTTCTTTTGAAATATGTTGCAGATTCACACTGCAAACACAGATTCAGTTATAAATCATGATAAAAAAAAAACAAAAAAAAAAACACTATTGTTCAAGAAATCGTGGTCGGTTTCTTTTGTCCATATCGCACAGCCCTAGTTTATACAATAAAGACTGTGCAGCTTTTTATTACTCAATGACTGTACACCTGAATACAGTTCGACTCCTCGAAAAGCAACGCTGTTTAACTATCTTGTTGTTTAAACATTGTTTGCTTTAATGAATTAATTGCTTTCAGATTATGTTTTTGCAGAAGCAGTCCCCAACAGAATCATCCAATAATTTAAAATAAATTCTTTCCAAATAGATATATTTATGAAGTCATCTAGTAAATTTGTATTTATATAGCAATATATAAATTGCAGAAAAAAAGATGATAATAAATAAACAAATAAATCACTGTTAGATTTTTTACTAATATCTTGCAGCCCTACCGCTCATGGCATTTTCAAAATCAGCCATCTTATATGACAAAAACATTGACGTCATCTCGAGCTGCTCTGTAATGTCAGTTTAGAAGCCCTTCATTTTGTATGATAAAACCAGCATTGAACATGCAATAAACCCAAACTTTATTACTTCAATCAAAAAAAAAAGTCTAGTTTAACCAAAAAACTGAAATAACTTAAACTGTAGCAATGTACATTTTGTGGCCTTTAATCACTTTTATAGTACATGACTGAATCCACATCCTTGAGAGCAAGTCCACAGTAATGGTCAAACTATAAATCTCAGATAGGGCGGTGGCAGTATAAAGCGAGGATAGGAGATCAGCTCCAGTAGAAAAGATGAGCAGCATTACCTCACTCTTTCTGGGAGAGTCATCTTGCTCTAACATCATTTCCGCTAAGTGCTTGCTTCCGGATCCACATCATCACTGCCAGCCCGACAGCACCCCGTACCCCTCCCACCTCGACTCCACAAACCCAGCACATCTCTGCTCAGTAAACAAACAGTGTCTTATCAGACTCGGATGAGCCCCTGTGGGTATATCATGTCTGACTGCCTCTGGCTTATGGATTTGCTTTGCTTATTATCCAGCTGCCATCATGTATCAGAACATGGCATCACAGGACTGCAAAATGAGTCCTTTTTGCAGACTTTGTGAGATGGTAACCTTTGTACAAACAGAAAAAAAAAAAAAAGTCTGATCTCCCCTGCAGCTAACCTGAACATGAAACAACATGGCCAACAGAAAGTGGCTTTCATCAAAGCCAGCACTCTCTCTTTTTGCGGCTCCATCCAGGGATTCTACAGGAGAGCTGATTATTCCCTGACAAAAAGGGTTCTGCTGAGTAAGCACACACTGTGTTCTCAGAGCATCCAAGTGGACTGAACAGTCGTTTCCAGTAAAAACCTAACAGAATAAAAAAACCTTTTCACTCAATGTCAGACTACAACAAATAAGTTCTCTAAACTGATGACCCCAAAACTATTGACACCACAAAATAGTGCTAGAACCACAACACATTTATATTGTGTACCCAAGCACAACCAGGACTTCCAGTGATGCAAGTGGACACTGATTGGCAGAATGCATGCCATACAAAACACCAGCAGAGTATTTTAAAGAGTTATAAACAGCCTGGATGATATCAATCAATCAAGTCTTTATTTGTCACATACACTAACATGTAGTGAAATTGGACCCCCCACCCCGACCATACACAAACATCACATTTTATAAGTAGCACTGCAAGCGGTCATAGAAAATCTCATCTTTTAGCCCTTCTTTTCAACAGCAAAACTCATAGCTCTGTTATTACAATAACTCATGGCACAAAATAAAAACAAGGCATTCTTCATCTTCCTGTTGTTGACATTGCTGAACGTAGCCTAATGACATGGCTGTCATTTAAATGGCATCTTACATTACTTCAGAGTTCCTACTGATGGTGTGAAGGCAATCAGGAAAATGTCAGAAGAATAAACATTTTATTCTCAGTCCCCAAAAAATAAAAAAATAAATACAGCATTTTTCTAGTGAATTTTATTATGGCAATTTTTTTTTATTGCAACTCAAGAACAATATCAGAAATTAAACTTTATCTTCGTATCAGCAGCCCTATTATGCATGTATGTTCATAGCAAATGCTCCATGTTCTGCCAGTTCAAAGACAGCAGACCTTGAGTTAGCGTCTGTAAAGGGCACATGCAATTGGAAGTGCGTGTGCACACAGCATGAGAGTGTTGAGCCAGCTGTCTCACATACACACGCACAGTCCCTTTGACAGAAGCGTTAATGAGATTGGGGCTGCTCTGCAAAGGCCACACCCCTTAAGATGCTAAGCAGAGTGGGGTCTTAGCACTAAACCCCCAAATAACAGGACCAGAGAGATTTCCGCACACTTTCATGTGGAAGCTTTAGATTACACATTCACATTCCCTGGCCAGTATCAAGGAGTGATGACTGGCATGGTAATCTCTGACTGCATGTGCCACTAATGCATGTATTATGTGTGTAAAGCTTTGCTCAGCTCCTCCTCAAAAATACCTTAAAATCATAAACAACCACAAAATTGCCATTCAAACGCAACCCAATGTCTAAACCTTCTTAACAGATCACATTTCTTGGCATTTCAATTACCCCATTTCAGTCCCATATAATAATATAATAAATCTCAGTCTGCAGTCTAGACTGACTCGAGGGATGCTGAGGTAGCATTTAAGCCGATGGGTGAATCCCCTTAAAAAGCAGCAGAAGGGCCGTCACCTCCTCTGTGTGCTAGTTTGCAGACTAAATCCATACTGCTGATGGGATTCCAGCTGATTGGCTGGCAGCAGCTTCATCAGAGCCCACCAGGGGCTGGCAAAGCTGCTACGTTTTAGGATGAGGTATAGAGGTGGTCTCCAGAGAACAGGCCTGCACACACCTGCCACAACTACAGCAGAACACAACACTAAACCCATGAATGACACCATGATTTTCTGGTTGATGCTTGACATTAAGCTAGAGTGTCCCTGTAGAGACTTTGTGTTCATGTTTATTTGTTACACATAAAACACACATACATAGTATACATATACATACACACTAGCGGTGTGACAAGATTCTTACTCCATGAGACAAGAGGAGACATGAGATTTTTTTACAGTATTAAGAAGTCTTCTATTATAGAATGCATAAATGAAAAATATTTTATTTAACTGAAAAAAAACAACAAAAAAACAAATTGCAAAACTATTTAGGTGCTTTTTTAAAAATCTACTTGTAATGAATGTTATTTTACTTCAATTTGAATGAATTCTATGCAGTAAAGGACACGTAAACACTGCTAAACATTTCGCTGTAAACTCTACTGACTGACTTATTCCCTGTACAGTTTCATATGAGAATCTAACTTCTTTCCACAAATTGAACTTTAAAAAAATAAATGTATGTAATCATGTCATTTTTGGTTTTTAATTTTTCAACAGTTTCACTTTTATTCAGCAAAAGCTTCCATTTTTTTCCCGGACAGCATAAATGTGTGTTCGGTCATGATGATAATGACTACGCCGGGTGTAGATGTCTCCAGAAGTTTGTGTGTGTGTGTGTGTGTGTGTGTGTGTGTGTCTGTCGTTCTTTACAGACTCGAAGGGTGCAGCAAAAAAAAAACCTACAAATAGTAATAGTTTATGTCGTTTACATATCTGTACTGCACTTCGATAATGCAACTGAAATAGGAATACTCCACATGTCTTAATTCCATTAATGTTTACGCTGATTATGGCTTTAAGCAAACCCAAAGTGCTATTCCATCGTATGTTATGAGCCGTGGTTAATGCGTGTGACTGCAGTTGTAGCAGCCTCTGCTTTTGGACGCGGCAACCCTTGAACTCCGGTGAAGAAAAAAACGGTTTTGTCACACTCACCCATCCCTAATCGAGTGACGTGCAACAGCAAGGACAGCCTGTCAGGTGTGTGCAAAGCACTTGATGTGCGGTTCTAATCCAATCCTGCCTCCAATCTTCAGTGCTAAATTCACCCTCACGCTCCATAATAACATCACAACTCACTAGACAACTTTTCACCTCAACGAGAAAATAAATAAATAAACAAACAAACAAACAAAAGGTTTAAAAAAAATGTGCTGTCTTTTTATTAAAACTTAAAATTCCAATGTTTTCCAGAAGAGATAATATTAATAATAATAATAATAATAATAATAATAATAAGCATAGATTTATAACCTATTTATTAACAGTTGCTCTGGAATACAAATCAGCATGTTTCAGATAATAAAGAACAATATTAATTAAAGACTAATATTCTGGAAAACACAATTCCTAAACCCAGCTGAATCTCATATGAATGATACATGTCAGTGCCAAGGTAATTATGAAATTGCTGTGCGGGCTAAGAAAAAGCATTATTTAGGCATCAGTTATGTGTAGATAATGCATTTCCCAATTAACTTGCAAATAAGTTTAATTAGAATAAAATCCCAAAGCCAAAAGAAGGGAAGATCTATAACAAGATACAAGCTACACAATCAAACGGAGACAGCCTGGAGCAAGCCACATTTTATCTCAACTGGAGAGTCAACAGCATACAAGAAGTGCAGAATTATTAGGCAAGTTGTATTTTTGAGGATTAATTTTATTATTGAACAACAACCATGTTCTCAATGAACCCAAAAAACTCATTAATATCAAAGCTGAATATTTTTGTAAGTAGTTTTTAGTTTTAGCTATTTTAGGAGGATATCTGTGTGTGCAGGTGACTATTACTGTGCATAATTATTAGGCAACTTAACAAAAACAAATATATACCCATTTCAATTATTTATTTTCACCAGTAAACCAATATAACATCTCAACATTCACAAATACATTTCTGACATTCAAAAACAAAACAAAAAGTGACCAATATAGCCACCTTTCTTTGCAAGGACACTCAAAAGCCTGCCATCCATGGATTCTGTCAGTGTTTTGATCTGTTCACAATCAACATTGCATGCAGCAGCAACCACAGCCTCCCAGACACCGTTCAGAGAGGTGTACTGTTTTCCCTCCTTGTAAATCTCGCATTTGATGATGGACCACAGGTTCTCTATGGAGTTCAGTACAGGTGAACAGGGAGGTCATGTCAGTTTTTCTTCTTTTAGACCGCGTGTGATGGAGCATTGTCCAGCATGAAAATCATGTTTTTCTTGAAGGATGCAGACTCGGGGTTCTTACACTTTTTCCAACTTCAAATTCCAGCACTTTTCAAGCACTTTCAAGGAGCATTTTTATGCTTTTCCAGCACCTAACAACCGCAGTAAATTACGTTTATATATGCTGCATGTACTTTTTCACATTTAAATCCATTGTGCTATTTTAATAAAATACTTTCATTATAATAGTTTCATTTTAAATACCATGAGAATGTGCGCGTCTGGTGTGATATTTTCAGCTGTCATGTGCGCGCCTTGTTTTGACACTTTTCGGCGAGGAATAGCCTGCATGAGTGATGTTTCACCGGATGACACCAAATTTGAAAGCTACTTTAGGTAGCTGTAATAGAAAAAATATTAAAATTAAGCCCGACAGGGCCTGAGCCCGACAGGTACATTTTGATTGACAGCTTTATAAAGCCCGAACCAGTTTATAACCCAACATTATTCAAATGTGCAAATGCACACAGCTCTTTTGCCTTTTTTCAAGAATGAGTCATTTATTTGTTTTAACATAATTTATTTGTAACAAACATATGCTATAGGGCACTTGGAAGTGCTTTGTAAGTCCTTTGTAACGTCGTAACATCTCAGCACTCTAAATAGGCCTATACAAAGACTAGCCTTAAATTGGCCAACACACTAATGAAAAGAAGTCTTTCTTAACAAATTTAATTAAAATAAATGATAAATAATGACACTATTTGGCAATAACGAAATTAAGATAAAGGCTCTGTCGGATCTGTTTTGCCACTTCTCTTAACAATCTGGCCTTAAGGCGACGGTGAAGCTAAATATTAAAATAATAAGTTAGCCTAATGCCAACATTAGCCTGTATACTCTGTCTACATTATGATTTTATGGTTTAATTAATATTTAGTTATAATTTGAAAATCCTTTACTCACCAAGATTAGGCTATGTGTTTTTGTGGAGGAACATTGAATCCACTGTAAACGGCTTTAGCGCAGTCCTGCGCTCAGGATGGTGCGTCTAGCAGCACCGAACACCCTTTCACTGCTGCTGCAGTACAGGCCGAGATGCATAGTTATGATCTGGCAAATTTTGCAAGTTTTGGGTAGGATTGTTTGTTTATCTTCTACCAGCCAAGAACATCTATTTAATTTTCTATGACAGCAGTTTCAATGTAGCGAGTGACCTCATCATTTTCCCTGTCAGCTTGCTGTACATGCATTGCTGTTTAGCGCTCTATCGTAATACACAGTGTATGAGTGACCGCCGTAATATCTTGGCAGCTAGAATGACCGTTCTTTTTGGACTGGCGTCTGGCCTGACTGCAGTCAAAAACTCGCTCTTTTTAACTTCACCGTGATCATTTGTTTTACCTTTGCAGGGATGGATTTTAATGTTGTAACAAACGATTTGATTACATTCTCGCGCTAATCGAAATGCATCACATGGCTATTCATTTACATCGCAAACCAAGCCCGGCCCGACTCGACCCGACGCTGGGTCCCGTCGGGTTCGGGCAAAGATCTTCAGCTCTACTTCAGGGAGCCAAGCATCTCTCTAAACCCGGATCCTTTATTGTAGTGCAAAGTAAATGAGTCTCGATTTGCAAGGCTAAGCACCCTTGCCCCGTGGTACCTGGCTGTTCCTGCAACTTCTGTGCCTGCTGAGCGCGTTTTTTCCTCCGCCAGTCTAAATGTAAATAAACTTCGCACTCGGCTTTCAACGGAGCATGTAAGCCGACTGATCTTTTTGAATAAAAATATGTAGTCCTTTATTTTAAGTTTTATTAGGCACGCATGGTACAATATTCAGGCTGTTTTTGTTTTAAGTTGAATTAGGTCGGCTTTATTTTATTTACCCCCATCGACTGATCATTTTAAAACAAATGTTATTTTACCTAATCTTTAAGTTTTATAGCTGTGGTAAAAAAAATATTCAGGCTATTTTTATTTTAAGTTTACGCAGCATAACTAATTTGGCTATGTGCTACTTAACAGCCGTTTGGTTAAGTTTTGGTGAAACTTTATTGTTGTGAACCTTTTACAAAAAAAAAACAACTTTGATCCACATCTGTTGTGATGCTGCTAAAGTAAAATATTGTTTTGGCAAAAATGTCAGTTGAATAAAATAACTGAAATGCAGAGTATTATGTGTGTTTATTGTTGTTGTCAACAAAATAGAAAAAGGTAGATTATAGTTTTAAAAAAACGAATCCAAAATATTTATATTAATAATAAGACACATATTGAAGGGGATAATACTGTAAAATAACTTTGGTTTCTTTTTTTCTGCGGGGCTTCAGATGCAGTTGTTTTAAAGCGCCCTGTAATGGGAGAACTGCATCCACTACTTTCTGGTTGGCATGTAGTTCAAGCTCACATGCTTTTTGTGAAGATAAACACAATTTGTAATATAACATTTTCATATTGTGTTTCTAGGCTTTATGATTAATTTTATTTACAATGCGTCAATTAGAAAACCTACATGCCTCACGTCATTGGCGGTTCTAGTTTAAAATGGCACCCTGCACGAACCACCTGCTTTTAGAAATGTACTTAGAAATAAGTACAATTATTATTATTATTATTATACAATTATTATTCTAAATAAATAACAGAAATCAATCCTAAATGTAACTGGAAAAAAATGTAGACAACTGGAGGGATAGCCTATGCTAAGATCTCTTAAGAAATATTTAGCTTGAATATTAAAGACAATAAACAAAAAATATATATTTAATGTAATTATCTGTTGTCTTAGACCAGATTAATAGCTGAGAATTAATGTTATTAAGTCTTACCTCCCTGATTGGTTTTTGGATCGGGAATGGTTTTCTGCACGCATGCATGCGTCAGTTTGCTTTCACCACTGTTGTTTTGGTTGCACATAGACAGTAACAAACTTGCACATGCAAAATACGCCAAATGGGAATGGCCTCTAACGTCTTTATTCGGAAATTACTTTAAATTAATACACTTGCATAAAGTAGATCATAACTCAAAGCTTTTACTGGGGCTCGTTTTTACCCCCACCGTCTCCCCGTGCCACCCAGATGCTGCCCTGGGCATCGACCATATTGCCCATGACTAAATACGACACTTGTTACACTTCTTTAAATGTTTACTGTGTTAACCAATATTGATGGTGATTTTTAATAACCCAACAGCGTTGATTTAATTGTTTTCTGAATCCTTAGTTTTAATCAACAACATTTTTAACAGGGCTTTAAATAATATATATAACCCACCAGAAGTCTTTTATCCACTATTCGAAAAGTGTAAATGCTGGATTAACATTCACCACATGATCACTGATCAGATGTGCCGTTATTTGTAACTTTAGGCGAACAAAATCTGTCAGTGTTAGTTTCATTTTCTCGTATCCAGACCTTTACATTTTCGTGGCTCGCGGCTATAGCTGTCATCTGAATTGAGTGATTGACAGCTGATGGTAACCAATCCATTTGCTTTTAGTTCAAGAGCAGTGGGCCAATCAGAAGAGCTTTAAGGCAGGGCATCGCGGGCTTATTTACTGCAGCAAGTTGACATGACAACTGTTTTAAACTATACCTGAGCGCTGCGTTTGGCATTACGTGCAAATATGCATTCTGCGTGAACCTTCCATAGATAAAATTTTGTGCGCATATGCGACCAAAACGGACGTAATTTCGATTCCTGCAAGTTCAAATTCAAGCAGGTTCAAGCACTTTGTCCAAAATCCAAGCACTTTTCTAACCTTGAAAACGCCATCCATAAAATCAAGCATTTTCCAGGATTTCCAGCACCCGTACGAAATTCTTCCTGTACCACTGCTTGAAGAAGGTGTCTTCCACAAACTGGCAGTAGGACTGGGAGATGAGCTTGACTCCATCCTCAACCCGAAAAGGCCCCACAAGCTCATCTTTGATGATGCCAGGCCAAACCAATACTCCACCTCCACCTTGTTGGTGTCTGAATCGGACTGAAGCTCTCTGCCCTTTACCGATCCAGCCACAGGCCCATCCATCTGGCCCATCCAGACTCACTCTCATTTCATCAGTCCAGAAAACCTTAAGAGAGTCTTGAGATATTTCTTGGCCCAGTCTTGACGTTTCAGCTTGTGCGT
>CAIGQZ010000379.1:9368433-9385304 GCA_903798205.1 Danio tinwini
CCGGCGCTCTTCCGATCGGGTTTGTGATTGGAGTGAATGCGTGAGCAAGAGAGAGAGAGAGAGAGAGAGAGAGAGAGATGTATATGTATATGTATATGTATAAATATATATAGATATGTATTTGTATATATTATGTTAGTTAATTATCTATATATGTATATGTTTTGCAGCCGTATGACCAAGATAAATATCCCCAGAAATCCTGAAAGTTCTTAATAAATTAACAGATATTTCTCCTACATTTGATCAAATTTAGGCAAGCAAATACATTTAAAATAAATAAGCAATAAGTACATGAATAAACCAAGCATACAGAAGGAGCAGAGAACAAAAACACAACCCAAACTTCACATTTCAAAAAAAGATTTTGAAAGGGTTCAAGTATCATTTCTCTACAGCCAGCTGCTAAGCTCTATGCATTGAAAAAAAAAACTAAATAACTTAAACAACTTGGATGCCGTGGATATGCTCTGTATGAAATCAGTCAAATAAAGAGGAAAATAAACTGTTCAGGCAGGCGGTCAGCTTGTCACTGCCTCCATTTTTCCACTGCTATTGTGCTAATGAATCCAGCAGTAATGCATCAAGATGCCCCCTGGATTTCTACCAGTATTTGCTGCCAGTCTAAAAGCACTATTCACATTCATGCTCGTGAATTTATGCACAGTGGAAGTTTACATCCTTTCAGCAGTACTGCAGTTTTGCCTTCGTTAACCCTAAATAACATTCAACATTTCAAAAGAAAAACAAGACATGCATAAATGAAGAAGGAAAATTTTATATTGGCAAAGTATGATCCAAATTTGAATGGAACATTATAGCCCTGATTACACCTTATAGTCTTAAACATTTCAGTTGATCAGATTACAGATAGATGAATGAGACATTTCCAACCTGGCTTTTTATTTTATCTAGTTGAGTGCTTTCCTGATTTCTCTGAGAACATGATCTATGTTTTTTATGCAATATTGCAAAATAAGTTTGCACAACTTGTATATAAATGGGAAAAGGAACAACAGAAAATGATACAGAAAACAGCAGCGTTTGCTCCTTAAACAAGCTGTAAATTGGACCTAAAAAGTTGGTTCTCAAACTTGACCTGCATCACTGCCTTCACAGTCAAACAGATTCTAACAAGTACGAAGACTCAATCAGAAATCACAGTAATTCCACATGCCCACAAACCAGGTTTATAGTACAGTATTAGCGCAATAGAAAGCTAAGGAAATGATACTCTAAAATAGATGAAAGGCACAAACATTCAGTAAAGTATTTTAACTTAATTTCTCCTACTTTCGGCTTGTCTAGTATTAGAGTAACAGTAAACCAAACTTCCAGTAGGTTGCTCACAGAGAGCACAGTCACAGCCCATTCTATAGAGCTGGGGCAAACTAATTTTAATAGTCAACTTGTTTTAATCTCATACTGATAATTAAAAGCTCTTATCTGTCCAACTTGTGCATGTTCGAAGGTTAATTACACTGTGTGCGGGACCTCAGGGCAGATTGATCTTCACTTAGCTGTAAGACAACTTAACCAAACTAAAGGACAGGTCTTTTTCAGTGACAAGATGAAAACCCACATCAGTTCGAACCGTGACTACAAGATCCTGACAAGACACTAAAGGGTTTTTATGTCAAGGCTTTGTCTAGACCTGCTCATCGATTCCGTGTGACAGTGAACCAGCAATCTTTTCAATTACCAAAGTGCCTTATAAATCCATACTGTCCTTCACTGTAGTCAAAAGTGTAAAGAGGTATAAGCACCAAAAGATTAAAATCGGTCACAGATTGATAAATGCACCAATGTGTTTTCTAGGATCTTTTTTTACAGTTCTGTGTGTGAGACGGTTTCAGTACGTTTGTAAACTTACAGCTCGTCACGTTGCCTCTGTGACAGCACCATGTTGGCAGCAGGGATGAGACAGGACGGGGTGGGGATAGGGGTCAGGTGTAGAGTGTGCAGCAACTGCTGTCTCCTTGGCAGGAGATCAGAGATAGGACGCCGGGTCCGGCTCGCAGGGCAGTCAGCAGCTCACCCCAAACACTTCTCCTTAAAGACAGTCTTCAGGGACACCACACATTGACAGCCTGCAGACATCTACCAACCAGAAGGTCTCTGCATCTGTGGAGGAAAGAGACATATTCATCAGTGATTTGAATGCAAATAAGTGTGATCCAGGTATATTAAAGGCCATACATGCTTTAAGCAACACCAGAAATATGTTACTGACCCTGTTCCTCAGATAGTAGCTTTGGGGGGCTAACACACATTTCCTCAGGTGTTCCATCTGCTCTATTTATTTCCCCCAGCACACATCCCATTCTAGCCTGCATTCAGTCCACCCTATCAGCTGCTATGAGGAGCGTTTTGTTATGGACTCCTGCTGCCCCTGTCGGGAGCTCTGAACACGTGTAAAAGGGACCGATGACCCAGATTTTAGCATCAACCTACTTCTGCACTGCAGTGAGAACCACAGTTTGACAGTAACAAGCAGGCTAGTGGATTTCTCTCAGCTAAAAGAGTGAGCACTGTGTAGTGGATGATGCATGCGTCACAATACAATATCCAGATTTGTAAGTGTAAACTGACAACTTGCCTTAAGCTAGTATATGGATGGGCCATACAATCAAACTTCTACTTCATGATAATTAATGTCAATTTTGCTAGTGGAATTTCAAATGACAAATTCCCTGATATTCCATGATTTGGAAAAAAAAAATAAACGTAATAAAATTGGCAACTGCATGCAAATAGAAAGAGGCAGCAATGCATTTCTCGCTTTCCACCTGTTTTTAGATATGACGTGAACAGCCCTGTGAACAACAATAGAGGACATAAAGCAGATTGTGTTCTTGCATCTTAGCATGTGGCTAGACTTTCGCCATTAAATGTTCTAGTTGTGATTAATTGCTGATGCATTTATCATGATACACAGTAGTGTTGGGTGGTATACGAAATTTTCAGATCACCATATCGTCCTCCCTGTACACAATACTATCGCATGGGGGCACGGCAGTGTTACGTTTACTTATTAGCTCATTTAACCATTTCCAAATGTATTTAATAACACGTTTTGCTTATTTAATAATCTACTTTATTTTCATAACGTTTTATCTTAGAAAATAATTCAAACCAATGCAAATCATCTCGTTCTTACAGCTAAAAAGACTCGATGCAACAGTACGGCGTGGGGACAGGATTTGGTGACTTTGGTTCCATGTCGTTATCCGCGGACTGGCACAAAATGGATATAATAAAAATGGATAAAAGCAAATGAAATGATATTTATCTATGCACAGAAGAAACAAGAATGTAGTGGTGTCAAAATTAATTGTTTGAATAAATTTTTTGATCAAGGATCAGAAAGCGAGCGGGATATTCATATTTGTTTATATTATTTGCTATAAATGCTATAAATGTTGTTTAAAAGGTACAGTTTATATATCTGACTGTTTGTATTAGGAAAAAATTGGACAAAATTGTATTACAAATAGTATAGAAATATAAATATATTTATTTATACATTTTAATACAAAAATAGCTGTGCTGTGAAGAAAATATAAAACTGTGTATGGAAAGCATCGCCAATGCACCATGATGTTGAATTGAACCGAATCGATGGCATGCTAATCGTAACTGAACCGTGAGACCAGTGTAGGTTCACAGCTCTACAAGAATGCATTGATGGGATGCACAGAATTTGCCAGCCGCGTGTGAATGTTTCCTTTTTGTTCAGAAAAGCACGGCACGACTTTAGGTCTGGTCATTATCATTGCAAAAGTAATAATTAACAAGGTTACATTTGTATTTGCTAAAACGTAACACAATGTTGCACTTGAGATATGTTATGTTTTCTGCAAAAGTTTTAGACATAGGATATTGCCGACTAGCCGCAGCCATGGCTCTAATATTATTATTTTTGACTGTAGGCCTACATACAAAACTTTTCACTGAGCTCAGTAAAATGTTCTTTGATTAGTTATTATGCATTAGTATATTATGCGTGCTGCAGTCCGAAAGTGTCGGTCAAGTGATGTTGATGTGAACAGCTAAAACGGTCAAATTATTTGTAGATCATTTATTATTAATTATAATGACAAAAAATAATAAAACTATTAATTTTATTAAATAATGCAATTAAACCGTGTGAAAGGTCTACAATAATGCACAACGAGCTATATCGGCTTTAAAAACGTCATAGGTCTCAGCTCACTGCGATATCTTTGCCTATTGTCAATACGCGATACTATCGTCTATCAGCACAACCCTAATACACAGTATTATCACACTATTGATTTAAACTGCAAAAAAAAAAAAATGACCAAGCATTTTTTTTGCTATTACACCTGTTAGTGTATTGCTTTCTATACAATAAAGTTCCATTTATAATACAATAAATTGTATATACATGTTCAGAGTAAAAAATAAAATAAAAATGGCAATAGGATGATAGGTAACAATTTAAAAGTTCGCTTTCATTAGTAAATATTAACACATTAAAACCAATAGTGAGATATAGCCATATTAGTTACATATTAAAGTTACTTAAATAGACAACTGAATTTACTACGTACATCATTTAATAAAACTGTTATAACTTTTGATTTAAATGCGTTATTATTAGGCATTCATTTAGAAATTAACATCACTTAATAAATGATTAATAAATGCTTTTGTAGATTAATTTGACATGAATTAACTGATGTTAACAAGTGGAGCCGTACTGTACAGTGTTAATGAACAAATCACCCTGGCTTGTTGAATCCCGAAGTGATGAATTTGCAATCAGTGTTTAATTGATGATCTGCAGTGAGTCTAGATTCAATTTAGTGTCATACTGTTGTACTAGGTACCCTTACAAAAGGGTCTCCAAAATATGGTATGTTCTGCTATTTACTTTGGACAGTGGAAACAGAAATCATTGCATACTGTACAGCTCAGAGAAAACAAGCTATTAATGTCACCAGAATGTAGGACTGCACAATTGTGTGAGCATTTTGTCAGTAAAGCTGGTTCTGTGATTAGCAGAATTACATATTGTTTATCAAAAACACAAGAGATTAGCACAGATCTATTTAATGTAAAATAAAAATAAACTTTCAAGTTTGTTGACAGCACAAAATGAGTGTGAACTAGAGACCTGCATTGGACTAATTTTTTAGTCCCACTACTCCTGCTCCCACCAGCACTATTCAAGTTTTGTCCCGCTCCTGCCCACAAAAGCTTTAAGGTAAGCATACAGGTAAGTTTTATTTTCACTGCGAACGCAGTATTCAGATGTCCGACTTTTAGCAGTGTTCTAGGCATTATTTTCAAGTAGAAAAACTCAGAATTTCGAGGTGTCTTAAACGTAGCATAAGTTAACTAAAACAAACCACGTTGGTTACCACATTACTCTCACGTACCTCTTGACAGACCAAAATATTTAAATGAATTTTTTATATTTGTCCAATAAACCTGCGACTTTGACAGCCCTATAGCACAGCAAAACTTTTCAGTGTGATATAAATAGATAAAACCCCACAGATTTTTTTATATCATTCTGTACTGAAAAAAAGATTCAAATAGGATTCCTTGGATTTAATTTTTTTTTACGTTAAGTGGTTGTAAACAATTTATTTGGGCTGAATTTAAATAAACAAATTAAGTTGAATATTATTAAATTCAATACGTTTAAATTCAACACAATAAATAGTTTGCAACAGTTTTGCAGACATCATTTTCTTCAGTGTGGAAACAAACAGATTGACTAATAAAGATCTAATCCAGACATTAGAGTCAGTTGTTTTCTGAGGAGAAACACTATAATCCTCTAGAGGCCTACATCTTACAATACGAGGTCTACGGCACTACACACGATGACCAAGTGGTCAACACTGCATTCCCCTTCCAAGCACTGAACACCAAACCCTCAGACATTTCACACATTCACCAAACATAAATCTGATAGATTCAGCACTGAGCCACAAAGAGCCTGAGGTGAAACAAAAACAACAGCAATTGAGTAAAAGAGATTTCAAATCAAGTATTATTAGTAAAAATCAGAGAACAGTCTTTATCAGTAATTGACCTGCTGGGTCAAATGTCCAACTGTAAATTGCCACTTCTAAGAGCCACTTGAACTATGAACGACATGAGAGGCTCTGATATGCTGACAGGCCTGTCATTACAACGGTTCAGATAATCACTGAAAAATACAGAGAAGCAGAAATCAAATCACTGTCATGACAACCCAGCAGGCTTAACAATCTCAGAAGCATTACATGGGATGGGCACAAATGTCTTTTTCCTATTAACTGGAGGATTTAACAGCAAGAAAAATGTGTGACAAATAGCAGCAATTTTAATGATATAAAAAAAGCAAGAACAGCACTAATAATAACCAATTTCATTAATTCATGAATTCATGTTTTATTCAAACTGAATATTTAGCAACATATTAGCTTGCTTGGTCTTTGCCAAACAAAACTTTAAAATGGACACTTCTCTTAAAACGTTTGCCGTTTATTACTTATCTCAGACCATCTAAGATGTAATATGTAGCCCTTGGTTACATACACTTTTACTGCTTTCACACCTAGGTGTTTGTTTAGGAACCTGGCACGTTTGCCCTCTTATCTCAGTTTATTTGGGCATATGTGAAACCCGCAATTGCACTCTGATCCACGCCAAAACAATCAGTCTGACTCAGCTGAAACAGACTTAGAGCGGTTCGGTTGTAGTGAGAAAGCAATATGATCGAAATAACAAACCAGGCTATAACACAGTGTATTAAAGATACGTAATAGTCAAAAATGGCTATAAAAAGAAAGAATGATGAGCAGAAATATTATTCCTACTGGTAAAAGTCCGTTTTTAAGCTGAATACAAAAGTATGCTGTTTAATTAAACTATTAAAAAACATGAATCATTAATATTTTGGTTAACTTGACTTCTGATATACAATCGATATAGATCTTACAACTCTTGATAATTGAAATGAGGCTATGTATGAGAAATTCTTACCTTTAAATTTGGTGATGACTGTCTGTGGGTGTCACCATTCAAAATTAAAGCGCATCTTTTCACTTGAGTCTCATTTCTCATCATCATTAATTAAAATAACGACGTATGACAGCGGAGCTAAACCAAACTCTGACCAATGAGAGTTCACTAGCATGTGATTTGTTTTAACTATTTTTGTTCATTTAGAAACTGTCGCGTGAAAGCAAACTGCACCAAAAACAAAAAGCAACACTGTAACAATTTTAATACCTGTATTGAAAAAAATATAATAAAAATAAAATTAATCTATAGGTGTTTTACTCTAAGGTGCCCCCTTAGAGTAAAAAAAAAAACAAAAAAAATGTTTATTACTTTTACTATTGTGGTGCCTGTATGTGTTCATTCAAGTAGCAGCCACAGGTTTGTATTTTATGATATCACAGAACATTCATTTTTAATGT
Organism: Danio tinwini; assembly: GCA_903798205.1. Taxonomy (NCBI): domain Eukaryota; kingdom Metazoa; phylum Chordata; class Actinopteri; order Cypriniformes; family Danionidae; genus Danio; species Danio tinwini. The sequence continues at coordinate 9,375,882 of CAIGQZ010000379.1, forward strand.
GCTAAGAAAAATGTAAAAAAAAAAAGCCAAAAAAAATCTGATCTGTTAGCATGTAAGCAGTTCTCAAAGGCACAGGGTTAAGTCATACTTCATACCAAATCGCCCCATAACATATAATCCAGGCCACTTCAGTACATCACCTGACTGCTTCAAAAACAATGACAAAATGTTATTGATCCAGCAAACTGACAACCATCTTGAAATCTACATTTCACACAAACAGCTGAGCTTTTAGTTGCCATGGTGAACAAATTACTGTTCCCCACTGGCACTGAAATGCATTATGACCTCCTCTTTGCAGACACACATTCACTGAGCTCACCAAACCCACAGCAACAGTACTTTGTGCCACACCACCTCCATCCCAGTCATTACCAGCTGCCTGTTGGGACTGCACAAACTCACAATTATCCTTTCGTTTTTGGCCAAGGGGCTCTAGCAACCGTCAGTGTGCAGCCGAACCCATCAACCAGGCAAAACAGTCCAGTAGTGATTATCCGTTACTGCTATAAAAAGATCAAAGCTGCTCACTAACACGAGCATGTGATTAAGACAAAGAATGAAACAAAGAAATCTGGCATCTGCTTTTTTCAAAGTTTACTTATTAATAGCAATATACTGAGTATTCCAACACTAGACTAATACGCACAAATGGTGCATGATGGAAGTCTAATCTGTTAACAGCATTTCCCATGCATCTTGAGCCCATAAAACATCCTGTAAGTCTGTCATTTCAATAGTTTCTTTATTTTAAGACAGACGGCAAAAGGAAACATCCCTCTTTGTGAAACTGAGCAAGCTGGTAAAGACAGCCGGCCAATTAAATCTGGACTAGTAATCACTTCTCCCATTCCCTTGATGGCATTGCCATTATTAGTGGATCACGGTACATTTCCACTAAGGGATTGTCAAGTAGCAGCTCATCTAAATTAGCACAGAGATAAAAATTAAAAAGATGACCAGAAGTGAGCTGAATGTCACTAACTAGAGATCACAGTATTTCACACACTGAACTGAATGTTTCATAATTGCACTATTGGGGTGACTAAGTTTAGTTTTGGTTTGGGGGAGGAAGAAAGATCAAACCATCTATATTCAGTAAGGCAGCATAAAATTTATTTTAAAAAGTGAGACACTTGTTACAAAAACTATTTACATTTTAAATAACTGATTTTTTCAGCATTTTAAAAGTTATAAATAATTATTTTTTCTTCAATAAAAAAAAATGTAAGATATTTGTTCAACTTTAAATACAGTGGTGCACAACCAGCTGAAATTCTTAATATATGCACCGATATGGAAATGTCAGCTGAGAGATTACAAAATTCTTTATATTTAGAGACAATATACGATAACAAATGATATATAGGTTGATATTTACAACTTAATTTTTCTGCATAAAAAAAATAACAAAAAGCTAACACTTACAGAGAACAACTATTTTAATTATAAAACCTTAACTTCAGAAAACTTTTGCACCGTCTAAACCATGGATCTCAAACTCAATTCCTGGAAGGCTGCAGCTCTGCACAGTTTTGCTCCAACCCTAATCAAACACAACTGATACAACTAGGCATGGACCGGTATAAGATTCTGACGATATGATAACCTTGAATAAAATATCACGGTTTCACAGTATTGTGATTACTGCTCTAAAATATATTTTTTTTAAATATCTGGGTAAATGTAAGACATAGCGGTTAAATGTCCTGTCAAGTGCTTGGAAATTGCATTTATTAAAATGAAATGTTTGATGTAATCTAAACTGAGAAGTGAAGAGTGGGTGGGACAGAGTAGCTTCTCCAGAAAGTGATTAATTTTTTATAAATTGTTAAAATATTGGTGTGTGTGTGTGATAGGCATGGGCTGGTATAAGATTCTGACAGTTTCACAGTTTTATGGCATTGTGATTACTGCTCTAAAAAAATTCTATTTAAATGTATTGGTAAAAAACAAAAACTTTTTTCCACTTTGAATACAATGTATTTTATTTATTAAACGTTTAAAATGTTTCGGGAAAGTAAACATGTCAGGCTAATTGATTCAAATGAATCATTGTCTTCATTAGTTTAAAAAATACAAATTTCATTACAATTTAAAACAGATTTTCTGCCTTTTCTGCTGGAGATACTGTTGTCCTAAAAACAAAAAAAAAGAAAGTTGCATATACCTTAAGAACTGTGTAGCAGAACATTTTGGCGGTTTTAAAACCTTGACTTTTTTTAAACAGCGGTATAGACCCATTACCATGTTTGTAAACATTCAGAATAAGCGCACAGGAAGGTGGCAGAAAAAAAACGGAAGCGCTAGCATTTACAGTGAGGGAATGACATACGATGGGGTACAGAGTTTGTTGATGTCTTAGAAATAAGATATATTAGTTTGTTGATGTCTTAGAAATAAGATATATTGATTACATATACATACATATATACATATATATAACGTTAAAGTGAGCAGTGTTCGTCTGACAAGTCCATTTATGATAGCACCCTCCCAATGGATATTGGAAAAGATGAAATGACCAAGCATCCAGCCTGAAATATACAATCTCATTGAAGCTCCAAGGGATTTTACGAGAGAAGTTAAAGGCCTACAAGTGTTTGGATGCCAACAATTGTGTTCTGTGTGGTCATGTGCAATAAATAATGTTTCCTGATTACCAGATTCAAAACCATGTAGTGCTAAAAACCGAGGTTCTGCCAAGCCAAAGACAAGAGGAAAAAAAAAAAGACAGAGTTAATGTTATACAAGGACTGGGTAATCAACAAGCAAAACTGCATTCTGACAGCGAATTACACCTGTACGGCAGGCCCAGGGTAAGTGAACTTACACATTAAGGTAGAGTTGGTTTTATATTCGCACATTCAGACTTTCTCCTTAATAATATAATTTCATAAATGTATTATTTGCAAACTCTAAATAGCGAAATCATATTAGCAGCCAATGACTATCAAAGTACAACATTGTTCAAAGTCAAATAGATATTGTTCATGTTGTTTTCAAGTCACACTTGCAGGTTATTTCAGACCGAATACTCAAAGTGCCGTGGTAAACAATATACGGAGTGTGTCACAAGTTGTCACTGAATGAATGTGTGAATATAAAACCAACTTAAATAACTTACACTTTCACGTTTCATTTTTAGCATTGAGTGTCCGCAGTTTAATTAACCAACGTGAACTTGGTTGTCACTTCATTCAGCTCCCTTTTAGCCAAAGACATCTGCAGTCGGCATTGCAAGCAGTGTGGTGTATGGTAAAAGTTAAGTTGTCTATTTTTGGACGAATTTGGCATCCTACCGCACAACACAACACGTTTGCTATAGCAGCTGGTCTTTTTTTGCAACCGGGGACCCTGGTGACGTCATGTGTGACGTAGGTTGGTAATTCGTCCCATGCCTAGCCTATGATGCAGCAAGTCCAGAGACTGATCATGTGTACACTATGATTTTATATAAAATTCACTTTAATGTGTGATATGACTAAAAAGTGGTCATAAACAAATATTTTCTCAATTCAAATAAGTAGCGTCTTGAACCCAGAAACAGTATTCCATACGTCACGACTTAGCGGATGAGGTGACATAAAAAAAAATATTAATCCATTTAGACGATATTTACTGGATATTAGACTATAGACTGGATATTTGTCCATTTAGACTGGACAAACTGCAAGCTTTGGATGTTTAGATCACTTTTATATTTTCTAAACGCGAATTTTGTCACTGTTTCGGAGCACACTAGCTAAGAGATATCCTTAAAATTTGATATGCTAGTTTTATTCTAATTCCATGGGACCTTTAAGAATAGTGGCTAAAGCAGTCAAACTGACGCCAACAGAGATCGATCACTGAGGACCACTCAAATGCAGAAGCAAAGGAACTTTGAAGTTTACCAAAACAAACTTTTTTTCAGTGGATTAACTTGCACAAATTAATAGATCATCTACAGGAATAACATGAAATGTGCAAAATAAACATTGCAAATTTTAAAATATATCTAAATTACAGATCTATTAAATAAATCTACTAGATCTATAATCCATTAAATAAATGCAGCCTTTGTGAGAAAACGATTATGCAAGCATTACAACTTCAGTGAACTTAATCCAAACTCTAACAAGCAATCAGTAACAACCATCCAAGACACCTGTCAAACTACTTAAGGGAGTGTACAGCAAACCTGGCACAATATCATAAACCATAACGATTACAGTACATTCAAAAGCACACATGGTACCACATTTATTCAAAGCATTTACACATTGATAAGCAACATGTACACACTTGCCCTTTCAGCACGTTTACATTTGCATGCAAGATATTGTTAGTTATGCAGCGAGCTAGCAGTAGTTAAATTAGCACATTTATTGCTGCCTTAAGCACTGACTTGGAAATTTGGCAAAAAAATCCTGCAGGAGTGATAATCCCAGCACAACATGACAGATCACCTCGGTGTCCCACTGCACATAGGGTCTGCATGAAGAGAGGGGGGAAATCAGCTGACCTACATTTGAGACCAGCTTAACATAGGTACCAGTTCGACTAGTCCAAATGTTCTCTAATGACGGCACATTTTATATGCAAACGAGCCTAATAATTGTCAAACACATCGTTTACGCTCCATAACCTTGAGGCAAGCGAAATAAATATGATTTCCAGGTTAAGTGTCCCGTCATGTTTTGAGAGACAACTGAGGTGTGCGAAAATTTTGAAGCTCGTTTAAATTCGAAACACGTCATGTTAAAAGGTTAATGGTTATCCATCATATCTAATCGCAAACATGCTGCCTAGATAGGAAGTTCGCTAGGTTTTGAAACACAGCCCTCGTCATCCCCTTTATTTTCAACCAGTACGCAGCAAAAACGTTTATGTTAACGATTTGAATTTCCTGTATGTACACACACATGACAGAATACGGCAAGGTCAACTATAAATGTAACAAACAGAGGTATGTGTTGACACGGGCGTTAGCCAACTGTTGCTAGCTAACATGACATTGATGAAACGACGTGTTGATCCGCCGACCACATCTCTAACAAGCCCCTAAAACTACAAACCTACGCGGTATTAATCTTTATATGTGAAGTGTAATGCGAGATATACACTCACGAAGCTGTCGCTATAATTAGGAGTAGTGAAGAAAAAACAGAAGCTGAAGTATTTCTCCAACGGCCGCATCCGCCATTTTGAGACACCGAGAAAAGGAGGCGCAAAAATTACAGTCACAACAGCTCTTCAGCCGGCGATTTTGATCAAATCTAACTGCGAATGGAGACATAAATGGCCTGTTCTTACCCTACAGAGTCAGCGCTGAATGTTAATCCTCAGAAGACGCAGGTAATGGACAAAATAAGTGTTATTTTCGTGTTGAAAAAAGGGGCTGAAGTCTCGGGGTCTGCCTCCTTGCAGCGCCGCATTCGCCTCTACACGGCACAGGGGCGCGCATTGGCTGACTTCAGCAGGCGGGAGCGCGCACGCCCTTCAATCTCACACCCTCCTTTCAAATACTGTGGGCGTTACTTGAATAAATATTCACGCAGTATCGCAGATAACTACAAAAATGGAGCGTGAAACAGTTTTTCTCACATGACCCACAACTGATTTTAACCTGGGTTCAATTCAGAGCGCGTGACCTTTATTTGTGAGTTCGAGTCCCAGCTGGCGTCAAAACAGCACCTGTGTCATGTCAGGTGCATAAACCAGCTATATTACGATGATTCATGCTTCAAATGTAACTTTCAGTCAGCTAAAGCTAAATATTTACCTGTCTATAACTGTAACAGCTTTCAATAGTGTATGTGTAGTGTAAATACTCTAATTCTTTTAAACAAGATAATATTGAAAACAAACAGAATGTTGTTTAGAGACAATGTGGAAGAATATAAAATGATATAATCGCATGTTGTTTTCTAGTTTCTTTATTCATTTTAATACAAAAAGATACTCAACCCAAAAATAATTAGATTGTTATTTAAAAGAATTGACATTTGAATTGAATTCCACTCATTAAAGAAACCAAAACAGACACGCAAAGGGCATGACACATATTTCATGTCAAAAACAGGGGAAATCAAAACTGCAACAAAAAAAGAGAAAGGAAATCCACAGATACTGTTTTTGTACATGAAGAACAAAAATACAAGGTGACCTTTTTAGACACCAAATGTTCTAAATCAAATTAAATCGTATTTTTTGTTGACATTCTAGTTTATAATGGGTCCGTGCATGTTTTTGGAGCAAATTTAACCAAATGTGTAGGAGACTAAGGATGGTGGTGTATTAATTGTAATATACATATAAAAGAATTACTGTTCTACAGCAAATCATTTGCTAAAATAACATTTAAACAAGCCAATTAAAAAAATTATTGTATTTGTATTATATGCAGGCTTTCACACAGAAAAAGAAACACTAACAATTGTGATTAAACTGTGATTTGAAGTATATTATGAAAAATGCTAATTATAACCAGGAAGACATTCAAGACGTTTCAGATTGAAAATTTAAACTCAAAAAGCAAAGATGAATTTAAACTACTATTTTTATGTGCATCTTGTCAATAAACCCCAACCTTTCTTTGAAAATAAAATACAGTCCTAAACATCTACACTACATCGAATTGGTTCATCATGCAAGCAGTTATTAATAAAAAATCTTTCTGCTTTGCTACATAACAGGAACACATCACAATTTGGTGAATTGTATTATTATGAAAATGACCTTTGCAGTTAAATTGGAAACACTGCTTGAATCCACTGGTTTGTTCACTATGAAAGGTGTTACTATGAAAGCTTGAATATATTCAACTGAGGTCATATTTAACATTGTTGACTGCAGAGATAGGCTACTTGTTATTTTTATACACCACAGCTCAGGAAAAAAACAACCTGAGGCTAAGTGCCTGGTGCAAGGACACGCTAAAGACAGGATCTTCTCATTAACCTTTCAGTTCAAAGATCATGCTTGTTTGACACTGAACTTGTGATGCATCTGTTACCAACTCAGAGCTTCAAGCTAATCAAGTTATGTCTATTACAGTAATAATATACTGACTACAGCACCCCCATGTGGCACATAAGGGTACAGAAGTAGACATTCAAATTTTCTGTTCAACCTCCAAAGATTTCTGACTCCAAAAGAAAAGATTAAGCAGATATGGAAAGAAATACAGTTGTCGGATCTTATATAAGCTTAAATAGGCACAAATCTCACACACAATTATATATTCTTGCTCATAAATATCAATTACCCACCATATATAGTTTTTAAACGAGTTTACTTTGTCGTTTATAGGGAAATACAACCAGGCTAGCAGTTTCCTTGCATCAATGTGCATAATCCAAGGTGCACTTAGTTCCAGCATATTGCTTCATACACAGTTTGAGCACAGCAACATTTTGACATTTGCAGGACACACACACAAAGCATGTATACAAGCAAACACACCCTTGATCATCATTTCTTTTCTTTTTTTTTTTTGGTATGTTACATAGAAGCAGCCCATCTTTTTCCTCACTTTGCGGTTCAATATGAAACCACGCACTGGAAAAGTGCAATAAATACTGCTAGGGAGGAATCTCAAGTTCCTGAATGTTGTGCTAAATTACTTGTATACGGATTTCGATATCTAGAACCATGAAATCGGTAGCACATTTTTCACCATCGAGTCCATTAATGATGTACGTATAAAAATATCATCACAATATTACTCTGTTGCAGCAGCTTTGGAGGAATCCTCTGAATCCGTTTCTGCGCTAGCATGAGACAGACACACATACATACACGCATACAGAAACGCACGCGCACACACTTTTAAAGTGGAAAAAAAGATTCAACACAACAGTCACTAACTCAAGCTGGACATTTCAAATCAGTATTCCGATCAAAATGAATCAAGTATCCGTCTAACCCCCGATGCATTTCTATAAAACATACATGGCTCAAATCAACGTTTGCATGAAAGTACTAATGGCTTCTAGTGGACTTTTACAAAAAGGATTCTTCGTTTTTACAGACGCCACCGATCTAAAATGATTGGTTTGAGAACACGCATCTGTAAAGTCCCATCGATCCGGTCTAAAGGCAGAGCGTAGAAATAACAATGCTAGCATTCGCTTTTTAGACAAGACCTTTAAAAATGTACATTCTTAAGCCCATGATTCATATACATCTATCTCTCTTCTCTCTGGTGAACGTCTCTCATCTGGTGTGCAGTGTAGAAATCACCTGAGTTTTCAGATAAGGAGGTGTGTTTTTTTTTCTCGGATCTCTACACTCGTGGGTCGGTTTGGGACGGATTGTGGTGTATCCTGGGCTCAGATGAAAATGTTAGAGATGGAGATGATTGATGGATGGATAAGGCTCTGGTATAAAATGTCATGGTCATCCTTGGTCGCCTCCATCCTCATCGGTGCAAACTCTCAGAGGAAGTGCTTGGTTTATTTTCTTTTTTCTTGCGTCTTTCTCTGGTAGAGCTTTGTTTGTGGATTGCACGTGTGGGAAAAAAATAACAAACATCTGCTTTCGTTTTTCTTTACAACTACAAACTACTCTCTGTACACTTTTATTTAGTCGGCTGCTGCTGGTCCTCCCCCCTCTCCCTGCTATGCTCGAATTGAATTGGTTAGATTAGACAGCTCAGTGGCCGGGTCCACAGGTTGAAACATATGGCTGCTGTTTGGTGTCCTCCTCATCTGGAGAGGGTCTGTTGGTTTGGGGTTTGTTAATCATCCACAGGCAGCTTGTCATCCAGCTCTAACTGACTGCCCTGCTGTTCCTGAATTTTCCCAGAATCCTGCATCAGCTGTCGTCTCTGCACCTCGGCCTTCAGGTTCTCCAGATCCTTTTGACTGTGTGGAGAAAATGGGGAAAATAAATAAATAAAGAGAAAAAAAAAGAAAAAAAAATCTAAAAATGGACTGAATTAGATTCTTCTTTTCAGAAACATTTGCATACATTAAAAAAGGCGGCAACACCAAAGCTCCAAAACTTACCAATTTATTCAGACCCCCTAGTTCTTCACCATTTTTTTTGTGATTTGTGATTTTTTTTCCATCAAAATTACTGATTTTGTGGTGGCCCCTGAATACATTTCTGAATTAATTAACATACACCAACCCGTGAGATCTCTTCGCTCTAAGGATCGACTCTATTTGCAAGTTCCACGATCACGCTTGAAATGTCGAGGCGATAGAGCTTTTTCAGTAGCAGCTCCAAGACTCTGGAACGGTCTTCCACTCCCCCTAAGAACAGCTCAAACTTTTGAGTCTTTTCAGAGGTCACTGAAAACACTTATTTTCTTTAGCTTTTAATCATGTGTTGTGATTTTATGCACTTTGGCTCCTTGTATGTTTGCATGTGCTTTATCTGTTTTTATGTACAGCACTTTAGTACCCATTGTGGTTTGTTGAAAGTGCTCTA
>CAIGQZ010000379.1:9390304-9402804 GCA_903798205.1 Danio tinwini
GAAATGTTAAGGAGGACAAAGCTAAATTGTTTCTACTTTATAATTAATGTTCTCAACTCGCAATACAACTTTACAATGAATACAATTGTTTGTATTCAATACTTTATTATTATAATTTTTCAATTTCTATATTTGCAACGCCTGTATTTTGGATTTTTTTATTCGTGATTAATCATGATTAATCACACAAAAAAGTGTGATTAATTAGTTAATTTTTTAAATCAATTGACAGCCCTAAATTTACCATATTAAGTAGTCTACTATGTTAGGTGTGCAACTCAAAAATAAAGCTTCTTTATTTTGATCTCCACAAGATCTAAAGCAACAGGGATTAAGCCAAAGGAAGGTTTTATAACTTTTATTTTTATCCACAATTTTACTTTCTCTCAGATTTCACTCCCCAGAGCATCTGACATCACGTACCTCACACCCTGGACATACGCTTGAGCTTTCTCTACTGTAATACACCAAAAACATGGATTGCCATAAAACCCATCAATAGCAGGGAAACGTTTTCTCCCATTTACTGCAGAAAAGATTTAAACAAATACATTTATCGATTTTACACACATCGTAATACCAGCCATACATGTAAAGCAAAAATAATGTTCTTCATTTTGGTCATGTCCAGCGACTGTCATGTCTGAATTAATCTCCATCATTGTAAGCTGCTTGCTCTTCTGTCTGTTCCACTGCTCTGTTGTTAGATGTTTGCTTCAATTTCTTTTGCAGTCTGAAGCAAGTCAAATGCTCAAAAAGCCCAGTTCACACCACCGGATGCCTAATCCAATCTTTGCATTGACTTCATATGTAAATCACTCATGCTTCATCCGCATCTGCACAGGCTGCAAAACAACCCACCCTCTGTTCATGTAATGTAATGATTGTGAGGGCACAGGTGGGATGTCATTTTTTGAGAGACACTCAAAATTGTGTGTTTAATTAAGAATTTTGCAGGATCGATTTTGCGTTGGATTCAGCGATCGCAGAATTGCAAAAAACTAGGGGGTCTGTTTAGTAAATTAAAAAGGCTAACTCAAAAATGCTTGTAACTTTGAGCACACTGGCTCTTCATCCGACAGTATTCATCACAGCTGTTTGCTCAACACCTATTCAGTGATGTGCGTGCTTTTGTGCATTTTTACATTTAATTACATACATTTATTTCTTAAACTTTGGTTTAAATGTTCATTTAATTAGCTAGTTTTTATTATTATTCAGATTATTAGTGATTTAATTCCAATGATATTTCACAACTTTTGTATTTTTATCAATTTATAATGTAATAGTTTGTGTGTACTTTTTTTTGCCGTATCAGAACACAAATGTGTGTAACGACATGAGTATGACAAGTATTACAAGGTGGGGAATTATGAGGACATTGCTAATGTCCCCATTTCTCAAAAGTCTTATACATTTAACTTTATATTATTATTAAAAAAAATTATAGTTTCCTATGAGAGTTGAGTTTAGGAGTAGTGGAGAGAAAATATACAGTTTTGTACAGTATAAAAACAATGGGAACCTATGTAATGTCCCCACAATTCACAAAAACGAAACAGTGTGTAGATAGGTAGATAGATACACACACACGCACGCACACACGCGCGCACACACCAAAAATATTTTGCAGTATTTCCTATTAAAAAACATAAAAACTGCAAAGGTAGTTTTATTATTTGAATACTTAATATTTTATTTCAATGCTGTACACAGAATAAATCACTGTTGAACAATAGTGTGCCTAATTAACTTGCTAATTAAATTGTATATTAGTATCATGAAGCAAAATAGCAGCAAAATAATCAGTTAAATTTCTGTACTGTTATCAAAAGCACTGAAAATAAATAAATAAATATCAATCTAGGCAAAAACTATTTCAGTTACTCACCTGAGGGGAATAAAGATGATGCCATTGATGATATTAAGCTGCTCCAGAACACTGGCCATGCTTGGTGCCGTAAACTGCAAAGAAAAACAAATTAACTCATCAACCAAAATTACCACTTGTAACAATTTTCAACCATATGAGGCTCAGAATGGTGCAGGTGTGTGACTGACCTTGAGAGGCATTATGCTAGCATTGGAGCCGTTCTTGTAGATCTCATTCATGGTTCTCTGTAGAGCCACAGCCTGCTGCGTGAGGTACTTCAAGTACTCCGAGCTCTCCTTAGTCTTCTCATGAGCTTCGCCAACCTAAAACACAAGTACACGGTGCTTGCTTATCAATTCAGAATAAACATGTTGTAATATTGCGGTAAACATCAGAGTATTACAACAACGTTATTAAAGTCATCATTGTGTTTGTTCCATTTGCAAATTATTGTACAATCCAACATAAAGTGCTACTCGGGTTTAAATACAATTTTTGAGATCATTGCTTCATGCATCATATAAAAAGCAGCAGCACACAAACAAGGAAAATAGAAGAATGATTATCAAAAGTAATTTATAGATTAAGCTTGAATCAGATAAATCTAGATTCAGTTCAATAAGAATCAATAAGCATCACTGCTGTAAAATAATGCAACCAAAAGCAATAATCTAGCTTAATCCACATATCTAACTTGACTTAAAATAAACATTGTAAATTATTTAGGTTTTAGTAAAAATATATCTAGACTTTTTCCCATTTCTTATCCACAGAAGTGATATTTTGTTGATAAATATGCATGTTCATTGATTAACACGTCATTGCATCAAGAAACTACATTTTTGAGATGGTTTTTGAAAAAATAATTGAGTAAAAATATATTTTTTGAAATTATTGGAAAAAATATGCACAGTTTGTCTTTGTTTTAAGCCCAGGTGCATCTCTTGATGTTAAAAATACCCACTGATTACTTTTTCATCTGAAAAAGTTTATGTAGGTGAAATTAGTGTATTTTTGTTTTGCTAAAAAAAATTATAATCCTATTTCAGCATTTTATTTTGTTTTTCTGAATTTTATATTTTAATATAACTTTAATATTCCTTCTCCAGGTCTGGTGGGAGCACATTTAGCTTATCTTTGCATATTAAATCATTGAATTGGATTTTTCTGATATGCTAATGGTCTAATCCGATTCAATGATTTAAGCTAAGCTATGCTAAAAGTGCTCCTACCAGACTTGGAAGTCAGCTGAATTGATTTAAAAAATGAAACAACTCAACTGTTTGACTATACATTTAAGCTATAAAATGAGCCTATGTCCACTAAAAGTGGAGTACTCCTTTAAATATTCTGGATATAAATATTTAAACACAAACTAAGCAAAAAAACGGTGACTGTGGCGAGGAAAACATTTTCCCCCAGAGTTTCTCTACAGTGATCACACTGACGGCGTGGATTTTCTAATGGATGTCTGCTCCAGGATGGAGGGGCCTAGAGGTTGTCTGACCATTGTTTACCTGAGATACTGAGATTGCTCAGAATTGTACGCATGTACCCACTTGGAAATTGTCTTAGTCTATCTGTGTTTTAACCATATCAGGTTAAAACACCTGTATGTATGATGCAGTTAATGACATTGTGTAAAGGTGTAATTGTTGATGGTTTGAGATTGTAAGCGGAGCAGCCTATAAACTCATTGCGAGTGTTGAAGCTAGCTTCAGCTGATGAGACTATTTTCAGTAACTTTCTTTAATTCAATCTCAATTATAATCTGACGCTGGCTCTTCTTCATCTGACAGACTGGTCATTTCTGGGTTCAAACTGCAAGTTATCCCCACAGCACTTTAATGCCTCTGATACACATGAAATTAGATGTACCTGGTTCTTGTATATGGTATATCCCTCCTTTTCATGCTGAAGAGCAGAGCGAAACTCAGCCTTGCTCTCATAAACTCTGGCCACCAGGTGATGACTGCAGAACAACAGACATCATTAACATTAACAAACATTTCCAGCACACATGACACCAGTGAGTAAGTGAGTACAGTCACACGTATGTACCTAAGGGCTACTTTCAGGGATCGTGGCCCATGGTATTTTGTGTTGATGGCCAGCGCGTTCTCCAGGAAACGCAGAGACAGGTCATACTCCATCACACCATGAAGCACCAGACCAATATTGCTCTATATCAGAGAGAAGGATCACAGTAAGAGGAAGATGTTGCTCCACAAGCCTCAACTTAAGTGGCCACAGGAATTCAGTTTACTCTCGTTAACCTTGGTTTACGTAAAAAAGAATCAAAGGAGGGGCACAGGTTGAAATAAACTGCTTACATCGAGCAGAGCCATTTCAGGATGGTCCTCTCCGCAGACCACAAGCATGAGGTAGCGAGCGCGATACAGCAGCTTCAGGGCAGTGGACAGCTGACCGTTAGCAAAGCAGTACAGTGCTAAGTGCATCTGCGGAAAACAAACACAACATTTAGACACAACAGGCTCAGCTTTCAGTTGAAATCATTATCCACATCTATAGTTTGTAGGACCAGTATTAGTTTTACTAACAAATAATTTTTGTTAGTTCACTATTTTTTCACATTTCCAAAGACAGTAACTAAATAGAACAGTTTATGACAATTCTTTTTAAATGAGACCAAAATGTTAGACCAAAGTGTCAAAATAATACTTCGGAGACCGCAACCTTTGGTGGAGTACCGAATCTTCTCCATTATAAGATGGTACATAAGATCCCTAATATAATGATTAAAAGTTGGAGGAAGTTTGTCCTTCCATTTGAGCAGTATAAGACGTCTAGCAATTAATGTTGAAAAAGAAATCATACTTTTGCTATTATTGTCTAAACTGGGATCTGTAATTTAAACCAAATATTCCTACAATAGGGCAAGGGTCAATTGAAGCATGCAAAATACTTGAAAAGAAATTAAATTATAATTGCCAAAAATTGGAAAGTTTAGAACATGACCAAAACATGTATGTGTGTGATTAGCTATCTCTACTTCACATCTAATACATAAGGGATTTATAAGTGGTGAAATTTAGCTTATTTTGGTTTTGTCCAATGTAGGCAATGGACCACTTTAAACTGAATAATTGTATGTCGCAGACAAATTGAAGGTGACTGAATCTTATTTATAATGTCTTGCCAAATTTCCTCAGAGAAATCAACTTAAGTTCACTTTCCCATTGTTGTTCCGACTTTCCAATTGAAAAATAGCTATCTGCCTGTAAGATACAACCTGTTTGCGGAGGTGGAAAGAATTTGCATGGAAAATCTAATACGTTTTTTCATTACCCCAAAAATTATAAGCAAACAATTGTCCACACCTCAAACTTCGAGGATATGTGGGAAGGTTGATGTAGATCATCTCCATATTTTCTGGACTTGTGCAAAAATATTACCTTTCTGGAATGAGGTTTTATCGGAAATGGAAAAGATCTTAGGATACCATATACCAAAAGACTTTATTACAAATTATCTTGGAAACTATGAAGAGGTGGTAGTGAAGTAGGATGTTTACCTTAATCCTACCTAAATATATTAAAGTGTGGCAAACAAGTAGAGTATTACCAGATACTGGTTTAAGCATGACACCCCCTCTATTGGTAATTGGATAGAAATTGTAAGGGAAATAAGCAATATGGCAGAATTGACATTCATTTTAATACTTAAAAAAAGACTTATTTCTAAAACATTGGAAGAAATAGATTGATTACTGCAATGCAGGATTGACAAATGATGAATGTATTGAATCTGAAACAAGGTAACCACCCCCCAATGTTGTGTCTTTTATTTACTTATTTTTATTTTTGTATTAGTTTATAATTTCTATTTTTTATTATTATTATTTTTTGTAATACGATAAAATTGTATATTTTTGAATGTAATGTAATGTTCTGTTGTAAAATTTTTAAAAGTTCTCAATAAAAAGAAAAGTAATAAACAAAGGGACAGTTCACCCAAAATGTAAAATTCTTTCATCATTTAGTCATCCTCCCCTTTTTCCAAACCTGTTTGAGCTTCTTTCTTCTGTTGAACTCAAATGAAGATATAATGAAGAAAAACAGCCATTGACTTCCATATTGTTTTTTGTTCCTACTATGGCTGTCACTGGCTGCTTTTTCCAAAATTCCTTGAAATATCTTGTATTGTGTTTAACAGTAGAAAGACAAACCATAAAAGTTTATAAGTGTGAGTAAATGATGATAGGGTGAACTATCCCTTTAAGGCTAAAATACTGATACATTATGAAAGAAAAACAAGATTTATAATTTCAGGGGAATTTTTTAAACAATGTTTAATGGCCAAATTTGCTCACTCCTATTAACTCAATGCTTCAAGTGGATTACATTAGTTGTATTAAATGTAGAGAAGAGTTGCTTCACATCTCCTGAAAAGTGAAGTAAAAAAATATTGATCACCCTCTAGTGGCAGTTTACAGTACAGATTATAAACCATTTAAACTGAAAAAAAAAACTATTTCTTAGAACACTTTAATATTATTTTTAACCAAGATTGTATTTTAGGTAATTCTGATCACATTGATGTATGTGCAGGTGTTTATTTTTCTAATGCACCTATCATGCAAAGAATATGTGGAAGAGTAGCTGTGCCGTCAACAAGTCAAAGGATTTGTTTTTGCAAGCGTCATCATTTGTTCCATCAGAAAAGAAAACAGCATTCATAAGACTTAGAAGAGTTGTGTTAATAAAATGTAGACACTTACATATTCTTGAATAGTGTTGGGATGTTCAATACCAAGCACTCTCTCACTCATTAGGACAGCCTTCTGCTGGTTGCTCAGAGCCTTGAAAAGAGAAGGAAAAAAAACTCAGCATCACTACATGCTAACAAAATAAATAATAAATTCTAAGAGTAATACATTCAAACTGTCAGTGTTTTGATAATTTGTTAAGCATCCGGGCAAGTGGCAGGGGGAGCATTTTGGGTAACCATTAGGTGATTTTTCATTATATCCATTTGATCATAAGCAGGGCCAGACAAAATCTGCAGAAATGTTTTGATATTTCTGAGCAGAATTTTGGAAAAAAATCTGTGGATTTATGTGAAATGATCTTGGACATATCGTAACTAAAACTTAATATATGAAATAAAGAATATGTTTTTAACTTTTAATGTTTACAATGCAAATCTAATTAGATCCACTTAATTGGTAAATAAAGCAAGTCTCTCAAATAATATATCAACTAAAAGAGAGAAAATATTATTTTACAAACTGTATTGTAAATAAATCAGAGGAACATTTTCATATTAGTCAATAATATTACTGAAATTTATTTAAAAATGAAATAAATATAAATGTACACACATTTACACAAGTAAATAAATACACTGCATGATTGGCTAAAAATCTGCAGATTTCTGTGCGCACAAATTCAGTGTGGCCCTAATCATAAGTACATTTTACTAATTAATTAGTAATAATTAATACTTATTTAATTAAATAAATGCTAGTCATTCAAAGCTATTAATATGTAGATCAATTTCCATTATTATTCAAATAATGGTATTATTAGATTTTTAAAGATTTTAATGCTCACCAAGGCTGTGTTATTTAAATCAAAACCACAGTACGTACTGAGCACTCAAAACTGCAACATTGTAAAATAGTGCGTTTAACGATTAATCGTGACTAATTGTGTACAAAATTTAAAAATGTACATAATACATGTGCTGTATATATTTGTTTTTTATAAATATACGCAAACATTTACATACTTTTATAACAAAATTTGATGTAAAAAAAATATAAAATATATATAAAACATTTCCTTTATGCACATCCATGTGTTGCATATCTATATGCATATATTTATATTTACATAATAAATATGCACACATGAAAAGTTTGCATTTATGTACTAATTTTGTATGCAATTAGACATGATTAATCATTTAACAGCACTATTGTAAAATATTGATTTAATAATTTTTTTTTCTATTTTACCATATTTTGCTATTTATTCCTGATGGCAAAGCTGAAGACATTACTCCAGTCTTTAGTAGGAGTGTCGAAATTAATTGTTTTTTTTTTGATACACTGTGATGCAGACGCAAACAATCATAACTGTTTATTATGTATGCTATTTATCTCAAATGCGTTATATGGTGGTAGTATAATGCGTTATGGCGAGAAAAGATACTCTGAGTAAATAAATATACTTAATATACTTAAAATAATATACTTAAAAAGCAGATAACTGTGCACAATTCACTGCTTGTGGGTTTGCTGGACAGTCTTTCACTGACAGGGAAGTACATCAGAACCCAGCTAGGAAAAAAATTTAAGCTGTAAACTCTCTCTCACTCTCTGTGGCTCCTTTGACCTGCTGGCGTGTTCGTGAGGTAACGTTTTATCTCCTCTCTCGGCTGTTACAACAATAATGTTACTTGTGGATCCAGACACGAGCATGTTTGCAGAGCAAGTTTTCTCCACCGTGTCGCTGTCTATAATGGATTAGCTAATTGCCATGGCAGTTTAACATCAGTGCCCATGTCACTGTTTGCTAAACAGCGCGAGAGCCGCGCTGACCGTTTAAGCCGATTGCAGCCTTTTAAGTTGAGCGCGTGATCAATCATAACCATTTAAGAAATTGCTCAACAACGTTCAAAAAGCAACCGGGATAATATTTACGTGTTTATTTGCTATGCTCATGTTGTTCTGTTCATGTACTTTAGTTTTGTTTGATACATTCAAAAGAGTGTTTTCTTTGAGCAGGTAAAATTAAAGCTACCGTTCATATTAGTTCATCTGACTGTTTGTATTAAAAGGATAAAATTGTTTTACAAATATATAAATATATTTATACATTTTATTACAAACATTATTGTGTTAAATAATTAAAATAAATGATCAAATTGTGTAAGCATTGTCAATGCACCGTGATGCACCAAGATATTGAATTAAACCGAATAGATGGCATGATAATCATGACTGAACCATGAGGCCAGTGTAGGTTCACACCCCTAGTCTTTAGTGTCACATGATACTTTAGATTTCATTGTATTTTGATTCAATTACTCAAGAAAAATCTATTATTATAAACTGCAAAAAATGAAAAAGAAAGCCTTCCTGAACTGATTTGCACATTCATCCATCTCCTAGATCCAAACATTGTTTTCTGACATCTGTTTTTGGTGCATACCTCTGGGTGATCGCCCATGATGTAATTGAGTCGAGCCAGAAGACGCAGGCAGGCACAGATCTCCACATGCATGGCTCCATACACATTGTTGAAGAGGTTCAATGCCTCGTTGATGAGCTCACAGCCCTCTTTTAGAAAGCCTGCGCACCAAGGACGCATCAATCAGCTCTGCAAAACTGTTGCAAGTGTCAAAGCACTGATGATCATTTGTTTTTGTTACCTTGCTGAACCTTGGCCTGTCCGCTCTGGAAGAAATGGAAGGCATCTGAGGCTTTGGGGTTGACGTGCTTCACAACAGGGAAAATGTTCAGGATGTCCTCCTCGGTAAAGGCCGGCTTGTGGCGGCTGTCGAAGTTGTACTCTTTTATCAAGATCTGCAGGGGAGGCACAAAGGAGAGGCTTGTCACTACAGGACACTTGACAGAGCACCTCAGAGACACTGAGCAAGATGGATCAAACACTACCTGAATGCCAGTCTTGATTGAGATCTCCCTCAGTAGGGTGATCTTTTGCAAACCGTACTTCTCCACTGCCTGGTCCACGCTTTCACTGCAAAAAGCACAGTTAAAATCTCCAGTTAAAGTAATGGGGTGGTACAATAACATGTACTTGCCATATTCCCAATATATATTCTATAATAACCATTCCTAACCCTACTTTTAACCTATTCTTAGCCAACATAGTACTTTCTTGAGTAAGAACAAGGCAGTTTTTTATTACAAGTACATTACTATAAAGTAAAGTGCGACTGAAATATCTACAGCAATGGGAAAAATTATTGGAAGACTTACTTTGAATAGCTCTCTGGAAAGATCTATTTCTATAGTGACTGTGGTGATTTTGTTGTGGAGTGAATCTGGATTAATGCCCCAATATGCTTCAAAAGAAACTGAAGAACAACCTAAATCTGGCAGTTCGAAACAGCTCAACAAATCAACCTTTTTGGGGAAATTGTTTTTGACTCCTAAACACCTTTGAGCTACCATTGCAATCCATAGCAATTACGCAATGTGCACATTTTTCAGCCTCCGATAAACTTCTGATAAAAGGCTGAAGAGACTATTTTCAATTCAATAAGGCTCCTTTTACAGCATTTATAATGTAATTTAATCACAATATATAATTAGTTAAATATTTCCCAGAGATGGGTTGCAGCTGGAAGGGCATCCGCTGCGTAAAACATATGTTAAATGAACTTCCATATTTTAAAGACATGGCGCGGGACAGTGGAATTTAATTCAGTGCTTCTTGTCCGGTCTGAGACCCACTTTATACGGTTTATCAATCAGGCAGTGAACTGATCAGGCAGTGATTTTTAAAGAAACCAGATTTTAAACGTGCCAATTTTATAATGGCATGACAGTTCACAGGAAGCAACGGAGCTGGTTTACTGAAAATTAAAAGTGCCTGTGCATATAGCCCATTGATGGGTGTGTTTTGGAACTACTCCTCCTTTGATGTACCGTTCAAAAACGATACACAATTGCTCAACTTTTTTATGCTCTTTTTGCCCTCAAACAGTGAAATATTAAGTATATCCGGGCTTTTAGCAACATAGAATACTGACAAAAAAGTTTTTGCAGTTACCTTCACTTATTTAGGCCTGTGGTAGATTAATAAGTATACAATTAAAACTGCCAGTAGGTGGCGACAACCCTGTTTTTGAGTGATTTATAGAAAAATGTATTCAAACAGTTTTATTGAAGCAGGTTATATTAATGGCAATATATCAGCTGATAATATTTCATGTAATAAAATACATTACTGGCTGATAAATTTCATAATTATCATTGACCATTAAATGATGATAATGATGGCCATTAGAGTTATTATATAGTTTTCACAGTGAAAAAAAGATGATCATTTTGTTTTTGTAATCAGGCTGAAGATTTGTATTTATTGCTCTATACATTGGTTACTGATGTCAATTTGTGATAGTTTCGGTTTCGGCCAAAACAATTATTTTTCAGTGTATTCCTACTCAATTTGTTCAAATTGGCTGATTCGTTATGATGTGCCTGTCTTTATGAAAGGATTACCTAATTACTGACTCAAATTCTAATAATTGTTTAAAGTCCTATATTCCTGGTTAATAAAAGTCTTTGTGCTAGTCTATTACCAACTCTCACCATTGAAGACTGAAGTTATAGTAGCCGTGTGCCTCAGAGGTGATGTTCTTCCACAGTTCGCTGGGTGTCAGGCTGGCCCAGGCTGTGTTGTCTCCTCCACCGGGCACTCGGTTGCGTCTCTTGCGGCTCTTTTTGCGAGACACCAGCTCATCCGCAGGAAGGTGAGCCACTGCATCTGGGAAAGAGCTCAAGAGGCAGTTGAGGAAGTGACTCACCGCAGCGGATAAAGCAGAGAGATCCACACCCTGCAAAAAACACACGTATTAACACAAAGGCAAGTGCACTACTAAAATAGATCAAAAGCAACCTAAAATAAACACGGCAGAGGAATGTGTAATGATAGATTAATTATTGCTGCACTACAAATATTTTGATCTGTAGAGCATATGTATGATGGCATTTCTGTCAATGCACCACAGTAATAACTCACCTGAAGATATGTTTTGAAGATATGCTTTGCACATCTGGTGATCAGTTCACTGATTCCTATTCTCTGCATATACAAAACAAATAGCGAATACAATTTATAGTGTCTTATTAAAAATAAAACATTAGAAATTAAAAAGATAATATACGATCCTTACGTAGATGTGTTCAAGTTGTGCTTTCGCAGGCATGCTATCCATAAACTCCAGCACAGTACCAAGATAACGCACATTAATGCCGCGCTGATGAAGGGCTTCTGTCATTGTCGCTCCATCCATGGGCAGAGAGCTGTGATCTAAACAGTCTTTCACCTGAATGAAGGCAAGAATCATGATTTGTTAGCATCAGTAACACTTTAGGCCAAAAACCAAAAGACTTTGCATTAATAAAATCCAATTGTCAATCTGGTTGAATTTATTTTAATATCTTGGCCTACAAATTGTCCTGACATGTACCTGATTGAACATCGAGGTTTGACTTTGAAAAGCAGGGTCTTTTAATGGACACGAACCTATCAATACATTTTTTTTAGTCATCCAAAATAAACTTTAAAGTATTTATTTTGTCACAGTTTATTACTTTGTGTCTGTAGATTTCAATTGTAATAAAATTTAAGTAATACACATTTTCAAAATAAGTTTTGTCTATTGCACTGTGCCACAAATCTCTACTTCAGCAGCACTTAATTACTAGAAATTACTATTAATTAGGGCTGTGCGATTTGAAACGTTGCGATTAGTTTAAAAAAATAAAATAAAAAAACGCAAGAGACTGCGATATAAAACATGTATTATTTAATTTCCACCATCCAGAGCAAATGCGTGCATGACGTCTGTGTGTCACTAGCCAATTAAATGTGCACACAGAATTACGCAACTGAACTATGTGGAA
>CAIGQZ010000379.1:9409105-9435423 GCA_903798205.1 Danio tinwini
ATAAAAATAATTGTATTTATAGAAAAAACATTTAATTTAGTCTATACATGCTTAAAATAATTTAAGATTCTTAATATAAAAAGAACAATAATAAAAAATAATTGCACAGATAATATTTACTTTTTGCTTGTAGCAATGGTACATCTGGTTTTATTTTTTAATTAAAAAAAACTCTCAGTAAAAATAAAACACACAAACCTACTAATTGTATTGATTTTAACTAATAACTATTCAATTAACCTATTTTAATACGAGGGTCCGTCCACATGTTTACCTTTAGAAATTTAATACTCTTCGCATCAAAACATTTGAAAACCCCGAGTTTAGTTTTAGCATAATTTACAACAGGATTACAG
Organism: Danio tinwini; assembly: GCA_903798205.1. Classification (NCBI taxonomy): domain Eukaryota; kingdom Metazoa; phylum Chordata; class Actinopteri; order Cypriniformes; family Danionidae; genus Danio; species Danio tinwini. The sequence goes on from CAIGQZ010000379.1 coordinate 9,409,462, forward strand.
GATCACCATCACCACAAGTTAATCCTACACACAACAAATTAATTGTTGATGTTTTTTTTTTTGTTTTTTTGTTTTTTTATAAAAAAAAGGTTTTCTAAATCACACCACAGAAAGATTAGCAGGGAATGTGTAGTCTGGTTGAGGGGTGGGGGGGATAAACTGAAGTCCTGACACGGTGGAGCCTGATTATCACAACACCAATCCAGGAGACCCACTTCAATGAGCCTCAGAGAGAACAGCAGCAACAGCACAGAGAGATGCACTGACCAAACACACACACAGCAAATCAAAAACACAACAGCAGAACGGCTGATCAGTCCCTCCAGTATTTTGCAAGACATTTTTCCAGCCTTGCATGACTTGCAAACACCTTTTTTTTAGTTTTGTTTTGGGTCAAAATGTGTCCAAACATTTGCTACATTTCATATGTTTAGCTATGGAAATACAGACAACAATCTTGTAAAATATTTATTTATTTTTTTTAACCTGAAGAACCACAAGGCTTTGCGCTTCATATAAAGATTTTTTTTTACCTCTTAACCCTATAAAGCCCTAGTATACCATATTTGATAGACAAAAAACAATAAGTTATTAAAATAAACCAAACTTTAGCATTAGAATAATGATAAAATACAGCATATTTATAAATTCTGTTGTATTTGTTTGTTAAAGCAATCGGCATTGTAGGTCTATTGGAACGCATTTTCTCCACCTCAACTGTAAATTAACAAAACTAAGAATATATAATGTTCTAATTCATATTTTACTAGATGTATTATTGGGAGAATCTGAACAGTACATAAAATATATATACATTTTATGCAGGTCTGTTATTCTATTGGGATTTAATGAAATTTACATTTGGATAACTCTAGAATAGTGGATACATTTAGCATCTCCTAGATAAACCTATTATTTAACGAAATATCAAAAAATTATGTTTGAATGTATATTTAGGGAAACTTGGTCTTAAGAATAGTATCCCTCTATAGCTATTTTTGACATCTCTGCCTCCTGAACCATGCATTTTATACTTAAATCATGATGAAATAATTAAGGGTAGTTTTTCCTTTGTGTATGTACTCTATGTTAAATGAACATTTTCATGAAACATCTATAATCTGAATTTGTCATTTAAAAAAATAAAATCAAATAAAATCAAACAACAACAATATTAAATAATAATAATAAGTAATAATAAATAATAATAATGATCAATAATAAAAATATTTTTTTCTTTGTGCATGTACTGTTAAATAAACATTTGCATGAAACATCTATATTCTGAATTTGTCATTTCAATAATAGTATTAATAATAAATATTAGCAATAATAAAAAAATATATATATATTTTTTTATTATTATTATTATCATTTTTTATTTATACAAGTTCTTTTCTATTTCGTTACATTGGTTATAAAAAGTCAATCTTTAGAGTACTTATAGGAAAGGCATGCGATTTGATCCAGACGACCTCTGGTGTGAAACTCTTGAAGACAGTGAGGGATATCATTATTCTTCTCTCATTCATTTTGTACTCGTAGTAGTAGACTCTGTTATTGGTGATATTTCAGTGAATCTCTTATTTACTTATCTAATAAACTATAAAATCAAATTCTGTTTCAGACATGCCATGTGCAATCTGGTTTGAGCACAAAAGCTTAAAGCACAAAATGGCGGAAAACAAACTCTGTTACTGTCAACAGATAGATGTTTAGAAGTTAAACTACAATAAGTAACAAAATAATCCCTTTCACATTTAAACGTTTTGCATTATTTTACAATAATAATGAATTAAGTTGGCTTTAATTTATACATTTGTCAAATATCATTCCAGTATAAAAGAATTATGGAAAATGCTCGCAATGCAAACGCAATTCTGGAATGAGTCATTTGTGGCCAATTTGAGTAGTTTTCTATTTTTTATTTATGTTTTTTATTATTTTTTTGTTTTTCCTTGGTATTACTATTCAACACCACATCATGATATTAAAGTTTAGTGATCGATTCAGTGCATGAATACTTCAAATGGCTAATTGACACTTGCAATAACGTCTAAATCATGGAGGGACCATCCAAAAAAAAAAAGTCAAGGATACAACTCATGTGGAGCCAAAATTAAAAACTAATAATTAGAAAAACAAGGAAATAAGTGTGCATGTCTCTGTCAGCTCTTGCTCTTGTTACCTCTCAGGCTCTTTTTTTGTTCTCTCTCAGGACGTACCAATACCGGATCCATCTTCTGCTGCTAAGGACTCGGCCAGCTTTTTAGCTTGGGCAAGTCCGGGAATATTTTCATCAGCTTCCTTACCCTCCAGAGGCCCATCACATCCACCGTTCTGCCGCTCTGAAGCTGAAGGCTCATGGGTACCGTTGGTGCTTGCTATAGTAACTTCAGCCGGGGCTTCCTGGTTTTCAGGACAGGAGTTCTCAGACACGGTGGTGGCCTCCGAGTCTTCAGGGGTCAGCGTGGATTCAGATGAAGTCGGAGAGTCTGGTGTGCCATCACATGATTCTAGAGCCAGAGGTTTGTTTTCAGACTCGGCACCTGCAGTGTTTGAGTCCTGCAGAGCTGCTGCCTTGTCTTTGTTTGCTTTCTGCTGCATTAGTTGGAGTGCTGCCATCTTCATGAAGAGGAGATATCTGACACACACACACACACACACACACACACACACACACACACGAACATGTTTAAACTCGTAATAAGCATATATATGCGCGCGTGTGCGTGCGTGCGTGCATGCATGCGTGTGTTTACTAAAGAATGATGCAATATTTCTCATATTGTAAAGTTAATTCAATTTTAACTTACATTATTGTTTTATATGTATTAAAATCACTTTAAAATGTAATTTATTGCAGACTGTTTGATGCTCCAACTAAAAAATAAATATACATTTACATGTTTCTTAAAATTTTGTTGAGACTTACTATTAAAAACATTATTAATTATATTTATTGTATAATTACAGCAAAAATACTACAACTAATAATAATATTAGAAACAACAATCAGGCTGATGTATAGTAATGTATGAATGATGTAAATGTACATATTTATTATAATATACATATGTAATAAACGAATAGATAATACGTAATTGCATACTGTATGTAACGCACATTGATTGCCTCCATATTTTTTTACATTTTGCATAGTTATGTGTATTATAAAATTATCACTGAACATGTGATTCATACACTTATTGGTAGCAGACTGATGCTCCAACATAAAAATATACTTATACTTTTAATTTTGTAAGATTTATTAATAAAAACATTACTACTAATGATAACTATTGTAAAAACACTACTACTTCTACTACTACTAATAATAATAACAATAATAATAAACAACAGAAAACAACAACAATCAGTTTGATGTATGGTAATGTATGAATTATGTATATTATATACATTTAAAATATACATTAATAAATTAATATATGCACATATGCAATTATGTATTATCTAAGCAATAACCTATTTTTTTACACTTTATTTAACTGTGTATAATCTTACAAACAATAAAATTATTACTGAACATGGGATTAATACATTTCTTGGTAATACTTTACAATAATGCTGACTAATACGATCTTATTGTAAAGTGTTACCAATAAATGTATAAACCAAGTTTAATAGACAACAAATTCAAGCTAAACTCTGATTTAAATTAATCCAGCATGTTGTATTTTGTACCTGTGCTCAACAAAGGCCTCAATGAGCTCCTGGCGTAAGCAAGCCAGACGATGGCGATGCTGTCGGGGGAAGCCCTGATTCTGACTCTCGGGGGTGAGCTCTTCCCCCTCCACTGGCAGGAAATTCAGGTCTGGAGGGAAAGTGCGCAAAAGGTCCAAGATATAATGTCGGCCATCATTACCAATGATACCCTTACACTCCACAGAAGAGCAAAGCTCAACAGCGCTGTCCTTCTCATTAAGCACCGCATGGCGATGCACCTTCAGCGGGCGACTGGTCTTCTCCAGCAGCTCCAGATATTTGGGATGCGACACTACGGTCTTGCCGAAATCAATGGAGCCATAGATGACGCTCTGCTCCTGCTCTCGCTCCAAGATGCCAGGAATGATGGACTGCGCAGTTACACGGTATCCTCTGTAGTCAACCACCACTGTTCCCAAAGTGTAGAGCCCTTCCACGTCCACAGCGCTGTAAGCACGCACCCCATTCAGGTCATTGGTAGGGGCGGCATGGGCAGCAGAGTCTCCACCGAGCTCCCTGTAGTGGTCGCGGACATCAAAACCCAAGCTGAAGAAGATGTTGTTCCAGATAAACATCTGCATGCGCGTTTCCTCACCAGGGTTTATGGCCATGACGTTGCCATCAATGACCGCCATCGCACCACGGGTCGCCGCAGCAGCAAAGTCACTATGAACCTGAGGAACAGAAGGGTGCTTGTGAGTTAAAAGGTGTTTGCGAGACAAAATACTGAAGGTTTGTGTTGTTTGTGTGTTCACCTTGAATATGGCTCGCTCTCTAAGCAGGCGCTCTGGAAGGTTCTTTCGAGAAAGTTCTCTGGTTGTCTGGAGCTCCTCGTTCCAGTCTCTAGTCTGTCATGGACAACAAAGAAACTTCCAGTCATAAAGCAATAAACTATATAATATGAGATATTAAAGGAATAGTTTAAAAACTAATTTAAAAATACAAATTTAGTTACTTTTTACTTATCCACACAAATGAAGAGAGTTTATTAAAGAATGATGTAAACCGGTAGCCTAAAGATGTTCACAACATCTTTCAAATGGAAACAAACCTCAGGTTGGGAACAAGTAGAGGGAGAGTAATTTATGACAAATTTTATTTCTGTCTCAACTATCCTTTTAAGAGAGAACCAAAGACAAAAATGGAATCATCCATTCATTATTTTTAGTCATAAAAGAAAACTGATTAAGATTTTTGCAACATTATCATCTCGCATATTTAATTTCTTGACATCATCATCTCGCATATTTAATTTCTTGACACTATCAGCATGACAGGATGCGACTTCTTGCGCTGATTTACTACCAGACATTTTAAAATGTGAGACTGCATATTGTAATTGAGAAATACATTTATGGATCATCAAGATAATAGATCAAGATTTCAAAGTAAAATATACATTAATTCCTACGGCAGATCATCACATTACTGTGGTCACCAGATACGTATAAATTAATTTTGTTGATTTAAAGTAAAACATAATGGACTGAATCTGCAGATGCTGTTGTGTGTCCATCCTCCTACTACACTCGATATCTTTACCACACTCATTTTTGTGGCATTTTTCTACACTTGTTGAAAACTAACTGAAAAACAGGCTATCATCAAAAATCATTTAAAACACACACACACAACACAACACAAAAATGAAAAACAAACAATTTTTAACATACTTGGCCAGGTATGTGCTCCTCGTAACCCAGCCGGGAGGTGTAGGCGTCCTCCGCTCTCACACAGTCCATGGCGTGGTCGATCTGTGGTGCAGTCCAGCTGTACACTTGGAAGGGAGTGGCTATTCTCTCAAATGGATGCCTCTGAACCCTAATGCAAATTACAAAACCATTATTAATAACAGCACATGATAACTGAATAAATCCAGGGAGAATAATCACATACCACATGTAAAACATTTGGAAAAGGGTTTTTCAACTAGAAGACATCACACCTCAAAATTTACTTCCAAAATTGTACTCTTAAAATATTTATTAGTAGTAGTAGTAGATTAAAACACACTAAATTAAAATGTTAAAACATACAATTAAGCTGTGAACTGATTTTTTTCCTCAATAACTGTTTTACCCCAAAACAAACTGAATAAAAGTTAAAGATACGGAATATAGTTAACATATAAACTTTGTTAACATATAAGACAATGCACCAATATTGCACACAAAAACATGCACGCTGCTACATTTAGATAAGCTATATCATACTCTGGAGTAGGATGTTAATAGTACGTGAAAATGTGTCCTGGTGAAGATAAAATAGGTCATGATTCTCTTAGCAGGCTACAGCTGGTTGTTTCTGATGAGCTCTTTGTAAGTTTAATCAGAGCGTAGGTAGGATGTGAAGTAAATTGATATTAATAATAGTGCAGTACCTCTTCTTCTGCAGAGTGGTGAAGTTCTTCTTGAAGGCAGCGCTGATCTGGCTCAGTAGTTCCACTAGAGAGTGACTGAGGAAGCTGGGATTGGCTGGCTTGGGGCTGAAGTTATAAGTAGTGGACCTGAAACATATCAAAAACATCTCATGTTCAACTTATTCAAATGCAATCTATAATAACTGTCATCATGTTTTTTTAGAAATCACAGAAAAGCTGGAATTAATCCTTATGGACATATTTAGTTTTCATATATATTTCCCAGTACTATTTAACTAAAACATCACTCATACTTTACTAAGAGGCATCCATTTTGTTAGCAAAGCTTCTAAAAAAAAGTGGCCCAGCCAAAGTCCAGACTTAAATCCAATTGAGAATCTGTGGAGGGAGCTAAAGATCAGGATGATGGCAAGGAGACTCTCCAACCTGAAAGAGTTGAAGCTCATCGCTAAAGTTGAATGGGCAAAAATTCCAGTGGAGACCAAGACAAATTACATTACCCATGATGCTGTACAGAAATTCCACCAATCAGTAATTTGCAGCCAGCAAGTCATAGCAAATTTACTTAAGTTTTTTACATTTTTATTTTTTATTCCATTGAAGGAAACTAGATGCAGAGGACATCCTTAAATCGTTTTTGGTATGATTTCCAAATACTTAGTTGCAACTTACAAATAATAGTTTGACTAGAACTTTTTAGTAGTAATGTTACAAATGGGTTTCAAAAGTGGAGTGGCACTCTTACTGATTGAGGTAGAATCCGCGTGTGGAGGCAGTGATGCTGACGTGTCTGTCCTCAACAGTCACGATGTACAAGTACATGAGGTCGCCATGCATCTTCCTGTTGCCGGGCGGAGGGTTCCAGCTACTCATGGTCAAAACCTTCAGGCACTGCATAGGCTGCAGATGGAGAATAAGACGAAAACAGTCAAAATCAAAACCAAGACATCTGATGTCACAGTTAAATCTTTTAGAAATGCTCACCTTCCAGTCTTTGTTCAGTGGCTGTAGGGGAACTAGAAGACGGTCTTTGCTGCCTGGCAGAATGTGTTCGGGAGGTGTGCAATCAATTTGCTCAAGTTCACTGCCCTTCTTTTTGCGCTTGCCAGTGTCTGCAGAGGAAAGATCAAAACACTCACCAATAAAACTGCTGAATATAAACAAAATCAATCTTGCAATGTGGGCTAGTGCAATTAATATTTAATTAAACATGCTACTGGTTTCAGTCATTTAAACGTGTAGTTTATAATATAGTCTGTATCAGGGTGTCAGAATAGCTTAGTTAATGTTGTGAATAAAGACATAGCTATGAGCAGAGAATGTTAATGAACATACAGTGCCTGAAAGCAGTGGTTTTATTAATTGATGGCAACCCACCAAAAGGTTTGATGGCACACAATTTAAATAAAAAAAACATTTTATTTATACATAATAAAACATACTTTTAATAACCAAAATACAAGCATCAGATATGACAAAAGTTTTTTTTTGGTTCTTCATTCACTCCTAGATTGTTCAAATCATTCAAACTAAATACTTTCTGGTAACTGAAATAAATGAACTTGTCTATAAATAATAGATCAAAATGTATAAAATGTACAAAATAAAGAAACAAAAATATAAATTATTTTCTTATTTTAGCAAAGACAATCTATTTTCATCATAAAACTTCACCGTTTCCCAAGGAGTCATAGTTATCAATTTGTTTTTCTCTCTCTCTCAAAGTGCTAGTAGCTGTTGACTTGCATTTTATGAATCCCCAAGAACCACAATGGGTGAAAAAAATATCACCTACAGCTCAGATGGCCTGAGGGTGCATAAACTAAAAGCAATTTTTTTCTATTTTTGTGTAAATTATCCTATCGCGAGCTCTAAATCTTCCTGTCACCGACCTCCAAGATCTCCTTCTGAGAAGACGCTGAGGAAGGAGAGGGAGTTGCAGTCCACTCCATTATAAGCGTCTGATGGATCCAGGCTCTTCAGCAGGTCTCTGATGTGACGGACATGAATACGAGCTTCGCGCACTGTGTAGGGCTCTACAGGAAACACACAACAACATTAATAGCCCAATACCTTCAAAATAGAGTTATACATGAGCAGTGGTGGAAAGAGTACTGAAAAATCATACTCAAGGAAATAAAAAACATTACTTGCCCAAAAAAGAGGTCAAGTATTTGTTGTAAATATTACTAAGTATGAGTAAAAAGAAAAATACATCAAAAGTAGTAAGCATTACACTGTGAAAGGCTGATGAATTTACATGCAATTTGTATGTAAATTCTGTAGCGCATTTAGTTATTGTTTAAGGCCATTTCAGTCATCATACAGTAGGCATCGTCATCTTTTCATCAGTGACATGCACAATCTGTCAATGCACGTAACGATTTTGTGTCTTGAGGTTGCTCTGTATGATGCTATTTGATTGGATGGAAATCACAGGACTGATCATTCCACTTTATAGCCAGTGACCATAGGCAAAATTTCTTTTAAATAAAGTAGTGCCTGCAGGTTGCAGGAAAATTGTGGAGAAAAGTACTGATGATACAGGAGTAAAAATGTAATCAAGCAAACATAAGTACACATTTTAAAAACTAATTAGTAAAAGTACAATTGCTAAAAATACTACTCAGTTACAGTAATTTGAGTATTTGTGATTTGTTACTTTACATTAAAGTACTTGATATAAGATTCTGAACCGTACCTTCAACCACTTTGAGAAGCGAGCCTTCCTGCAGGCCCTCGATGGACTTGAGCTCGGCGAAGTTGTCAAGAACGTTTCCGTCGAGCTGCAAGGAAAAGCAGGTGCGATGGCAGGTGTCCTCACGGTCCATCAGAACTTGGTGGATCTCTTGTACCATCTCTTGTGGAGAGACCTGGGTACGAACGACAGGCTTTGTTGCAATACTTTGTTACAAATGTCTCAATGAGCAGTTAATAGAAGATGTGGGCTCACCTGAAGGTCAAAGGGTTCGGTTCCTGGTGCTTGGATCTTCACAGTGAAGCCAGTGTCTTGAATTACGATTACTTCCTGTTCGTTAGCATCTTCTGCTTGGTCTGCATCGCCACTGCCGTCCTGCTTGGAGTCGGCCTCCTCCGCCTGACCATGCCCCGCATCCCCGTTCATCACTGCTGTCTCACCACCGTGCCCTGAGGACAGAGACATTTAAAAATTTAAGGTATAAAGTTAACTTTAGAGAAAATTATTTAGTGTTGTTGTTTTTAACAAAAATAAAAAGGACTTTGTAACTGAAACTAAGAAACTTTGTAACTAAAATTAATAAAAATGAAAAAGAATATTTATATGAAACATTTAAGTATATAATAAAAAATATTTTTATTACTTTAAATACTTTTTATTTTCTAAATGATTAAATTTAGAAGCCAATGACTCTTATACCGCTCAAAAAATAAAGGGAACACATGGAGTTACATTGTGTCGCTTAAGTGTTCTCTTTAATTTGAGCAGTATACTAAACCTTTGGGTTACAATGTGGTTTTTGAAACAAAGCTGGAGTACAAAAAAAAAAAAAAAGGTCATATAAAACTGAATTAATTTGACTGGACTATAATTAGTAATACCGGATTAAAAAATAATAATCTTCAATTTATTGTAATATTTTATTTAAGATAATTTAATATAATAATTTATCTAAAAAATATTTTACTAATTTTTTATATTATTTTGTTTATACATTTAATATATCTTCTAAATAATAGATTAAGTGTAATAATAATAATATTAATAATAAACTAATAACCTTTGTATAATAAGCACGTTCTGTGTTTATTGCCTCTGTGTTGATTCGTAAGTCGCTTTGGACAAAAGCATCTGTCAAATGACTAAATGTAATAAAAATGTACATAATATATTAGATTTTTTTGAAAAAGTTAATTACAGCCAATACAAAAACTAAAAACAACAAAACCAAAATAATGCTCCAAAAATTGTTATATCAGTGAAATAATCTCACTTCAGCCCTCTAAACTTTAAATCGCTGTCATTCCTTGAAACACATCTCACTTAATCAATTCGTTTAGCAGCTACTACTTATCCTAAGGAAGTAGCAGAAAGGCTAGGCTTTTTAGCGGTAGGTCAGCCAACTAGCACATCGGCTGGACTCCCACAGCACAACACAGAGCAGCCATGGAGATCTACACAACAACAGCACAAATTGTGGCTCTCCAGGGGTAAAAATGTCCCCGTCACACTCTCCAGACATGCTGAAATATCACCTGACTCCACAGTCTTCAACTGTTTCTGCTTTACTGACTGATTCACTCACACAATGATCTGCTGAGGCTGCAGGTTTGCTGATACTATGAGCTGAATAAAATGACAAAAAAATGAATGTACACAGGACACTAACATGTATATTTGTTATCTGATCACAAATGGACAAAACTAAACACAGGTGTAAACAGGGAGTAAAAAGTTTTAATGTTGTCTACTTTAGACCATATGCATAGGAGTTTGTCGAAAATGCATATGATCATTGTTAATTATTAATAACATCTCTGAATCTTACTTTAAAGTGATGGCTCACACAGAAATTAAAATTTCCTAAATATTTACTCTTCCTCAAGTAGTTCTAAACCTTTATGAGTTTCTTCCTTCTGTTGAACACAAAAGAAGATATTTTAAAGAAAGTGGAAAACCAGTAACCATTCACTTCCATATCAGGAAAAACAGATACTATGCAAGTCAGTGGTTACAGGTTTCCAACATTCTTCCAAATATCTTCTTTTGTCAGAATAAAAAACTGTCCCTTTAAGTAATGAGACAAAAAATACATGCCTAAAATCCAATAGATAATATTGTCTTAAATATAAAGATGTACCTTTAAAATTTGACTACAAATTAGATTTCTGAAATAAGATGTTCTTGGAGATTCGTTGGTGCATATTCTTTTGCAGATGCATTTTGTATGATGAAATTCAGGTTTGTGAATTCTTTAAGATTCAATTCATAAAAATCCTTAATGTGCTGTTAATCAGATTTTTTTTTAAATCCAATGCAACAGGGATCTGATTTCAGTCACCAAAGCACTTTCATATGATGCAACTGCCTGATAGCTTGCATTTAAAAAAAAATGTATGAAGATATATGATTTAATCTGTTTAATTAATGTTTAAAATATGTATTAATCAAAAAGTTTAAATTCAGACAATCAAGTACAGTTATTAAAAACTAATTAGGAAATAATTAGAAGAAATGCTCATTAAACAATTCACAATATCTTTTCATACATCCATCCAGCTGTATCTATCTGTATATTAGGGTTGGGTGATGTTGATCAATTTGGCATTGTACGATGTCTAATGTGAAACATCACGATGGACGATTGCATCAGTGTCATAGGCAGCGGTAAATTATTTATTTATGAATAATTAATTCATAACGAATTAATTATTTGTAGCCTACTGTTTCAACTACCTGACCCGCATGGTCTTTGTTTTACCCATAACCAAATCATAAATAAAGTTACACACAAATTGCATCAAAAAACTTGGTTGGTAAAAAAGGTGTACAACCAACAATGAACTAACCAACAACTTCTGAGGTTTTCGCTAAAATTACAAGTACAAGTGTGAAAGCAAAGGTTTGAAGCAGCATACTGACGCTGTAACATTACTTAATAGGTTCAAAAGACAGAAGAGTCGTCAGATGAAGACAAGATGAATTAAATATCACTTTTAACAACTATAGTGAGACGCGATCCAGCGGTACATCCTTGATAAATTTGATCAAGTTGTCAATATGCAATACTAATGCAAACTATTGCAACATATCACAATATTTATTGTATCACAATATATCGTGATATATTGTATCGTAATATGTATCGTAGGGCCCTTGCCAATACACAGCCCTAGGGCTTAAGTGTCTTGCTGCTTAAGTGGGTTGCTGCTGTGACGAGGCAGGGTGGAGGATCGTGATACCGGCTCAGCATCATGATGTCTCTCAGCCATGGTGTTGCATGATACCAAAATTTCTGACTTTGATACAATACCTAAATTAAATATGATGATATCGATACACCATAATTTTTTTTTCTTTCAGAATATTATTTATTAATAAAACACTCAGTGTTTGCTGTCAGCTGAACAGAGTAGAACCTTTTTTAAAAAGTAAAACAAACAGAGAACTAAAAACTAATTTTGTCAGCAAATCAGCCGAGCTGTTTTAACATAAATATAATAGTTTCAGCTTTAAGAAACTCTAGACAAACTTTGGCCATTGGGGATTGTACAGTACCATGTAATTATTTTGCAACATTACATAGAAAGAAAATATCTATTCAGATACACCCAACTCATAGATCCTTCGACATCAGAAAAAAATTGTCAAAAAAAGTCTGAAAGTGCACAAAAGAGATGCATCCACATGTCAGGTGTGAACAGAATGTGTTTCTCATGTCTTTATGTAATTTGATCAACCAAAATACATGTAGGGATTTAGAATCAGGTGTAAATGGAGCCAAAGACTTGAGACTCTCATCAAGACAGGCCACAGCTGTCTGGGCTGTAACTCCGAGCTAAAACACACTGTTTGCTTTAGACAACTGCAGCATGGCCTTGGCTCTTTTCATCGGTCATGGCTACAGCAATAAGCAGCTCACACTACAGACCAAACAGATTCAACAAACAAGTCTAAAAAGCAACAATATCCAACAAGCTGAAATTTATGTTTTGTGTACTTATACCTCAGAGTAAATGGCATGTCTTGAGTAATTTATTTTCAGTGTCTAAATGGAATTCTGGAGTTTGGTCTTCCTCTCAGTCCTTCACAGCATTGGTTCATTAGTTCAAACCAAACCTGAATGCGTTTGCTCTGCTATTGAGCGGCACCATATAGGTATTTTATCTCACGCTAGATTAAATGTTTGTCAGATCTCACCTAATCTAGTGCAAATCGAATCTTAAGCTTTAGATTAAGTGGTTATAGACAATTGGTTAAGTGTAGGGGCTGCTGCTGCTCACACAAATTTCTAATTTAATTACAAAAATCACACCAAAAAATCTTATTTTTAGGAATATTTTAGGAATTTAAAGGTTTTATAATGGGAAGGTTGTAGACCTTTTTAAACCAGATAATGACAATTTTAAGAATAAACTGATGGGAACAATACATTAACGAAAACGAGAGACCACAACAATTTTTTGTCACGCAATTGCCTGATAGGTTGCATAGTATATTATAATTTGTATAAATTGATATGATTTAATTTGTTTAATTCATGTATAAAACAGGTTTATCAAGTTTAAATTTTGAAAATCGAGTATAGTTATAATCAAGTCTTCAAAAAAATTGAATTGAATTCATTGAATTGGCTTATTTTTAGAAATCCTGCATGTTTCGTAACAGGTAGGTTTTAGGCCTTTTTTAAGAAGGTTATTAATAATGTAAAAAACGAATTGATGAGAGCAATACATTAACAAAAATGGAACAACGCGTACTGCTGTTTGTATTGTATTGTCAAAGTTTGAAACAACTTCCAGGTTGAATGAATCTGTAAATTTTCTGCAATGTCTAAAAATTCACATTACAAAAGATATAGGGCATTAAAGTGTCAAAATGACAAAATTAAAGTCATTCTGCACAGATTTAAGACCTTTTGGGAGCCTTAAATTATGATTAAGAATTTATTTTTATATTTTAATATTAATTATTTTATAAGAATTTATAATTGTATAAATTAATACATTTCTTAAATTTACATACAACATTGAAATCAAGGTTTCCAGTGATTTTTCAACATTTCTAAGCCTCCCACTGTCCACAACATTTAAAAAACCCAATGGATTTTCCAGTTTTTCAAACAAACATTTTTAGTTTCCACAAAAAAAAAGTTTAAGATTAGCATAACTGTATTTGTTATTTGAAAAAATTAAATAAATATTAAATTCACATTACACTGCCAAGACTAGAAATGGCCGAATACTTTAAATCTGTGCTACCTCATATAAGGGCTGTGCGATTTGGGGAAAAATGTCTAATTTCAATTTTTTTTAACAGACATTGCGATTGTGATTTGATTTGTGATTTAATTTTGTAGTCAAGCTTAAGCTCAATATTCTGTATTGTAGCTTCTTACTGCTAAATGGCAGTGAGTGTTAGTTAAAAAAAACTGAAAAGATATTACGTTACTTAAGTTAAACATTTATTCAGATGTTTTTAAATATTCAGAAAATAAACACTCATTTTTCTCTAGAGCAAACAGTAAGCACACATAAAATTACTTTACCTTTCTGTTTACAAGTTTAACTCAAATTAGGGAGATAGTGTAGCTTATTATACAAACAAAAAAATAAGAATTATAAAAATACAGAACACACAGCAAACTAACATGGCTTGATGAGAAGCAGATTGAAAAGTTCTGATTGGACAGAACGAAAGTGTGCTCACTCAATTGGCTAGTAAGACTGTCACACACAGACAGCAGTCACACATTTGCTCTGGCCGAAAAAAAAAAAATAAAATAAAATAAATAAAATAAAATAAATATATATATATATATATATATATATATATATATAAATTATATATATATATATATAAATAAATTATATATATATATAAATAAATTATATATATATATTCCTTATTGCAGCCTCTTGCTAATTAGCTAATCGCAACGTTTCAAATCACGATTGCGATTTGATTTCGATTAAAATCGCACAGCCCTACCTCATATATCTAGTTTTTCAAAAATATATAAACCTTGGTTATTCAATATAATAAAACAGCTGTTAAATGGGTCAAAAACTAAAAAGTCTCTTAAATTATTAGTTGTTTTAGCTGATTTAAAGTCATCTAGTAGTTCATGTGTGTATCCACATCTGCTGTTTGAGAAGCACTGTCTTGTCAAACCAGCCAAACCAATGAATTGCATCATAACAATGGCTGCTTTTCAAATAGATCAAAGTGTGTATGAGGTTTGAGCCTCGGCGTTGCACAACCCCAATCCCCACGTCCTTCAGTCCACACTCTCCCTCGACTGGGTGAAGTCCAAGTGCAGGTTACATTTACTGAATACTGAAGGCTTGGGGATCAGATCAAAACAATTTACATTAGACAATACCGATATTCTAATCTTGCTGTGACGGTACCAGCAAGCATGTGCCAAGACTTTCCTCAATCCTTTATCCTTTAAGTCCATCTCAATTTATATGATGTGATCGCAGTGTGACTTTGATGCAGACCACAAAGCCTATTCATTTTCAACTCTATGCTGGTAAATCATTCAAAGAAAAAAAAATTACACTTACACTAACTAACCTCATTTCTCTCTCATCCTATGCTAAAGTGCATTAACTAACCAACTAAGGATTAAACAAAAACAAAAAGACAAGCGTAAAGTTAATTTGTCAACAATATTGCTTTTAATAACAACAACCTGAAGTAAACGTGCTAAATAGCAGAAGCACATATTGGCAGTTAAACCTGCAGTCACACACACACACAACACAAAACACCTGGCAGACTTTATCACAACTGAAATCATGGTGGTCTAGCGAGAGAGTCGTGAGTGATTCCCTGTGGAGTGGCATAATGTGTTGAGGCAACAGAGCTCAGTGTGTTAGAACATTTGGCACTAGTCATGCAAAAGATGCAGGAAGTGAACCTTGAAATCCAAGTCTGTTTTTTTTTTTACTGTCAGCCATGATTAGTTCATTTTACAAGTGAAAGCATACATTCAAAAGACAGTAAAATTGATCTGATCATGTGATTTCAACACGTTCGCTTGAAAACCCAGTGATGTAAAATATGAATTAACCAAGTCATCACAACTAAGAGGTTTTTTTAAGCAGTATTGATAATGTAACATTATGATCTGGTACTAAAATTAAATATTTGACGTTTGTTTTTTTAGATTACAATTTGTCCAGTTTTGTATCATACGATATGACGATTTACAGGAATACACACTAAAACATCTGCAATATATCTGTGTAACGGCTTAAATACAATAACAAAAAATGTTTTACTTCATATTTAGAAGAATTATTTAATTGCATATTAATAGATAATATAAAATGGGCTAGTCCGCGCAAAAAAAAGTAATTACCTCTATTTATTCTCCCTCACATGGTTTTAAACCTTTATGACTTCTGTTGAACAAGATTGCTGGCACCCATTTACTTTTAGATTAGGGAAAAATCTGCTTACTATTACTAAAGAAGTCAATGGATGCCAGCTATTAGCTTTTTTTAAATGAATATATATTTTTGTGTTTAACAGAAGAAAGAAAAGTCAAGGGTGAGTAAATGACAGATTTGTCATTTTAGGGGGAACTATCTCTCCAAGGATAGCATCTATAATCATATTCAAGTATTTCACCCAATATTTTAACATTTTGCTTAGGAAAAAAAATTGCTTCACTTGGACTTTAAAGCTTTATTTGCATTCAGTACGGCATGTTAAAAATCTTTTGTTCATTTAATTTAATGCAGACACCCAAAATGCATTGACCCGAACATCTTAATAGTCAAAACATACTCAAATGGATTTAATAAAAAGTTTTAGCCAAACTTGCCAATTATTACAATATAATTACAGAAATCTGAGCAAGAAAGCAAACATAGTCTAACCAACTTCCAACATAGCCTCATAAACAATTATTATCTGTATAATAATAGCGTAATTGCACACAGATCTTGCCAAATGCACATCTCACAGAGAGAGATCACTTCAAGTCTCAAGCATGCACCATCTCGAACATCACAGCAAGCAAATCAAACACAATCATCAGCTGTCAGAATGACCAATTTCGCAGCTGTCAGGTGTCACACTGACAGTCTCTTCCAAGGTCTCCTTAAATGTGACACGAACTGCAGCACCTGCTAACTGACAGTGTGCACAACACCCGGCTATTTGCTCGAAAAGCGATCTAATGACAGCCTGAAGCTCGAAAAAATGTCGCAAATTACAGTATCGCTCCTACGCGACAGTCAAACTGTGCAAACCGACCACTTACCAAACAGATCCCTCTATATTTAACTGGTAGCAATAACCTTCTATCGGCATACATGCACCATGACTTTCCATGTGCAGCAACTTCCGCTTCCCGGTCGAGGAGCGCAACACTATCCTGAATGAAAACAGGAGGGGTATCTAGAAGCAGACGCGTGGTTAAAACAAACAAGCTGTATATAATTATGAGGGTATGTTTTGAAAATCTACTACGAAAATTAAAATTCGATATAGTACGTTTTAAACCATAAAAAACATAATGGAGTCACCCTAAAATCAGACCGTAGTAAAACCCCACTCCCCCTCCGTCACTCAATGGTTCCGTCGCACTGAAGGTGACCTTCAGTTTATTCGCGTTCATGCGCGCAGTTACAACACATGTGCGTCAGAATCTCGCACACAGCTAGCGGACAGGCTACAGACAACACTTTACAAGGCTGATAATAAGACTTATCATAACAAGAAACACACATTTAGTGTTAAGGTTTTAAGAGCTTCCCGTGGTCGTTCATTCACCTCAGACCTACACTTCATGTTGACTCTGTTACAACAGACTAGTGTAAACACTTCCTGATGAAAGTTTATGCTGTCATTTATCATGCAATTATTATTTCAATAACTTTTTCAATACATTTTTTTATGCAATTATTTATATTATTTTTATGTAAATACAAAATGACCCATAATTAGGTTCTAAATGCCTAATATAAGACATTAAACTATAGTAAACACTCATTTTTATGTTAAGCTATTGCTATAATATATCTATTTAAGCAAAACAATGACCCTTGAGCAAACAGACATCCCCTTTACCCCCAGCCTTGCTAAAGTGTACCTATTAACTTAATTTAGTTCAACCTCTCATAAAAAAATGAACATGAATTAAGCCTAATGCTCAAACCTATGTAAAACACCACAAGATCATTTAAACAAAATGTATTTTAAAAAAATTCAGAACTGGAAATGGTCACAGTTTTTATAGTTTAAAACGTACTATATTGAAATTCAGTTTTAGTTGGATAACCTGCCTTATTACAATAATACTACAGTATTGAGAAACAAGCTCTGAATGAGTTTATCTGCAACCAAACACCAGGACAAGATCCAGACTTAAAGTCCATTAGGCAAGACATAGAAATGCAGTGGTTTTCAAGCAGGGGGCCTCGTGATGACCTAAAATCATTAAAAAATAGCCGCAACTAAATAAACTAAAAATAACATATTAGATCAAAACATTATCCTAATGAAGGCCATGATTTCTACAACTCAATCTTTAAAAAAATGACATATTTCATATAATTTTTATATTTTAGTTTAGTTGAATACATTTAAAAGTTGTATTTATATGTTAAAGTTAGTAACACTTATAACTACTGTTACAAGTTTTAATCATTACCCAGTAACTTATAAACAAAATCCTAGGACAACGGAGGGCCTTGGAGTTGCGAAAGTTGAGAAGTGCTGAAATGAATGGCCTGTGCAAGGTTGTAAGGCACCTACTTCCCTTTCGTTAACCCTAACAGGGTCTAAAACAGACACACTGGAGGACTCTGCCTGTTCATGTCCTTTGGTACCTGCTTCACTTTGACCTCTATCCAGTCAATCATATCTTAAAACACTTATTTACTCCAAGCTGACAGGTTAAAATACACTGAGATCATCAATTGAAGTGATTTCCAAGCACATGCTGCAGGTGCAAACGGTGTAAAGCTGACATACCGCAGGCGCACGATGGCCCCTTCTTACTGGTGGTGCCTTTGCTGTTTGCTATCTCTCCGTCCCGGGCGAAATCAGCCGGGCTGCAGTTCGGCACAGTTGCTGGGATGTCATCCGTCTTGCTCACCATGGTTCTTCGGGTTGAGAGAGAGTTAGCAGCAGGCGTCCGTTGTGAGGGCTGTTTTGTGAGTCTGCTGAATGGCCTGCCTTCTCCGCTTGACGGAACGGCTGTCCGGTTACATGCAAAGATATTACAAAAACAAGCTAACTTGCGAAGGACAGAGCTCCAGTTCTCAGGCTGCCTGACTGACACACGTGGTTTCTCCTCCTCTTGACCTGCTTGCCTTTGCGTTGGTCCCTCCCCAACCAAACAAACCGGCTACGGCAAGCCTGGAGGTTCATGTGAAGAAGCGCGTTTTAGATGGGTTGTTTTTTTAAAGTGACAGTTTACCCAAATATTAAAAATTATTCAGTTTTTACTTATCCTCGAGCGGTTTTAAACCTTTATGAGTTTCATTTTTCTGTTGAACACAAAAGAAAATATTTTAAAAATGTTGGAAACCAACCATTGACATTCACTGTTGGAAAAACAAAAAGGCTCTATCATGGGTCTCAAACTCAATTGCTGGAGTTTTGCAGCTCTGCACAGTTTTGCTCCAACCCTAATCAAACACAGCTGATCCAACTAATCAAGTTGTTCAAAAGAGTCTGAACACCTTGATTAGCTGGATCAGTTGTGTTTGATAAGGCTTGGAGCAAAACTGTGCAGAGCTGCGGCACTCCAGGAATCCAGTTTGAGACCCATGGGCTATATGAAAGTCAATGGTTATAGATTTCTTCAAAATATCTTCATTCGTGTTCAACAGACGAAAGAAACTCATATTGGTTTGGAACCATTGGATGGGGAGTAAATGATGACCGATTTTTCAGTTTTGAGATGCTAGCAATCGATTTGTGTTGGGTCAGCATTAAGGAATAGGTTATTTGCACAGATAGTGTTTTTCAGCCAATGATGAACTTCCGCTGAAAGATTATTGTGACTATTTTTATTTTCATAAGGTTCCCTTTACAGCATTGATATTGTAATGTAATTACAATATATTCAGTTAAATAGACTTAAGCATTCATTTAGTTGTTCAAGCGTAAAATGAGATGAAAGACCGTCTAACCGCTAGTGCCGTCAAGACCTGCAGGCTAACGCAGAAACTGAGGTAAATATGAATATGAATATACTGAGGTAAAATAAACTAGAGCAATTCCATGCCAATGTCAACCTTGCCATGAAAAAATTTACATTTTCACCAAAATAACGAAACGGTTTCTACACTTTTTGTGTAAGGACGTATTTTACAGTACATTACAGTACATTACAGTACATTTTCCATGTCTGGTCTGAAACCCACTTTATATTGTATATCTATCAGGCAGTGAAGATGTACATGCACATGTTTTTTTAGTTCATTTTAAATTATTAAACTAAGTTAATCATGTTCTAACTTAATTTTATAAATTTTGCAAGCAGTTTTAAGTCTTTGCATGCAGTTTTAAGTTTAACAATATAAGTTCAATGGACTCATAAAGTTAATTTGAATCAGCTTAAAAAGTTAAGGCAACCAGGAATTTTTACAGTGTACCCCATTGACTTATTAGTTTGGACAAATTTAATTGAATTAAACATAAAACATATAAGTTGTCCCCCCCAAAAAAAACTCAAGAATTGTGTTGTTTCAGCTCATTTAAAATAAGTAGTTTGAACAAACAGTAAAAGTAATATTTTAAGTGTAATAAAAGTGATAGGAAATTAAACTAACAAATTCTGTCTGGCATATTTAGAAAAATAAACATTTGATAACATATTAATAGACTTTGGTTAAGAATCACAGTGTGGTCTTACAATAACTAATTAATCAACTCATAATTAATGCTTTATATATGGCCACTATCCTTCAAGCTTCTGGGTTTTATCCATTTGTCAGCAAGATAATGTAACACAGAATGTCTATCAAACATTATTTTCCACATTCTTTACCTTTTATTTTTACAAACGGTATCTGAAATTTATGTTTATAAAGTTATCTGCATTTAATATGTTCATGTATATTACAGTAAATCCGTTTTTTTCTGGTATGAAGATAAAGATATGACTTGTTTATTAGAAATGATTAATTGACTGTATTATTTTCTCTTATATTCTATTTGACCTGTTTATGGTAATATAATTTTAACATATAAAATAAAAAATAACATAATTTTTCATTTCTCTAATGTATATATTGTGGATTTTGGTTTTGTCTGTAAATGTGTGTATGTGTGTTTTGTTTATCTACTTTCTAACATTATAATAAAGAAAATGCCTGCATACCTGCTGGAATTTTAAGAAATGGTCAGATAATATATTTATCCCATTACATATTATTTATAATATTCAATTTAAAACATGTCTAGACTAGCAAGTTTTAACTCTTTAATAATATTTTTTAATTTCATGTCCAAATGTGGTTTGATTCATTTAATTTGTAAGCATTTAATAAAGTATCTTGCAAAATTCAATGAAATGTTCATTTATAACCATTTTATTTTTCATGTCTGTGAAACTATTATGGGGCGGCATGGTGGCGCAGTGGATCACCTCAAAGCAAGAAGGTTGCTGGTTCGATCCTTGGCTGGGTCCATTGGCGTTTTTGTGTGGAGTTTGCATGTTCTCTTCATGTTGGCATGGGTTTCCTCCGGGTGCTCCGGTTTCCCCCACAGTCCAAAGACATATGCTGTAGGTGAACTGGGTAAGCGAAATTGTCCGTAGTGTATGTGTGTGAATTAGAGTGTGTGGGTGTTTCCCAGTGATAGGTTGCGGCTGGAAGGGCATCCGCTGTATAAAACATATGCTGGATAAGTTGGCAGTTCATTCTGCTGTAGCGACCCCTGGTTAATAAAGGGACTAAGCCGAAAAGAAAATGAATGAATGAATGAATGAAACTATCATGAAGTTTAGTAATAAACATTTTCAGTACACCTTAACATCTCTGTTACCCATCTCTTTGGTAATAAAACAAACCTTTCCCCTCAAATATGGCTTTACATTTAAGAATGATTTCCCCCCTTTTTTCTCTGAAATTTGCAGTATTAGACACATTTGAAGAGAAAATAACATCTGCGAATCACACATTTTTAATCCCACAAGGATGCTGACATTTCAAACCATGATTAAGGATTACAATTAACAGGTTTTTTTATAAACGTCTTTAATCATATATTACAGAGTAAACAGTGGATTATTTATTGCGACACATTATTGTTGCACAACTGTTCCATGGGTCGTCAGAGATTTAATGAACATTTTACATTTCAAGACTCTTTAAAATATTTGTGAAATTGCTGTCTGATGTTTGCAAAAACAATGTTGACATTGCTCTATAATTTCCTATTAAAATTTATTCTAATCACTTGCTTTGCTGTCGTTTTAAAAAACAAGACCACCAAAAACAAGTTACAAAACTATAACAGTCAGATTGTTGAAGGGAAGACGATTATTCCACATGAATAAGTGAAAAGAAAATGCTTGGCAAGCACATTTTACCTCATTGGAAATGGGGAATATGCAAAAAAAACATTCACAGATATTGCAAGTATCGTAACTGTTTCAGATTAAACACAATTTTCAAAAAAAATTAAATACGATTATGCAGAAATCATTATGTGAGTGAGGCAGTATTGCTTATCTCTTTTCAATGCAATTATAAATAACGTAAAAAATCCTTTAAATATAACCCTCTTGTTTAGCAAAAAACGGATGTGATTATATCATGTATCACACACTCTAACTCAGTGTTTCCCAACCCTGTTCCTGAAGGCACACTAACAGTGCACATTTTCATCCTCTTCCTAATCAAACACACTTGAATCAACTCGTCAGAAAATTAGAAAAGACTGCAAAACCTGAAGTTAATGGGTCAGATAAGGGAGACTTTAAAAATATGTATTGTTGGTGTGCCTCCAGGAGCAAGGTTGGGAAACGCTCACCCTATGTCCTAACTCTTCCTATCTCTGCACTGATACGATACAAAAACTGGTTATAGGCCTTTTTAAATAGTGTCAGGCATACGCGTATACATTTACAAAATAAGATTTCAGACCCTGAGTGAAGCAAACATCACTTTGTTAGGGCTGTGTCGAAATTAGACACGATTTTCAGTCGAAAGCAAAGCATTGCATTCAGTTATGATCCCCAAGAGGACCGCTTTTCATATTTGGATTTTTAACAACCTTATATTCAACATTCACAGCAAAACTACCATTCCGATCTACCAAAGCAAAGAGAAAGACCACATTTGTACAACTGTAAGCTTGGTTTGAAAATAGGTGAAACTTCAAAATTACGGGCTCATAATAGAATCAATTTATTAGACTCCATTCATAAACTTTTAGTGTTTGTTATGTGTCAAGAAAGGTAATAATCCATGTCACTCTTTATCCAATTCATTTCCATACACTCACTTGCTTAAATTCCAATTTGTACCACATCACTTATCTTGAATAAAATGAATTAACAAGCTCTTAAGTAATACAAATTTTATGTGATCGTATTGATTTTACAGGAAAAGTTCACCCAAAATGAAAATGTATTATTAATTTACTCGCCCAGCCGTTAAGCAAAACATTAAAGAAGATTTTTAGTCTGAAAACTATGCTCCTTAGTAATATATAAAATTAAAGTGAAGGGCTACCTCCATTTTAAGAGGCAGAAAAACATATATTGACAAAACAAATTGAATACCTGTGGCTCACAATGATATATTGAGGTCTTATGAATGAACCCAATCGATCTGTGAAATAAACCGACCATTTACCACATCATTATCTTTATAAATCACCAAGGACCATGATTTCAGCTAAAATTTTACAGAATAAAGGTCATCTACATCTTGGATGGCCTGGGGGGTGAGTAATCTAACCGTAATTTCCCAGCAGGCACAGGATGTCAACATGACAACAGATTGATGCTGTATGCCAACATTGTGGGAAGTTTCATTTTGTTTGCAAATGAAAATTGGGTTGTAGTTAGAACCCAATGTCAGGTTGACGTTAGTGCCTATTTTTCAATGCAACTTAAAAACAACCAAATATCAACGTCTAATGATGTTACAGCTTGACATAGCTTGTATGGACATTACCAATATAACGTCTAGCAGACATTGGATTTTGGTTGCCATACCTGATAAATAAATGTCAGTATTTGATGTTAGTATGACGTTGTTTTAGAATGTTTGCACGACATTGGATTTTGGTCACTTTCCAATACAACCTAAAAACAACCAAATATCAACGGCTAATGTTACATTGTGTGGACATTACCAACATAACGTCTATCAGACATTGGATTTTGGTTGCCATATATCTGAGAAATAAATGTCAGTATTTGATGTCAGGCTGATGTTGGTTTAAGATGTTGGCTCGACAGTGTATTTTGGTTACTTTCCAACACAACCTAAAAACAACCAAATATCAACGTCTTGTGATGTTACAGCTTGACGTTATGTGGACATTACCAATATAACGTCTATCAGACATTGGATTTTGATTGCCATACCTGACGAATAAATGTCAGTATTTTGACGTCAATCTGACGTTGGTTTAAGATGTTGGATCAACATTGGATTTTGGTCACTTTCCAACACAACCTAAAATCAACTAAATATCAACGTCTAATGTTGTTACACCGTGACGTTAGGTTGACATTACCAATATAACGTCTATCAGACGTTGGATTTTGGTTGCCATACCTGACAAATAAATGTCAGTATTTGATGTGAATTTGACGTTGGTTTAAGATCTTGGATCAACGTTGGATTTTGGTTACTTTCCAACACAACCTAAAAAACAACCAAATATCAACGTCTAGTGATGTAACAGGTTGATATTGTGTGGACATTATCAAAATAATGTCTATCAAACATTGGATTTCGGTTGCCATACCTGACAAATAAATGTCAGTATTTTGACGTCAATTTGACGTTGGTTTTTGGATCGACGTTGGATTTTGGTCACTTTCCAACACAATCTAAAATCAACCAAATATCAACATCTAATGTTGTTACAGCTTGACGTTGGGTGGACATTACCAATATAACGTCTATCAGACATTGTATTTTGGTTGCCATACCTTATGAATTAATGTCAGTATTTGATGTCAATTTGACGTTGGTTTAAGATGTTGGATCAACGTTGGATTTTGGTCACTTTCCAACACAACCTAACATCAAGAAAATCTCAACGTTATTTCACATCGTTATTGGACGTCAAAATAACATTGTCCTTAGATGCTTGCGTCCTAAATGAAACATAATATTAACTTCTTATGATGTGGTGTTTCTGCTGGGTTAATATCAATCTCCTCACTTAAATTTTCAGATCATTGAAATAAAAGGAAACGTTCGCCCAAAATGAAAATGTATTATAAGTTTACTCACCCAGCCATTAATCAGAACATTAAAGAAGATTTTTAGCTGAAAACTGTGTTCCTTAGTGATAAATAAAACTAAAATGAAAGAATACCTGCATTTTAAGAGGCAGAAAAACATAAACTGACAAAACAAATTGAATACCTGTGGCTCAACCCAATCGATCTGTGAAATAAACTGAACATTTACAGCATTATTACCTTTAATCATCAAGGACCATGATTTCAGCTAAAGTTTTACAGAATAAAAGTCACCTACATCTTAGATGGCCTGACGGTGAGTAATCTAACAGTAATTTAACACCAATCTGGACCTTAAATTTTTAGATCACCAGATTTCTTGGTATATGCACATATAAAAGAATGAGACATATGCACACATTATCAAACATTACGGCACAAGCAGCATAAAACTAATCAATCATTTGGGCATCACTGGCTCGTGTAATGATGGCAGAACAATAGCGGGTTGACCCTTGAGCCCACTCTCTTCTAACCAGCAAGCCCACGCATAAACATACACCAGATAAAGCACTTAAGCAAATGATTCAGGCTTTGCAGGATTTCTCCATCTACATGAACCAGCAGAGGATAAAAATCCCCATGGCATCTGGTGGGAACAGACAGACAGTGCACTTGTGGTGACACCAGACAGATCATTTAGAAATATCTGACATGAGCTAACAAGGGCAGACAGATATATATCATATA
>CAIGQZ010000379.1:9455239-9477846 GCA_903798205.1 Danio tinwini
CACACACACACACACACACACACACACACACACACACACACACACACCTGTGCAGCGTTTCTGAAGAGAGAGGATCTCTAGGTGAAGTCCATGCAGTAGAGTGAGCTGTTCCTGCCGGAGGAACACAATGCTCCGCTCCACACTCTCCACCTGCTGCTCCAGAGTAACCACCTGAGACCCCTTTATCAAACCAAACACACCAATACACACTGGTAAGTTGCAGTAAGCAATAAACAAGCTTATAATACTACTACTTATTGCTTTAATATAAAGGGCTACAACACACTGCAAATATAAAGATGAAAAAGTGAATATTTATATGCTCCTGCTGTGAAGAAAAATCATTTAATTCCCTGCCTTCAGCAAATCGTTAAAAGAACAGTTCACCCAAAAATGAAAATCTACTCACCCTAAAGCGGTTCCAAACATCTATGAGTTTCTTTCTTCTGTTGAACACAAGAGACGATATTTTAAGAATGTTAGAAACCTGTAGCCATTGACTTCCATATTAGGAAAAACAAAGACTATGGATGTCAATGGCTACCAGATTGCAACATTCTTCAAAATATCTTCTTTTGTGTTCAACAGAAGAAAGAAACTCAAACAGGTTTGGAACAAGTGGAAGGAATGATGACAGATTTTTAAGTTTCAGATGAACTATCGCTTTAACAGCTAAACAGTAGTGTGGTTTGAGTCGTTGTCTTAAATTTAAAAGGGAATAAAGCAACATAATTCCAGCAGGAGTCATTAATACTTCATTAAAGGTGTCATGAATTCATTCATTCATTCATTCATTCATTCATATTCTTTTCGGCTTAGTCCCTTTATTAATCTGGGGTCGCCACAGCGGAATGAACAGCCAACATATCCAGCATATGTTTTACGCAGTGAATGCCCTTCCAGCTTCAACCCATCACTGGGAAGGGGTCATGAACTGAGAAACCAAAATTGGTTTCATTAATCTTTTGACATATATGCGGTCATTGTACAAAAAAAATCTCCTGTAAGTTTCAGAATTCAAAACTTTCTTGATCTTGTCTAAAAACAGCATATATTGATTACAATCTGTCAAAATGACAGGTTGTATAATGAGCCACTTTATTTTGTTTAGTGAGTCTAAACTAGGGCTGCACAATATATCGTATTCAGCAATATATTGCAATGTGATCATTCTCAATAGTCACATGAGCATACCCAATGTTGAATCTGCATTATAATTTACCATTTTGCAGTTGTTTTTTGAGGCCTGTGACTGTGTGAGGGTTTTAAATAAATTCAGGCATAAGAAATTGTACTGTTTGTAACTTTGACAACTTAATAACTATTCATTTTATTGAGTCGTTTATTAAATGAAGACTACAAAGACCATTTTTCAATTACTATATACCTGAATACAAAACATTTATTTGGTATCTCTTTCTTTATTAAATTTGTCTATGCTTGTAGATTGTTTCTTATATTTTATACATATGCACTCCCCTACAGAATCATCCCAACCAGTCTAAAATAAAAAATTCTTACCAAATAGTTATTCAACAAATCTAGTGAAATTGTATTCATATCAAAATATATATTGCAGAATAATAAAAAAAAGATTGCAATGTTAGATTTTTCCAATATCGTGCAGCTAGTCTAAACTTCATGCACCTCCGCAGAAGAACATTAAAGGCTGCTTCTACATCACTGCCTGGATAGCTCCGCCCAACATTTAACACATCCAGTGGGTAAATAATAAGAAATGCAAACCATAAAAATAAAAAACAAAAATATCAAGTCACTGTGCACTGCCAAATAGTGGAAACGCATTGTTTTCCATCTGATCCCAACAGGAGAAGTGTTTCATGCATGTCAGAACGTGGCCCTTTATCGCTTGTGCTTGGTCCTATTAAAGCATTCATAGGCCTGCTTTTTTAATTAAACAGCTGTTGACCAATTAGCATCAAGAACTAGAACTATAATAGTTGATAATTAACAGAGGCTAGCCAAATATGGACAAAAAAACTAAATACTGCCCCCTCAATGGGCCCTGCAAAAGAGTCCAATCTCACTGCACACACCCATAACAATTTGGTCATGGGCCCCATAAATGAATATACAGTAGATCAGACATTATTTTTTTTATAACAAAAACATATCAGAGTATTATATATACAGTATATAGTTGATTATACTCTCATTATTGTAATGATTTTTCAATATTGAATGCTTTTTAAAATATTTTATGCCAATATCACAAGTGCTATTTCATGCTACTTCATTCAATAATACAATTACTAAATCGAGACGATATTTTATTAAACTCTTTAAATGCACATATTTACAGGAACGGTAAACCAACAACAACAAAATAGGTCTTTATAAAGCTAAACGACTCCTTCAAAGATCAATTCTGTTCTGCTTTGTCTGAACCCTTAAATGACTCATGGCTAAGTCATGTTGATTCATCTTAATTTTCCACTTAAAAAACGTTACATTTTAAAATAGCAAAAATTGAATACAATTTAATAAAAATATAAAGATATAAATGTGATCAACGTATCACATATAGCCTAAAAATAAAAACATTTTAGAACTGGAACAATTAGATTCACACATAGCCTAATGTAAAATTAAACTTCTGAGCGTTTTTTTTTCCTGCTTATTAGTCTATAAGCATCGAGGTTATTTTAAACTGCTTGTAAAACATAATGTACCACAGCTAACTTACACCCCACTGTAAAATATTAAAATATCAATGATGAGCTCCAGCTAGTAGCCGTTTCCTATAGGCTATTACAGTCAATTAAGCTAAAGACAAGACTGCGCATAATGTAATCCAGCACTCACCGTGTTCTCCATTCTTATATCACTATCCAGCAGACGAGGCGTTATAATAATGAGGAGAACGAACGGACTCCTTCACCTCCACATCTCTGCCCTTCAACCAAGCGACCCATGAACATATAGGATGACGACATCTTTAAGGAAGATCAATACACATCTCTCAAAGCGAGACTTAAACAAGGATCTGCCCCGGTTGAGTTTTGGCGTTAAATACCAATTGTCAATCCTTCGTTATTTCGGCAAATGTACCGTTGCTTTATCCGACAATGTCACGATTGATTCACGCGTTTAGCTGGCATAAGCGTGCCCGTGTGTCCTGCGTCTGCCGAACAGCATCATCATCATCTTCATCGCGATGACAGACAGGAAGAGGCTCCTTCAGGACCAAAACGATGATGCAACTGATGGAGGAAACACATCTCTCTCTCTCTCTCTCTCTCTCTCTCTCTCTCTCTCTCACACCCTCTCTCTCTCTCTCTCTCTCTCTCTCTCTCTCTCTCTCTCACACACACTCTCTCACTCTCTCTCTCTCTCTCTCACACACTCTCTCACCCTCTCTCTCTCTCTCTCACACACACACTCTCTCTCTCTCTCTCTCTCTCTCTCTCTCTCTCTCTCTCTCTCTCTGCTGCAGATTCTGGCTCATGCGCGCGGCTGGTGACCCTCATGCTGTTGTGCACGATAAGTTAAGGTATTAATATATAGGCCATTGCAAATGTCCAGCTAAACTACAGAATTACAGTGGAAAGTACAGCGGAATTATTCAGGAGCTAGCTCTAGTCCTCAAATCTGACTGGGAAAGCGTTAAGTGTGCTTAGCCTGTTAAATTAGCATAACAACACTAGATAAATTTGACGTTAGCGGTTTGTTTACTAGACCCAAATTTTGGACAATAAACTATTTAATGTTACAGTTTACCCAAAATTTTTACTTTTGTCATCATACTAACTAATTCCAAATTTGTTTGACTTTCTTCCTTCTGTTGAACAAAAAAAAAGATATTTTGAAGAATGTAGGGAATGGGTAACCATAATGATATAATTCGTCACCTTAGAATTATAAGGTTCTATCTGACATTTTTGTCAAAATTGAGTTATTGACATATTCTTATTAAATGACAACTTATTTACATTATGGGATGATTTTTTATAAGTTGTTTACATTTTAAGACGTTTTATTAAAAAACAAAAACAAATGTTACACACATACTATTTGCTATGGAATACAAAAACTTTGAAGCTCAATATCTCAAAATCATCCAGAACGCAGATAGAACCTTATAATTACAAGGTGACCCATTGATATCGATTGTATTTGTTATTCGTACTTTGGAAGTCAATGGTTACAGGTTTTCAGCTTTCTACAAAATATCTTTTGTGTTCTATTTTAGAAAGAATCTCACAAAGATGATTTTTGGATAAACTATATAGTTAAATATAATTTGTATCATCTTTAAAATATATGTAAAACATTCCTGGCTGGGTCAGTTGGCATGTTTTTGTGGAGTTTGCATGTTCTTCCTGTGTTTGCGTGGGTTTCCCCCACAGTCAAAAGACATGCTGTAAGTTAATCGAATAAGCTAAATTAGCCATAGTGTATGTGTGTGAAGGGCATCTACTGCGTGAAACATGTGCTGGATAAGTTGGCGGTTCATTCCGTTGTGGTGACCCCTGATTAATAAAGGCACTAAACCAAAAAGAAAATAAATGAATGAATGTTCGTAAAACAGACCATTTAATGACCTTTATCAAATCCATGTACTGTACATAGATGTTTTCCAGACCATACCTCTTTCAAATGTGTCTTGCAGAATGATTTAAGCTAGGCTGTATAACGTTATGCATACTTTGTGTTGTTCACTGAACCATTGCAGCAAAAAGATATTACAAATTATATTTTCATGATGTCACGGTGGTGCAAAGGGTATAGCATGATCGCCACACAGCAAGTAGATCTCTGGTTCAAGCCCCGGCTGGGTCAGTTGGCATTTCTGTGTGGAGTTTGCATGTTCTCCCCCCGTTCGCGTGGGTTTCCTCCGAGTGCTCCGGTTTCCCCCACAGTCCAAAGACATGCGCTATGGGTGAATTGAATAAACTAAATTGTCTATAGTGTATGTGTGTAAATGCAAGTGTATGGGTGTTTCCCAGTGTTGGGTTGCAGCTGGAAGGACATCCGCTGCATAAAGCATATGCTGGATAAGTTGGCAGTTCATTCCGCTGTGGCAACACCTTTCATTAATAAAGGGACTAAGCTGAAAAGAAAATGAGCTAGGGTTCAATCCAGCGACCTTATTGCTGTGAGGCGACAGTGCAAACCACTGAGCCACCGTGCCACCTGTACAGTACTAATTATTCATAATTATTAGACTAAACAAGACTAAAACAAGTTTAAATACATGAAAATGTTTGATATATATTTACCAAAAATGTACTTTATCTTTCCCATCCCCTAAAGTAAACAAACTAAACGTGTTAACATGTTTTATTTCACAATTAACAATATAAAGTTCATATACAAATATATTACTTACAAAACAATAATTAATCAAAATAAAAACACAATTATATACATTTTAGACACAATTGTTTAAAACTCAGCTGATTGGATTCTACTTTTTTTCTGCTTTCGATATGGGCATGAATATCTTTCTTTTTTTATTATGGCTTTGGAAAACACTGCAACTCTATATTTAAAAAAAAAAATCAGATCCACATAATATCAGCAGTTTATGTTTCACCATTCACCAAACACAGCACAGAACTGCACTCTCAAGTAAAGGGTAACCCCACTGCTGTAACTGCCTCAAAAAACAAACAAAATAAGTCACATTGGCTTTCTGTCAAGAACCAAACCTTACACATTTTCCTTCTTCAATACATTGAGATTTCATTACAGGAGCACATACACAAGCACAAGTCTCAATATAAAGCTGCCAAAAAAAAAAAAAAAAAAAAAAAAAACTAAACTCAAACTATACATTTTTTCTGTTACTACTTCAGTGCAGTTTTACTTTTCAATGTTTTTGCCACTTGATTTCAAGTTCCTGCAATAGCATGGACATTAATAGCACATTTACGTCCTTAATTGTGAATCTTTCCTTTAATCAGTAATAAGGCAGAAGTATAGCAGATTAAAACATTATGAATAAACTTTGGTGCTTCAAAATAATAATAATAATAATAATAATAATTCTGTGGCACAAGTCGGTGATGCTACATGTAGTTACAGTGTGTTAAAATTCTCACCGGACAGACAGCTCATTTTTTTGCCGATAATAATTAAACTTCTGTGGACAATCATATTTGCACTGAGGATACGAAATAAGGCCAAACTGATAAATGCCTTTACTTTAGTAAATCTGACCTTTGCAGTTTGCCAAAATCACAACATCATTTAGCACGAGACATCATTCAATGTTGTTTTGCATTTGACTATAACAATGATATTAAGTCAAAATAAATTACAAATATACAAAAAAAACAAAACACATCAACTAAAAGAAAAAAAATCTGTGTTTTCTTTTAGCACGTATATATAAAATAAAGATCAGCACATTTTAAGCAATGTAAGTGCTGCTTTAACCATCACCTCTTCATAGACTAGGCTTTAGCATGAACTAACATGAGGTCTCTGTTGTGTGTGTTTAGTGCCACCTACAGGCATGATTTGTGCAATGACAGTCCTGTCAGATCTCAGACCTCACGTTGCAGTTTTAAAGAGCAGGAGTGCTTTTAAATGCTGATAACAGTTTGTAGATCTACCAGGTAAAGAGTGAACAGTGGTGTTTGTCCAACAAGGTAAGACTAGTCATTTTTACTATGTGAAATCATACCCCAGTCTTGTAAAGAATACCATACTATCGATCTATGAGCAACTTGGGGTGTTGTGGTATCGACAAAAAAAAATTATATTCAAATTATTCTGTTCTTTTTAATGTGACAATAATTATACATCATTTTGCTGCAATTGTCTTCATGCTTGTGCATTGGTTGGTTTATATCAACAGACTCAAACTCAATTACTGGAGAGCCGCAGCTCTGCATAGTTCAGCTCCAACCACCTCCAACTCACACCTGCTTAATAGTCTTGAACACCTTGATTAGTTGGATCAGCTGTGTTTGATTAGGGTTGGAGCAAAGTTCTGCAGAGCTACGGCCCTCCAGGAATCCAGTCTGAGACCTATAGTTTATATCAGGGCTCCAATCTCAGTCCTAGAGGGCCGGTGTCCCTGCAGGGTTTAGCTCCAACTTGCCTCAACACACCTGTCTCTGTGTTTCAAGTATACCTAAGAAGACCTTGATTAGCTTGTTCAGATGTGTTTATTTAGGGTTGGAGCTAAAATCTACAGGACACCGGCCCTCCAGGAACAAGTTTGGTGACCCCTGGTTTATATCATAGGTCTCAAACTCGATTCCTGGTCTAATATCCTGAAATCTACTAGAGACTATTTAGCAGGTGAGGATTGAAGGTGGTTGGAGCTAAACTGTGCAGAGCTGTGGCCCCCCACAGGAATGGAGTTTAAGACCTATGGTTTATATGAAAGTCTTTACATGCCACTAAATAAAAAAGGCAGACTTTTCTTGCAATTTTAGGTTTACGGACTCATATTTTGTAGTTGTCATGTCAGAATTCTGTGATGAATACTAACAAAAAAAAGTTATTAAATGACTAGATAAATCCACAATTTTGACTTTTCTACAAATTATAAAAAGGGGAGGGGGTAATTTCTTAAAATTTCAAGTTTATAACTGAAAAAAAAAAACTTTTAACGCATTTCTCAGTTGCATGTTATAAAGTCAGAATTGTCAGTTTTTATTACATTTTTTTTTTTAAAATTGCAAATAGCTTTTTTTATTCAGCGGCACAAAGCTTCCATTGGTTTGAGCCTGTCATAGGTATATAAATGACATTAAAACCACCAGCAGATTGCAGCAAGTACCTCTCTTAATGAATGATTCACTGAATCATTCTTTCAAATGACTTGCTCCAATTGGCTGATTCATGATTCAAGTGACTAAGATTGCCCTTTAAGAACAGATCACCAAATCCGTTGTCTTAAATGATTTGCTATAAAAAGCAAGTGTTTCAGAAACAAACAAACAAGAACTGCTCTGAGATGCACAAATGTTCTGTTCATACTTTGTTTTTGAAAAATTTCTCATGGGGGAAACAGAAACACTGACAATATCATGTGTAAGATGTTGCTCAATAATAATTTTCTGGTGTGTTGCATTTCTATACTTGAGTTTTGGGAAAATTATTCTCTTAATTGTGTGATATTACTATAACCGTATTATATCGTATAAATGGAAAACCAAAAACCCACACAGGGATTAGTTTTGCTTTCATAGCATAACATTCTAATAGGCTTCATTACATTTGGACTCTTAAGACGTGGAAGTGAGTGACATGACTATCACAGATGATCAATATTGCATGTCCTTTCTGGGCACTTTATGTCCATTTCCACTTAATTTACTACAACTAATCAGTGAATTTGTGCTAAATATAGCCCTACGGAATTTTTAAAGAGACAGTCCACCCGAAAATCATCTGCCACCAAACAGATCACATAGCTTCAGAATACTTCAATGGTCTTCTGTTACAGTACTTTTAAGATCTTTTGAGAACACACATAGTAACCATTAACAGAATAAAGCAGCATGAACATTCAAATAAACGTCTTTAAGAAATGCCTTTGAGATTTTGAGCGAACTGTCACTTTAAAACTGTACTTTATTATAATGATTCTGCTACAAGCTCATGAGGTAGCAGCTGAAGGTGTTAATGAAACCATTCACAAATGAACATTTGCTCATAACATGTTATATATATATATAAATATTGTGTACTGGTGTATAAGTATCTAGATTTATATATTAATTCAGGTAGGTCAGCATTAGCATATGAATTCAATAAGAGCAAGCCGGTCCGGTTCAACATAATGCATTAAAGAGGAAACCGTCGTTCGCTCAAGTTTTGCGTCATTGTCTAAATCATGCAGAAGAATTTGTGCACAAGTTTGCATCCGTAAATTAATGTGATGGATTATTTCTCATACATCTGTAAACCTGCGACAACAGCCATGGTAAAACTCCTCAGCATAGCTTGAGGTCTAACATGAGCAGGAACGAAGTCAGCAGTTTGAGAGGATAGTTTGGATCCCTAAAGCGTGGGAACGCAGTTGTTGAGGGAGGATTTGGTTGGAGCTGAAGAACGAGGAGTCTTTTTTTTTTCCTACATGTCTTTCTCTTTCTCCTTCTCTTTCCTCAGCTCCTTCTCGCGGCTGGCCTTCATGAAGTCGCTCCTCATGAGGCGGTAGAAGAGCACGATGTTCATGGCGGTCATGATGGCCAGACCCACGCTGCCGATGGTGTAGCTTAGCAGAGGGACGAGGTCGCGGTTCAGCACCAGCCAGCGGGTCATCCAGGCCAGAGTGTTGATGCGAAACACCACATACGTGCCCAGGTTGATCATGCTGTTGACTCTGTAAAATGTGCTCTTGGCCAGGTTGGCCATGCGGAGCAATTGCCTTAGGTGCAAGAAGACGGAGTTGATCTCCACCAGCAGCGCCACTACAGCAAAACCCACATACCGACAGGTCAGCACAGAGATCCCGAAACAGGTGATCACCTGACAACAAACCAGAGAGAGAGGTCTTTTATTTAATCTTAATTTATTTTATTTATGTTTTAATGCCATATCAGCAGCATTGGCTATATTCATGGCAAAACCTATACTAAATAAACAATATATAACATGCAGTCAGATCGGTTTCTTAATAAACACTCATTATACAAAAAAACAAACATACAAATAACAACACTGAAATGAGGATCACACTTCATTTTGATGGTCCGTTTGTTGAATTTAAGTTACATTGCGTCTACATGCCAACTAATTCTCATTAGATTATAAGTAGACTGTTAGGTTAGGTAAGTTAGTGTAAGTTGACATACTTGCAAAGTTTCTTATAATCAGTTAAATATCTTATGAAGGTGCAGTATCAACAGATATTAAGCAGACAGTCTACTAATACTCAAATGGACCATCAAAATAAAGTGTTACAGAAAAGAGTCCTATTCAGTCTTTTAGTTTGACTAATTTATGATAGTCTAAAATTCCTCCAGAATACATCTTTTAAACATTTCCCTTCAAATATTTCCTGAATAAAAATGCTTATATCATAAAAAAAAAACATTTCAATTTTAAATTTTTAAAAAATTACGGTTTAATTAGGTTTGCTTATAATATTGCAGTCAGCGCACTTATATTTTAGGCTTTGATGGCAAGACAAGCCCCCCATACTTGATATTTTCCATGTATGTGGTTTAAACATGGCATATGTATTAATAAAATGCTATATAGAGGCCAAATGAATACTGGACTAAAATTACATTAAGACTAAATTCCATACCTCAATAATAAAACGATGTTAGCATCATGAATGCGCAAACAGCCCAACCATGATGTTAAACACATAAGGTACATTACATTAAATCCTTATCTAGTAGTTACTATTTTTTTTCCATTAAGTTATTATGGCTACTTCAAAAAAAAAAAAAAAAAAATCGTTTTTTGCAATAAACTGTGAATGTGCTGAAGCCTCTCATGTTAGAGATGCATTTATTGCAGTGCTTCCATGGACAACAGGGGAAAAGAAAAACTCATCTCTGGAAAAATCTTCAGAGGACACGTGCCCTAATGCAGACTTCTTGGGGGGGGGGGGGGGGGGGAAATAATTCAGTTGAAAGTGGAAACAAAAAAACAAAAACATTTTTGCCTTAAAGAGTGGTCTGTTAAAACCCAAATATTGTATTTTGTTTAGAAAATAAGTTGTTTTTTTTTTTGTCTGAAAGTTGCACATTATATTAGTTGCACATTATATAATGCAATTAAAGTAAACCAATCAACAAGTATAAAGTTTGGGTCTGAATAAAAGTCATGTTTGTACTTGTATAACATTTCCCACAGGACTTGTATTTGTATTAAGGTACACTTTGACATTCAGTTACCAAAACAGTATGAAAAAAATCCAGGTGTAACTGGCTCTAATGTTGACAAAAAGGCAAAAAAGCATCCCATATAACTTAAATCAAATGAAAAAAACAACACTTTTTTTTAACTTGTAGAGTACAAATGTGCTAATATTAGCCAAAAAGACTTTTTAATGTATTTTCTGCACACTTCACTATTGAGTAAAATTAGTTTAGTCAGTATGCATCAAACACGACTGAACTGTTTTACCATCAAAACAGCTGTACAAGGTTTGGAAAATGTGGATTTCTGCCCAATGCGCCCAACTTGTTTGCAATTCCCTGTCTGCCTATTCATTTAAAATTCAGTCCATTTCAATCACTGCCTAAAAACAATTTACATTCATAACATTTCTAAAGGAGCTGTTTGACATGTTCATTTATCAACAGAAAGTCAATAACAGGCCAGACAGTCTAACGTGCTGAATTTCAGCAGCAGCAGCTCTTTGGTCTTCAAAAGTGATCTGCTGTCAGGCGACAAGAAACAATTGAGCATGTGTCCAGAATAATCTGATAAGAGCAGCGAGAGGCTAAGGACAGAAACACAAAGGCCCTGTTGAGCAGTCCCGAAGCCAAAACAATCACCATGAGTGACTAATCCAGCCCGAGGAAGAAAACTATTTTCTGCACAATATTCCTAGCAATACAACACAAAAGTGATTGTGACTTTCACTCCAGAAGTACTTTTTTATCGTTTATTGTCTCTATAAGCATTTATAAAAATTCTTCCATAAAATAGTGTAGCTTTAGCATCATCAGGAAACTACTTAAGTTATTATTAAGAAGTCTGTAATTCTTTAGATTTTTTTATTGTGTTGTGTTTTGCCATTTGTTTTAATTTAATTTTAATGAATTTTAAATTATTTTAATCTTTAAATGTCGTTTAAGGTATATACAGTAGTATTATTTTTTCCATTTACTTTAAATTTAAGTTTTTATTTTAATTTTATGTTTGGTTAAACAATGTACTCTGAAATATTTCCTTAGAGTACAAGATTGAGTAAAAACATGTATTGAATTTATTATAAAATTGATGGCTTTAGTTTCAGTTAACTAAAATGTTACTGCACAGATGTAAATTTACCATGTGACGGTGTAGTGTATTTTTATTTAAAAAAACAAAGCAAAAAATAAACACAAAATAAACAGAATTATTTAAATTTAACAATATAGGTATAGTTTGTGTTATTTATTTTAAAGAAACACATGATCAGAAAATACACTTGCTAAATCAAGGCAGTTTTTTTAGAAATGTCCTCAAGGGGGCAGTCTATGTCAATACAAAAACATTAAGTCAAAGTCAGCTTTATTGTCAATTCAACCACATGTACAGGACATACAGAGAATCTAATATGCGTTACTCTAAATTAGGAAGTCCATTGAGTAAACTGACATTTATTTAAAAAATCGGTTTTAAATAATTAAAACTGGACAAACATGTCATCAAAAGCTCTTAAAACCTAAATTTATGCAAAACGGATGTTTATAAAACTCATAAGAAATCAAGAGATTGTTTTATTGTGTTTTATAACTAAAAAAAAATGACAAAAAATATTTTCTAATACCTCAACTATGAAACATTTAGTACAAATGCTAACATATTTGCCATTTAAATAAATTTTATTGATATTTATGAAACATCAGTATGTTGGATAACTGGCTATAACTCAGGTGAGAGGACAAAGGTTTAATAACATGGCATCCAGAACTAGTTACATGAGCGAGAGGGACTCCAGTGATATAACTTATTTTGTAAGGGCATAAATTGACTGGGATGAGTCTGTGATGCAGCACTGTTCACACAACGCCGGCTGCTCCGTGCGCTCAGGAATCTAACGACTATTAATTTTATTCAAATTAATGCTAGAACAGAAGCTCACAGTGTATGTGTGAAGCAGGCATGTCATGTCTAAAGGCTTTTAACGGTCTGAAATGTAAACATCCTACAGTTCATCGCAATAGTGTTACATGTGCACCGTTCATAAAGATAAAGATGCCAAATGCCTGCAATACAAACAGATAAGTGAAGTCAAAGCCTTATGAAACAGTTTTTACTTTAACAACATTTTAGTAATAAAAAGCTTGTCTAATCGATTAATCATTCATTTTTGATGATTTAACATTTTTCATTTGCAGGATTTCACAACTTTACCATATTGTATTTGTAAATGTTTTATTTTTATTTCATTCCTGTTTAAATTAAAACTGTAAGAACTTTAAGTTCTAACAATAATCATTAACAATTACTTCATTTAAGGACATTTTTGCTTGCCATAAAAGATTTTTCACAAGCCACAATTTACTTGCTGAAAATTTGTGTTTTATATTATTTTATAAGTTTTCAATCTCCCTCAAGTCACTTGGTTTTCACTTGAAACTTAAAACATTTTTAAAACTGCATAAAATCTTGTTTAAAACAAAAAGAATGATGAATTTCATTGTTTTAAGTAGTTTTTAATCACTTTCTGTTTTGTTTTTTTGCCACAGCCTGAAAAACAGAATCCTGGTTCTCTTGTATTTATTGATGATGTGACTGCTGAAAAAAAGCAGCAGGATGAATACTGAAGTGTTTCAGGCAATATTTTCTGCTCACATTCAGCTAAATGCTTCAGAATGCTTTTGAAGGGAAAGAAGTGGAATGTTATGCAATGGCCAAGTCAATCACCTGATCTGAATCCGATTGAGCTTTCCTTTCACTTGCTGAAGACAAAACTGAAGGGAAAATGCCTCAAGAATAAGTAGGAACAGAAGACAGTTGCTGTAGAGTCCTGGCAGAGCACCACCAGTGATGAAAACCAGCGTCTGGTGATGTCTATTCCAGACTTCAGCAACCAAGTATTAAAAAATGAAAGTTTGATTTATGATTATTATTCTGTCCAATCATTTTTGGTCCCTTTACAAGTGGGAAGCACATATGCAAACTGTTGTTATACTACACCATTCACCTGATTTGGATGCAAGTCCCCTCAAATTAAAGCTGACTGTCTGCAGTTAAAGCACATCTTGATTGTTTCATCCATTGTGTTTGGTATATAGAGCCAATAATGTTAGAATTGTGTCAATGTCCAAATATTTATGGACCTACATTACATTAAATCCTTTAGATTTAGAAATATGTTACTACTTTTTTATTCTTATTTTCACATTTATTATAGCTACTTCAAAAATTAATCACTTTTTTTTACAATTAATCAGGTTTTAATCAGGCTGTTTCACAGAATCCTGAGAACAGAATGACAAGTTTTCAATCTCCCTCAGATCACTTATATTTACTTCATGCTAGAATTAACTAGTATTAAATCCAAAAAGTATTTTCCTATAAAAAATATTTAAATAATATTTTCTATAAAAGACACTACAGGTCTCCACAGTAATAAAAATGCAGTGTTCCACACAACTCATTCATGTTGCCCCACAAATTGATGTTAACAAATTTAAGTGTACTGAACATATTTAAGTTGAACACAAATAAGTTGTGACAAAAAAAAAAAAAAAATCTCAAGACTTTTGTTTCCGCTCATTTTAAATAAGTCATTTGAACAAGCAGCAAATTTTAGGTGTATTTAAGTGTCATTTTAAGTGTATCATGAATCAAATGAAATGTAAACTCAATCAAAATCCATCTTTCAACTTCAAAGAAAACAGAAACAACAGAAGGTTTAGATGATTTTACACAGACAGTTTAATTAGACAGCATTCAATCTTTAATGAAGCACAAACACATTTAAATTTGAAAATTGAAGACCAAATAAATATTGAGCATTTTTATATGAAAGTAAAGAAAATAGTCTCTCTCTGCTCCCAATACTTTCCTGTTTGTAACCTCAACTATCCTATCCCTAAAAACGTGCCTTAAAAAAATCCACGAAAGTTATTAAAAAAATAACAGCCTTGAGAGAGTCGTTAATTCAATGGATTTGCTCAGACTGATAATTCATTCAAGACTGATGCAAACACCGGCCTTTATGAATTAATCATTGAATCTTCATCTAAAAAACAACAACCACAGAATCATTCAGTAATAACACTGCTGTGTGTTGCTTAGTGATGAGATGAGTAACTGCCCTGCTGTGATCTTTGAGTATTTTCGCTAATGAAACATGATTAAATCAGACAACACTAACAATATTGCGTATAAAATAGAGATCGATTCATATTAATGTCAAGTTTCCAATTCTACTTTAACATGAAAACATGACTCTGGTTGTCATATATATATATATATACACACACACACATATATACACACACACACACACACGTTATGAATAGAAGGCTTTAATTTTTCACTGATGAAATGGAAGGAATAATTATCAAGCTCTGATTATTATCATTAGCTTTTAGTCCATCTTTGCCTCAATTTCCTCCCAGTTCACAATTTAAATCAAGTTCTGGTCTGGAAGATGTTCCTGTATGTATATGATATTTTATTTTCTAAATAACAGGTAAAATGCTGCTGATGTGATTCTAAGTGCGTTCATGTCTTTATAAATATGACCAGCACTGAAAACACCATGTGAATCACACACACTTCAGGATGTTTATAGTAAACAAAACCATCTATTTATTCACAGATATGCAGACATCTTATTTACACGCTCTTGTTTAACGTTTAACATCCACATCACAATTTCATTAGGTATAGAAGTTTGCTTTAAATGTCTAACAAAAGAAGTCCATAATCAAAATCACTCTAAACATTTGGGACTATGCATATAACAAACAAAAAAAAAAAATCAGCGTGTTGGATTTACAGCACTTCCAGCAACATGACGGCCATCTCTAAATGTCTAAGTGTGACTCCGGTTTCTCAAAAATACAGATAATTACTAAATAAGATCCATGTCCTCCTCAGTCTCATGACTGGGAGGATGTCGACCTTTGCTTGACACTTATTTGTGAGGTCAGCATGTCTTCTTACACAACGACTGAGCAGGATAAAGCTCTGAACATCGCAAACAAACCTGTTATCTTCTGAAGACTCTTTCTCTCGTAACAGTGAAAAGAGCTTACGTTCACAATATACTAACAAGAGTGCGATATACACTACCGGTCAAACGTTTTACAGCAGTAAGTTATTTAACGTCAGGGTCCCCATGCTGTAAATGATATCTGTTAATTTACAGTTTCACTGTTTTAAGTTTATTTACTGTTATGAATTGCATTACGGGACCATGATCTCTGGTCCATCTACTTTTGATGTTGAAAGTTTAACTCTGTAGTTTAACAAGTGACTTTTAATGATATTTTAGTATTTTGGAACAATATAAGAAATAGTATATACAGTGTATCCGCATAGCGCTTCACTTTTTCCACATTCTTTTTATGTTTCAGTCTTATTTCAAAATGGATTAAGTTAATTTATTTCCTCAAAATTCTACAAACAATACCCCATAATGACAACGTGAAAAAAAGATTTTTTTAAATTGTTACAAATTTAATACAAATAAAAAACCTGAAAAATCACATGTACATAAGTATTCACAGCCTTTACTCAATACTTTGTCGATGCACCCTTGGCAGCAATTACAGCCTCAAGTCTTTTTGAATATGATGCCACAAGCTTGGCACACCTGTCTTTTGGAATTGCTGCCCATTTCTCTTTGCAGTACCTCTCACGCTCTATCAGGTTGAATGGGAAGCGACGGTGTAAAGTCATTTTCAGATCTCTCCAGAGATATTCAATAGGATTTAGGTCTGGGCTCTGGCTGGGCCACTAAAGGACATTCACAGAATTTTTGTGAAGCCACTCTATTGATATTTTGTCGGTGTGCTTTGGGTCACTGTCCTGCTGGAAGATGAACCATCGTCCCAGTCTGAGGTCAAGAGCACTC
Source organism: Danio tinwini (assembly GCA_903798205.1). Classification (NCBI taxonomy): domain Eukaryota; kingdom Metazoa; phylum Chordata; class Actinopteri; order Cypriniformes; family Danionidae; genus Danio; species Danio tinwini. The sequence continues at coordinate 9,471,933 of CAIGQZ010000379.1, forward strand.
TGAAACAGGTCTTCATTCAGGATGTCTCTGTACATTGCTGCATTCATCTTTCCCTCTATCGTGACTAGTCTTCCAGTTCCTGCTGCTGAAAAACTTCACTGTAGGGATGGTATTAGTCTGATGATGAGCAGTGCCTTGTTTTCTCCAAACGTAACACCTGGCAATCACTTCAAAGAGTTAAATTTTAGTCTCATCAGACCAGAGGATTTTGTTTCTTATGGTCTGAGAGTCCTTCAGTTGCCTTTTGGCAAATTCCAGGCGGGGAGTGGCTTTCGTCTGGCCACTCTACCAGACAGGCCTGATTGGTGCATTGCTGCACAGATGCTTGTCTTTCTTTAAGATTCGTCTCTCTCCAAAGAACGCTGGAGCTCAGACAAAGTGACCATCGGGATTTTGAACACCTCCCTTCTCCCCCGATCACTCAGCTTAGATGGCCGGCCAGCTCTAGGAAGAGTCCTGGTGGGTCCAAACATTTTCCACTTACAGATGATGGAGGCCACTGTGCTCATTAGAACTTTCAGAGCAGCAGAATTTTTTCTGTAACCTTCCCCAATCCTGTCTCAGAGGTCTACAGACAATTCCTTTGTCTTCATGCTTGGTGTGTGCTTTGACATGCACTGTCAACCTTTGGACCTTATATAGACAGGTGTATGCCTTTTCAAATCATGTCCAATCAACTGAATTTACCACAGGTGAACTCTAATTAAGCTGCTGAAACATCTCTAGAATGATCAGTGGAAACAGAATGTACCTGAGCTCAATTTAGAGCTTCATGGCAAAGGCTATGAATACTTATGTACATGTGATTTTTCAGGTTTTTTATTTTAATAAATTTGCAACAATTTCAAAACAATCTTTTTTCACATTGTCATTATGGGATATTGTTTGAAGAATTTTGAGGAAATAAATTAATCCATTTTGCAATAAGGCTGTAGCATTAAAAAAAATGTAAAAGTGAAGCACTATCAATACTTTCCGGATGCACTGTATATAGAACTGAGTCTGTATATAAATAACATAAAAAGTACTGGCAGTTGATTACTGGGTTTTTGTACTGTAATGGCTCGTTTCCACTGACTGGTACGGTACGGGTTTGTATGCTTTTATGGTCGTTTCCACTGTCAAAAGGCGTACCGAACCGAACCGTACCGTGACACTTTTTCGGCACCCTTTTGAAAAGGTACCAAACACAAGAAAGGGTACCAAAAGGGTCCCAAAGGCAGAGCTAGACGCGCAGCTGAACGCTATTGGTTTACAGAAATACGTCACAAGCTCATGCAACAAGCCAGAATGAAAACAAAGGAGTCGCCATGTTTTCATACACAGCCGAGAGACTATATATCCATGTAATCACATAATAACGAGCCCTGTTCGATCTGGGCTCAAATGAACATTGTAGTTGTCTTGAACAGCAACAAAGCCAAAAAAAAGAGCAGATTTTACCCAGTGCCCCGTAGTTTTTTACGAGCCAGTGTGAAGCGCAATCGTTTTTTTTTGCTTGCGCTCATCGCGTTTCTTTATTTGAAATAACTTCTTGAGCTGATGATAATGTGCGATTGATTATTGACGTGCTTTTGAAACCTGATCCTGTCAGAAACTGACAAACGCGAGAGTGATGCGCAAAAAAAACTAAAGGAGAAGCCGGAAAAAAGGAGCACATTATTATTACAGCAAACGTGAACAAACTGCCATGTTGAACTATTATCATCACCTTTTGGACTATTATGAACTCAGAATGATGGAATTACTTTCTAACAAGAGGCTACACGTGCTGCTGAAGATTAAAGACACGTTTAATCATGAGAGGTCTGCACTGAAAGGGCTCTATTTTCTGCTGTTTTGAACCTAAATAAGGCCTAAATGTCTGCTGTGTGTAGTTTTTCTGTAAGTGGTAACTTATTGGAGACTGTAAGGGTCTGTATGTGTTTATATATGTTGCATTAATTAATTTATTTATATAATTGCAGACGTTACAGTAGGCTATTTCACACTGTCATTGATCTGCAGTTATAATCAACTCATGTTCATAGAAAAGTTAGTAATAAACATTTATACAGAAGTACTTATGTGTGTGTAAAGCATGTGTTTTGGGAGAAGTGCTTCTCATATGATATGAGAGTGACCCGTACAGCTTTACGGTAGACATTTTCTCGAGCGAAAATGACGTTGACTGCAACTTTCTGTCGTACACCACCAGTGTTGCCAGATTGGAAATGTGAAAGTATCGTACCAGAACCTCAAAATTATCGTATTTGGAGGAAAATTATCGTACACGAGTCAAACGGAGAGTATACAGCTTTTATCTAGACAAATAGTGTTTTGACACAATGTGCAAATTACCACAATACGTAAACAAAAACAAAAAACTAGGCATACCTTAGTGGGAAGGTTCAAACTCTACCTCCGAATCTCTGTCATTGAACACCTGCGTGTGTTGTCAAATGTTGAGGGATTCATTTTGCGGTACAAATTGGATGCCTACATGGAGCGCAACATAGTGCTGGTTGGCTTGAAAGCAGTGCACCCTCCCGAATTTTTAACACACTAGTCTGAGGGGGTGCACGAGCCCATCCAGAGGATCTGTAATGAGCCGATCTCGTGACTTTGTTTTGATGAGATTAACTTTGGAAAAACACGTTTGCATGATGCATTTAAATGGGAAAAAAACGAAAACATCAAGGGCAACTACTTCAGCACTACTTTAAAACTTTACTGCTTAAACAAATAACCTCAACCTGAAAATGACTGAAGCACGGCCGCGCACAGCTAGTGTTGCCAGATGTAGCTGACCAATTCCAGCCCAAAAACTATCCAAAACCTGCTGAAATGCAAAAAAAAAATCTGGCAACACTGCGCGCAGCAGGAACGTTAAAGCCTGGTTTATACTTCTGCGTCAAGTGACCGATGTAACCCACGGCACAAGCCTGGCGCGTAGCTGTGCATTTATACTTCTGCGCGCTGTTTCTGTTTTTTCTGCAATACACTTCCGAAACGCTAGCTGGCAGTAGGTGTTTATGTTTCTCTGTGTCGAGTTTCTTTGCTGGTGTTCTGTTTTTTCTGAACACTTCCTTAATGTACAAGTGGCTCAAATTCGCTCATTTTGAGGTGGGAACCGGCGGACGTGCAACAACTTTAATCATAAGGTAAACACAAAACAACAGTCTCCATCCAGAGCTCCTTCACGGGACTCCACACTTGTAAACACTCGCTGCATCAGGCGCGCGGCTCTCACCTCCGCCCACACTCGTCAGCGCTACCAAGCCAACCAATCACAGAGCTTGCCCTACCCGTAACTTTTTTTGAGAGGTGCGCGTCAACGTCGCCGACGGTTACGGCGAGGGGCTATGCGTCCACGCATAGGCTGCACCGTAGCATACGCGTGCGCTTGACGCAGAAGTATAAATCGGCCTTAACTCGTGAGAGAGAGAGCCATTCTCCACGTTGATTGGCTGAGAAGATGTACCGTAAGATGAAATAAAAAACGTGTCTAACTCCACCTTCTCCTGTCACAGACAGTAGACACAAGATGCAGCTATCAATAAATGTCGAAGCCATAAGACTACAATGACACTCATTTTAAATGCCATACATTTCTGAAATTATCGTACATTATAGGATATTTTTCATTATTGATCGTACATCGTACAGAGGTCAAAATAATCGCACAAATACAATAATTATCATACGTCTGGCAACACTGTACACCACACCCACCAAAAAGAGTACTATTGGTACCCTTTTAGCAGTGGAAACGCAAGCCTGATAAAGGTGACCCGTACCATACCGTACTGTACCAGTCAGTGGAAACGAGCCATAATTTTACAACACCAAAACAGACAACATATCACTTTAGTCTACTAAAATGTGAATAAGAGTTAATTTTGCAAACAATCAAAAGTTGTTGACAAAAAGATCTAGGTCTCTTAATGGGAATCAAAAGCAATAAATAAATGATAAAAAAATTAACATGAAATCAGAAAATATGGGAAAATTAAAAAAATTGTATATATTTTTTACCGGCACACTTTGGTTAACTTGAATTCAAGGACATTAAGGATTTTCTAGGTCATGTTTCAAGTAAGACCAAGGTTAAATATGAGTTAAATATATTTAAACTTTTTTAGGCATCAGTAATCAGATTCAGAAATTTCTAGGAATCAGATTCAAAAACTTTCAAGGATTTCCAGCACCTGTGGAAACCCTGTAAATTTATTATTAGATAGATTTTTCAGTTTATTGCCATATCAGCTTCTCTGGCTTAGTCATAGCAAAAAAACGGATCAAGATTACAACATTTTATAAATATCACTTTTCTATAATTATAAAAATATTTTAACAATAAAAAAGCCATCAACATCAATGAATACTACATAAGATAAAATACATAATGATAATATAAGATAAAAAACTAAAACAGTTTAAGGTTTGCAAATTTACTATAATTAATTTTAATTCTGCATTTATTGGATCAAAAGTTTAGCAAAAACAGTACAATTTTGAAAGTATTCAACTAATTTCAAAGCTGAATTTTCAGAATGGTTACACCAGTCACATGATCTTTCGAAAGATAAGATTCATATTAATACTGAAAGTTAACAGCAGCACAAAGTGAGGTCAATGGCTGTGCCGTAAGTCAATGTTCGGAAGCTCAGTGTTCTACAATTAGTAATTTTTGAATGGCAACTGTAATAAAGAGATAAAAACAACACTCTATACCTTCCGTCTCGACCTTGAAAGGATCATAATCATTGACAGGAAAAGAGCAAAGTCTTTACGTCAAATACATCACATAACGTTGCTTTGTTCTACCTGTAGCTACAACAATTAACACAAAGTGCTTGCGGTCATGGTAAAGTCATGGGTTCGATTCTCAAAAAAAAAACAAAAAAACAAACAAACAAAAAAAAAACACATCACTACATACCTGGCCTATTAAAAGTATAGATTTATTGTAAACAGCATGTTTTTACCCTGCAGAAATGTTGTAATTGTACGGTAGTAAAACATTTTGTTATTTTGTTGAACTTTTAACATTGTGAATGGGAACCATTTTTAAATTTAATAAATAAATACACAAATTCTAATTAATATTATTAGTTCAAGTTTTCAATTATTTTTCTTCTTTTTATTATTATTATTATTATTATTATTATTGGCCACTAATAGTTTGTATTTTCTATTTTGTTTTATTTTATTTCCCTTTTAGTTCCATTTTTTTCTTTTATTTATTTTGCAGTGCAGACATGTAAACAAGAAACTAAAGTATTTCATAGATTAAAAACAAACAGCTTTGGAAATCAAATAGAAATTTGAAAATACAATAGACTTAAAACTAAATATAACAAACTATATATATACAGCAGCAGTATATAAAATTATTATTTTTTAAATAAAAAAATATATATTTTTAAATATGTTTAAACATCCCAAAAGAGGTTTAACAGAGCAAGGAAATTTTCAGAGTATGTCTGATAATATTTTTTCTTCTGGAGAAAGTCTTATTTTGGCTAGAACAAAAGCAGTTTTAATTTTTTTTAAAACCATTTTAGGGTCAAAATTATTTGATTTTCGATAGTCTACAGAACAAACCATCATTACACAATAACTTGCCTAATTAACCCATCCTGCAGTTAACCCAATTAACCTAGTTAAGCCTTTAAATGTCACTTTAAGCTGTAGAGAAGTGTCTTGAAAAATATCTAGTAAAATATTATTTACTGTCATCATGACAGAGATAAAATAAATCAGTGATTAGAAATGAGTTATTAAAACTAATATGTTTAGAAATGTGTTGAAAAAAATCTCTCCGTTAAATAGAAACAGGGGGGCTAATAATTCAGGGGGGCCAATAATTCTGAGACTTTAACTGTGTGTGTGTGTGTGTGTGTGTGTGTGTGTGTGTGTGTGTGTGTGT
>CAIGQZ010000379.1:9491166-9502446 GCA_903798205.1 Danio tinwini
TAGTGTATATAGTGTCTAAAAGCGTGTGGAAATCGCTCTTTGTGCTTGTGCTCCTTTGTCATTGCTCGGCGGCCATCAACTGCTGTTTCAGAGTATGACAAACTAACAAAACATCACTGCAGTTCCAATACAAGTTTTATTTGTGGAGAAAGTTAAAAAGCACTGGGTTTTTGTTTGTTCAGTGTTTGTCAGAGGTAATTAGTCTACAGAAATGTGTATACTCTATATAGAGCATGAGGCTGATTGCTCTGTTCTTGTTACGTGACTCACGGTCCGCTTGCAGCATTTTGAAAGTAGAGACGTTTTTAACTGTGCGCGCCTGGAATACGCGTGTGGGTCGCTCCCAACATGCGCACAAGCCAGGCGCCTACTTATGTTTGATGGCACGCACACACATACACGCACCCCCGGTAGTCTATTTATTTGTTTTGCCATAGGTTTGTTCTATGAATAATTTGTTACACCTTTACTAGGTGTTTTTTTATTTTATTTTTTCTCTTATGCCGGTTTTAGAGATATGTTACAGGGTTTGATAAAGATCTAATTGTTTTTCGAAATTGCAATATTGTTCAAAATAATTGTGATAGGTTTCTTTTGCCCATATTGCACAGCCCTATTTTGTACACCAATTTTCAATTTTTTCAATAGCGGTGAGCATATACATTTTGAAGTGGTTAATTCACATTATGTATTTGCTCATAACATGAAATTATCAGAACCAACACATCGTGGGCCCTTTTTCCATGAAGTCACAGTATTTTATTATAAACAAAAATAAATAAAAAACAGCGCCATCGTCTTTCACCAATAGCTAAAAATACACTACTGACTTGATAAATCTGATAAAGTAAAAAGGCCACAGGAAAGATCAAGTTATATTTAAACACAATAGTTTAACCTCCTCCCTTTCATTAACACAATCAGCATTCACCATTCGGGAGCCATGCAGGGCATCGCTAGTACACACATGCCCAACACAGTTGCCATGGCAACCGGGCACGTACGGTGGCGTTGCTCCAGATACACTTGGAAGTACTCAAGACTCCAGGCATTGAAATACTATGAACTGAACACGTCTGTGTGCCTTCAGGCTTCAGTCTCAGTAGAGCACACACTGATCCTGTACTGATGACAACTGAGAAAGTGTTTCGTTTTCCTGCGTCACCACTCACATCACTGTCAAATTCACCTACATTTATAGCATGTGCTCAATCTAGTGGAAAATACAGTGACGGATAAAGGTATTTCTCATTTGAAAGAATTTTCAAGCAGAAATAAACAACAGGAAGTTCTGAAATTCTAATGACATGTCTATTTATTGGTTAGTAGGAAGACTAAGATACTATCTACATGTGGGTTGTTTTTGTCCTAACAGCAGGAAGGTTGGTACAAATGAAGATCTCTTTTTATATCTTTTAGAGCCCAGATTTTATTGCCTCATTTAAATGCAACAATACTGCATGTTTTGCTAGGTTTTAAATATTGTTTTGAATACAAATAATTCTATAGTACTGTAACGCCCCATTCACACTGGGCGTCAGCCTCAACACTTTCCATTCACTTTAAATGGGTGACGTCAGGCATTGCCAAACTGCATTGTGGATCCATGGCGCCGCTTCAGAGGCATTGCTCGCTGCAGAAGTTGGGAATTGCTCAACTTTTCAAGCGCCGACGTCAAGCATCAGCCAGTCAGATCGCTGTATGCAAATACACCAGCTCAGACAGTGGCCTATTGCTGACTAATTTCATTGGCTGACGCTGCTATGACGATTGCGTCAGCCCCCGTTTCAGACACGGCCTCTGTCAAGCGTTGACGCTGAAGCCCCGTGTGAATGGGGCGTTACATCCGTAGACGTATATGGTTTGTATTTTTCCTCTCTTTCTTGCGCTCTCTCTCTCTCTCTTTCCATCTGTCATATTCTTAGGTCAGCCTACGGCAACAGCTGATTGGTCAGGAAACAGATCTGTCATCATTGGGCGATGTGGGGCGGCAATATAAAATGAACGACAGGAATAGCGGAGGGAAGCGCACTTTTCTTTGATCTTGTTTTTGCATATTTTTCTGACATGATTTGGATTTTTGATGACTTTGTTGAACTTTAGTTTGGGTAAAATTCTTTTGCACCATTTTGCCAACTTCTGTGTTTTTGTATATTTTTATTTTGTTTGATTTGTTTGTTCTTATCAAGCTCCATATCAAGCTACCGCTCATTAAGTCCACTATTCTTTTCCACTATTCCATCTTGCAAACATGTAGGTAACTTGTTAGAGACACCAATTAAGAGATGAATGCCATCTTTTGTTTTTATTCAATAGTTAAGATTAGGAAATAATACAGCATACGGCACTGAAGACTTTTCTTTTGTTTCATTATGCTTTCTAGTGAGGTAAGGGGTTATTCTTAAGTTAGAATTGTTTTGTTATATTTCTTTCTTTTAATTGGTGTCACTATCCCCTTACTCCTGAGTCAACCTAATGTTTTTGTTTGATACTTTCTTTTTGATCTTGCTACTTTAAATACATCTTTTTCATTGTAAATATTTCATTTTGTATATATTATTTGCAAATATACATATGTACACACACACACATATATACATATACATATTCATATACATGAACATTTGTATGGTTTCACTTTCGCAAATTTTAGCATTTTTGTTTGCATTTCCATTGTCTATGTCTTTTTGCTTCCCTCATTACATGGTAAAATTGCCACACCTTATATTCTAAATTCCCAAATTCTGGGTGCCCAAACCCAGTCCTGAAGGGCTGCTGTCCTGCATATTTTAATTTCATCCCCAATTAAACACACCTGAACCAGCTAATCAAGCTCTTTCTAGGTATACTAGAAACTTCCAGACAGAATTTGGGCACCCCTGAGCTAGAATAATGTTAAAAAGGTTGTAACAGTACAGTACTGTACCGTACAATTATATGTATGTTGGTCTCTCTCTGTGCCTGCATGTGATTCGAATGCATGACACTGAACCTGATTATTATAGAAAATATCACTAAAAAGGCTATTTACACAGAATAAATTTTTAACTTCAATAAAAAAGTAGAGGGGGAAACACTTGATTGGTTGGGATGCAAATGTATCATTTTTAACTAATCATTGCTAAATGTGGTTTTATGCACAAGATGCAAGTGCATATTTATGTAGACCCACTGGGTTTTTCTTATAGTCAATATTAGATTTAGAATTTTCATGATGGGGACAAAGGTGAAAGGTGATGTTAATTATTTAGTTTTGTTGTTACAAAACATTTAAAAGTTGTTAATAATAATAATGGACCTCTAAAGCTGAATGTTCGCATTAAAAATATTTCTCATGTTCTCATTCTGTGCTACTTCCTAAAATACAGGACATGTACAATACTTCCTATCACATTTCATCCTTTTTTTTTTTGTAAATATCTTTATCAACTGAATGTTTTCACATTTAGGACATGTTTGACATTTACAACACTGATGTTTATTACATATGATAAAATGTTTCGTTTACAGGCACAGGTGACTGTACTTCACAACCAAAAAAAGCAATGGCAGATTACAAAAACATATGCAAGTTTCTTTATAAGGTGACTGTGCCAGCTATTGGGCTGACATGCATTACATAAAGCTTTTAGTAGTTTTTAATAAATTTTGTGAATGGACATAATTTTTAAAAAATTGTCCGTACACAAAACTTTTTTTAATAATGTTTTGTAAATTTACCCTAACACTGTACAGTATATGGTGAATTTGGAATAAAAAAACTTTAGTTTTTAACATGTTATTTGAATCATGTTTTAGTTATGTTTTTAAGTTGACTAGTTAAATGTAAAATTATCAAAGTTGTCATCTAAAGTTGGAAAAAACAACCAGAAAAAACAAAGCGCTGTTTATTTATTTACTTTTGAGGAAGTTTGGCTAAATGGTTGTGACCAAACGAGCCTGGTTTCTCTCAAGATTTTTTTCCTTCACTTTCTTCAATTGGTGAAGTTTGTTCCTCGCCACTGTGTCCACTGGCTTGCTTGGTTTGGGACCTGTGGAGCTCTGATGGATTTGCTCTTCAGTGTTTGGACTTTCAGCTATGAAAATTAAACCAAACTAAACTGAACTAACTGAACTTCAACTCTGAAAACTGGACTGACACTGTTTCAATTTACTAGAATCTCTATGTTAAGCTGCTTTGACAATCTACATTGTAAAAGCGCTATAGAAATAAACATGAATTGAATTAAACTCTAATTTATTATAATTCATGCAGATGCACTGCATAGAAAAAGAATCTTAGTCGATTTGAATCAATAAAATCTTTCTAAATAGAGATACTCAAATCATCTGGTGAAATTGTATTCATATCGCAATATATTATCAAAGTTGTTATCTAAAGTTGGGAAAATTAAGCTTTTTTTATTATTAATTACATCTCACCCAGTCCTAAGAGCAGAGTCTGTCTCAGAGAGAGACTGGGGGGGGGGATTTTAAGTCCACAGGTTACAGAGGAAATTTCCCTTCCATAAGGGTCCAGGAACATGAGCATATGTGAACCAGATGTCTGCTTCTGTCTGGAAAATGCCAAATGCATTCTGCAAACGGAGAAGGGATCCAGCCACAAATACACTACTCTACTGGTGCCAAAAGTAGTTCCCTCGCTCATACACATTCTTTCCCCCTCATTCCTCCACTTCTTCTTACTCTTTCCATTTCCCATAAACAGAACAAAAGCCTGTTGTTGACCTTTCACCTACTGTCAATGCACTCTGTTATTATTTTCTGTATATGATAAGGCAGGAAAAAAAAGTGTATAACCCAAACTTTGCAAATCTTATATCTTTTCAAAATCTGAGAGTACAAACAACCTGCCTACAAAATGTCAGGCATTTGTGTTTTCTCACAACAATTTACTTGTTTACAGCACAATACTGACAGTTTTATCCAGAGCCCAGCCGACTAAACTAGTCAGGTGAAAGCCACAGGTTTAACAAAGCCATTCTGGATTATCAGGTTGTACAGAAAATGCTGAGAGCTGAAATTGATGTTCTTGCCTTGGCACCAATTGACAATCACTGCAGCGCAAGTAAAATCTGCAACTGAGCGAATACAAATCCCCTCTGTCTATAGGTAAATCAACAATTAATCTTGACTCTTGCCAAAACATCAAATTTATTATTTTGTCTAGTATTTTTCAATGGACAATACCTTTAACATACTGATCATTTCAACCTCCTTAGAGACCTGCAGGCTGTAATTGGTTAACTCAATTGTGCTAAATGAACGGGGGATGAGAGACATTTGCTCTACAAAGACACACTTTACAGAAACAAATTTAAAAGGAGGGTGGTGGTGAAACGAATGCCAAAAATGTTATTGGGTTAGAGTGATGCATTTAACAGAAGCACTACTGGAAACTTCAGCACTCGCAGAAAAGGCAGCCCAGCAGTAATAACCACAAACCAACAAAACCATTTTCATGTTGTCACTTCTTGCTATGTTGGTATAGTATTACATAACTTGGTTGAAAGTGGGCCCGACCATCCATGTTTTTCCAATGATCCCATAAGCAATCAGAGTTTCTATATATGGACTTCCTCTTTACCTCAAAGTTCGCTCATTCTTATATGAGCTGCCATTAGAAGTCTTTAAGTCATACAGTAGGTCTCAGACTCAATTCCCGAAGGGCCACAGCTTTGCACTTTTGCTCCAACCCTAATCAAAACACAGCTGATCCAACTAATCAAGACTAGTGTCTAGTAGTCTTGAACACTGTGTTTGATCAGGGTTGGAGCAAAACTGTGCAGAGCTGGGGCCTTCCAGGAATTGAGTTTAAGACCCATGACTTAAATGAATAATTTTTTCAGCTTCTAATGCTATAAAATACTATTTTTTATCATTGTTTCTACAAAATAAGAAATATATCTTGAGCATAAAAATGTCTTGTAAATCACGTAAGGCTCAAGACAGAATGCAGTAATGCAGTAATGACAGAAATTGTGCCATCACAGCAACAATTAAACGATTTAATATTTTGACAATAAAAAAGGTCTTTAAAGCTTCCTTTTCTCTTTTTTTTTGTTATATTATTTTGGATGTAGCTGTAACTTGAGAAGGTTTTTTGATCCCTTTTCACACTGCTGAAACACTGATTGAGAAATTTTTCATTTCATTACATTACAGACATGCTCACTGAATACAAACCTAACAGATCACTCAGATAATTAGGATCAAGTAAACTAGAAAGTCCAAGAGTTCAGTCAAAGCAAGGTGAATCCGCCTTCAGCAACTACGCTGCTGGAATCAGCGTCCAGAAATGATCAGATGAGCTCCAACATTAGCTATATAGAAAGCAAGACTGAAAACCCATCCGATTAGCTGTGCCTTTACTGAATGAGCACTGTGCTACCTCCGACAGATCACACTATTATGTCTTTCTTTTCTTTTTTCATTACTTTAAAACCGTTTTTAAAACATTTTAATCGGTTTTAATGTTTTTTTTCTTTGTTGTTTTCTTTTATTCCTGTTTATGTAAAACACTTTGAATTACCAAAGTGTATGAAATGTACTATATAAATAAACTTGCCTTGCCTTACAAATGCTAATTCGGGTGTTTATTTAATGCTAAATTAGTATTTATGGGTATAAAATCACTTAAAATAAAAATTTGCCAATTAATTCTCCCTCATATGGTTTATAACTTCATGAGCTACTTTCTTCCGTTGAACAACAACAACAAAAAAAGATATTTTAAAGAATACTGGTTACCCTTCAACTTCCAAAGTAGAAAAAAAATGCTGCCAGCTACTGCCATTTTTCAACTTATTTTTGGTTCATAAGTAGAAAAACTCAAATAGGTTCTGAACAAGTAAAAGGTAAGAAAATTGTGACAATTTAATTTTTGAGTGAAGTATACCTATAATAAATGGGGTGGAGGTGATCTCTTCATGTGGGCTTGATGTCATGCTATATTAAAGACAGAACTAAATGCACACTCTTTGAATATCATCATAATATCTAAAAAATGTGAAGGCTGACACTTACTCTTAGTACTTATTAGTAGAAAAGTTATTGCAGATATTCCGACGTGCAATTTTTGCATTTTAAAATGTAGTGCAGTAGGTGATTGTCCTCAGAAACGTTTTTTGTTGTGCTGGTTAAAAGTCTCTTCACATTTCAATAACGATGATTAAAGTAAATGATCTAAATGTATTTGTATGTATTTTTATATCCTGGATAGTGCATAAGAAAAAAAAAGCATATCTAATTAAAATTTGTTACACAAAGCTTATGTAGATTGTGTTGTTTTAAATGGTTTATTTAATCAGAAGTGTTGTTCAGTCACTGAAATCTTCTGGCAAAAGATTGATGTGACCATTTTCAGTTTTATATGGGACCTTTTACAGCATCAATAATGTATCTTTTTATTTAGTTTATCAACGAAACATAAGTAGCGCTATTCTGCCTAGCTGCTTTACCGAGCTGAAATTGCTTATATATTCACATTGGTCCATTTTTAAACAATGACAGCCTGTGATGCACTCCCTATAATGTTTACCATGCTACTTTGAATATGCAGTCTGAAATACAAACAAGTATGGCTTAGTAGTAAGTGTAATTCTTGCCCCCCACTGGCTAGTAGTCGCTTTAGGACAAAGTGAGACCAGCGATCCTTGCATGCAAGAAATATTGCACATTATGACAAATTTTTCTTGCTACACAACTGAAAATGTGCTAGATATATTATAGTTTTTCGTTCGAAATTGTAGTATTATAAAAGTATTATAAAGTTTTCTAACAGGTAAATTACATGATCTAGTGGGTTGTCTACTGTCATCTTTAATGTGCGCGTTCGTGATCTAAGGAGGTGTGGCTTTGGACGGCAGGGGAGGGAGCTATTTTCAAAGCCATTATGCTAACGGTTAGCATTTTGGCAGATCACCTACTGCACCTTTTAATTATGAATTCCTATTTTTTACTGCTTTATCAAAATAAATGCAGCCTTGGTAAGCATAAATCTTTGGAGTTTTACATTCCAAACATTTAAACAATAATATAGAAGTCTGCTATCTCAAGTCACTAAACAAGACACCACACCCATATTGTTCACATAGTCAATGATCCTGACGTTCCAAAAAAACAGGCTTTCCACATACTTCCCAAACATTGCACATGTAGCCACTCTGATCATCGTACATGCATTTTTGGCGTGGCATGACACAGTCAATCAAATCTGAACAAATAACAAAAGAAGGCCTATGTTTGTTGACAGGCTGCATTCCATCCAAACTAAACAGATCTAAAACAAAGCTGCTCTTATGGTTACAGTTTGGCTGGTAACGTGAACAGTGGGGAAGAACAGGATGGGGTGGAGATGAGAGGGTCTGACAGATTCTCACACTGCCGTTAAGAATCTGGCAGCATGTTTTCCTCCAGCCACTTCACTGAATGAGACCCCAAGAAAAGAGGGAACAACGGCAACAACAGATCCACAGAATGAAGCTGGCCACTTTACCAAGTATGACGCCACAGAACCCCAAAAGAACCAGCGCTCAGAAAACCCGCTGAACTCAACAGGAGCATTTGGACATTGTCCTTCTTTAGTCTATCGTGACTGTGCTGTAATAATCCATATACTGGTCTAATGTGACTGATTTGCTCAAAAGGTCACATTGTTGATTTATATATTTTAGAAGCGTGTGGTGTTCAAAGTGTCGCACAACATTGAGTGCATTTACATGGACACCAATACTCAGATTTTAATTAGGACAATACTCTAATTAAAAGTATACCATGTAAACAGCATGAATGCTGAGAATTCTCCCACACTGTAAAAAAATCCTGGTTGTTTTAATTTTTTTAAGGTGAATCAAATTAACCATATAAGTCAATTGAACTTTTATTATATTAAGCTGACTGAAAACAGCTTGCGTAACTTATAAAATGAAGTTAGAACATGATAAACTTAGTTTAATAAGTTACAATGACCTAAAAAACACATGCTGTCAGGACTAATTGATCATATATATATATATTTTTTTTTTTTTTTTTTTTTTACAGTGGACTAGTCCTTACTGCGTGCTCTCATCCAGTACTTCCGAGTTTGTCATGGGGGCATGAATGAAATGTTAGTGGTGGCCTGCTGGTTGAGAGTTTGTATCTGCCGTTGCTTATTTGCACACAGTGTGAGAAATTAACTGCAGTTGATCTTGCAGCAAAATTAAACGAAAAGCCCAAAACCACATATGATTCCATGATGAACACAAACTATTGTTGCTTGAAACGGCAGAGGAATGGTGAGATAATGATATATAATCGAACTCTGTACTATAGCATATAAAACAGGAACATTTAAAAAGCAACTCATGTAAACACCTTAATCATATTATTGTCTTATTCAGATTAAGGCATATAACTAGATTACTGATGGTAATTTCCAAAAATCAATTAAACTATTAGAAATACCAATTTTATCGATAACCGAAAGAAGAAAAAAAAACTATGCAAATAAAAAAAGTCAACATTGTAGTTTTTTTCTCCCCCATTGGATTGCGACCTCCGGGGTGATAACGTCAAATTAAGGACCCAGCAATAGCGTTATTTGCAGCAGATCGATTTTACAACACAATGTTAAACTTTCTGAAACTCGCATACATAAAGAATAAATACAGGTGAGATCACAACTGAATGTGGAGGATAATCTCAGAGTGGAGGTCTTCATAATTTAATCAATAATGGACTTGCCTACTCATCTCATTATGTGAGGTTAATGTTGAAATTACTATTAACTATTAAAACAATATGCTTGTTAGACTGTTGCATTTTTTGTGTTTATATGCTTGTTGGTGTATGTGCGTCGTTGCATGCAATGTTTGTATATTTATAACCACCTCCTAGTATAGTGGTGGGGGTCATGAGTCACTGGCATTGTTATTTCAGGAGTTATGGACTGAGAAGTTTGGGAAACTTTGATCTAAGCTATTTCAACAGTTTAACCTCTGCAGACCTTCTCAACCTCATCTGTTCCCTAAACAGATGAGGCACAGACTAGTCGACTGGTCAACTTTAATGCTGTGCCATGACACTTTTTGATAGCCGTCGACTAGTCGCGCTGCGTAAATCACATTTTTTTACCTAAACTACATGGCAGTTTTACACACAATAGTGGTTCACTGAATGAAGCAGCCCTCGGATTACTGAAATTAACTTAAATGTTATTTTTCTTATGTCAGCGTCAATGATTTACATGAACTTTGAGTAAACTTTAATTCGCCAGCAAGTTAGATAGCTCCATGCAAATACCCTAGAGCAGGTGCTAGCCAATCACATTTATGCAACACTGGATAAAACGCTGACATGTTTTGTGAATGAACCATAAAGCGCGCAGGTGTGGTTAACTTTATAGCATGTGTAAACATCATCCCAGGTGAATGTGGTGAAGATGTGCAATGAGGAGACATCTGAAAACAAAGCCAGTAATCACAAAAAAGTTCAGCCTCGAGTAAGATTTTGAGCAGCTTTCTGGCCCGCATAAAATATGCGATCATAGCGGTAAAATATGCATCTGAACCATAGATCTGAACAGGACTCTGACAGTTATTCCGCTTATAGCCTTTGTTTTTCTTGTGATGTTATGAAATAACTTTCCATGAATCTGTGTTCTATGTGCTGACGATGTACTTTGCCCTAAAATATCTATTATTGTTCCATTCTTAGATGAACGTGCAGTAATCGGTGTGTTGACTATTTATTTAGCACTAAAACTCGCCTGTGCTAATGTTGCGTTATTAACAAAATGAAAGTGTTGACAATGCATTTATTTTGCACTACAATTAGTCATTAATAATAATTGTTTTTGTGATGTGCATATATTGGTCTTGCAAATAAATCACAAATTGTGGCATTTTGCGAAATATTTGTATCTTGTTTTTTTTTTGATGACGTCACCAGCGACTAGTCAACTCGACTTTAATACCATAAAAGTCGACTTCCAAAAAAATCTAAAGTCATTCAGCCCCTAACACACACACACACACTCACACACACTCACACACACAAGTAAAAACAAGGTGGTCAAACTGGTTGGATTATATAAATGAGTAAAATCAGGTCTGTGCAGTTTTCATTAGCTTTTGTGTTGCTCATTCATGCTTTTAGAATGACAACTGTTTCTCACCACAAATCTCCTTTGTACCAAGTCAGTGGCTTTTTTTGAATTATTATTAAATATTTCCCTATCTGTTTTTTGACATTAGATTAAAAATTAAGCACAATTTGGCACACACACACACACACACA